>OZ034807.1:37832510-38432510 GCA_964028335.1 Altica lythri | reverse complement strand
GCCTCAGCATAAATGTTGATGTGAATAGTTTTATATCGATCTATCAAGTTTAATTTGTTGTCAGGGACGTTCTCTTAAAAGCAAATTGATACGGTACACCATTCTAATTTATGGCTTCATCCAACATAATATTTACCTTGTAAAATAAAAAACGACAGATAAGCTCGCGAGTTTATCGTGTCATCAATTAAAATAGTGTTTTCATTATTGATTACAAATAGAACATAAAAGCTACATCTAGTTCAATAATACCTTTAATTTTTTATACTATATCTAAAAAATACGTAGGTACTATTAAATGTTTTAAAGGTTCTTTAAGATAGTTTACAATTTTTGAACTATGATTTTGGTTAGACCAGTACACAAAACTGAAATCTGTCGAATATTTAGGAATAAAAACATTTTACGCGAAACTATTTATATAACAATAGCATAGTGCGAGTAGCAAATGTCTGAATCTCTCAAAAGGTTGAAGGCCATGTGCATGTGCTGCATAGAGGTCAGCGATAGGAAGTACAAAGAACTGGGTTGGAATGTGAGAAAAAGTGACCATACATTATACTTCAATTATACTTTGGAAAAGCTAGTTACAGACTGATAAACATTTTGAGGCAAATAATAGGTCCGAGCTATTTAGCAGTTAAAACAAATCCAAGAAAAGAACCCTGGTTTTACAATAATAATTTCATTTCATTTTATAACAACATTAAAAGGAATAAGAAGAGGTCACTGTTGTATATAAAAAGAAAAAAAACGAACTCTGTGATTGCGCAGAAATAGGGGACATCCTACACATGATTTTAGGATGCAAATTAAGAAAAGATATAAACAATACCCTTAAAGGGAAACTTGTCCAATTATTGGATAACTTTATATTAAGTATTAGTATTAATTAAAAAACCAATATCCCCAGCAATCGGTTTATTATGCCAACAAATTTAAAAAAAATAATCTTAATAATTATTGCATGCAATTAAAAAGAATATAATCGCTGGCTTAGCAACATAGTAAATTATTACAAAGTCTAGAAATAACCTTACTCTGCTTTTACTCAGGTGCATACCTTGTAAAATATTCAATGACACACCACAGGGTGAGAAGTACTTCTTATACAATTCCAAAAATAATCCTATTTCCTTAACCTATACATAAAGGGCATGGCCTCAACCAGACGCATTGCAAGATGCACCCTTCATGTCAGATTGTACTAAATACTAATGGAATTTGGCTGAATGCGTTAAGGCAAGAGGCCACATAAAGAAAAGAAAAAAACTAGGTTGGAATTTCAACGACGAGACTGGCTCGTTAAGACAGATTTTCTCAGAGTACAATATTGTTGGAGTTGAGGGGAAATGTTCTTAAATATTACAAGTGTCCCAAGAACTCTCAAGCGAAACTCCTTCGTATACCAAAATATTATAGTCAACTAAGGCAGATATACACTTTGCCAATAAAATCATGATTTTAGATAACGACAAGTTATTTACTTTAACCAATTATATTATGGATTTTATACGCAAAACGTGGAAGAATGCTCTAATAAAGTTAGAGGCTAAAACAAATTAAAATTTGCAAATGAAATCCTTGTCTGGTGCACAATTTCTAACAGGAGTGCATTCCTATCTTTTGGGAGAGGAGTAAGGGTTAAAGCTATAATTAGTCAAAATTATATTGATAACTATCCTTTCAAGTTGCGTCAGTGTGTGTCTAAGAACATTACCCAAAACTAGCTTCGCAAGTGCAAATACCATTTGATCTTGATAACGATAATTTTCTAAATTTAAATAGATAATTTTTGAACTTTACTGTCCAGGAAGGTTCATTATGAAGGCTGCGAAGTCCAAGATAAAGAACATTTACGACGACGAATTAACGAAAAACTAAGAAAAATGGATCTGAATTTCGTCCAGGACCTCATAAAAGAAATTTGTGTCTGCTAGGACAGAATGGACCACTACACATAAATCAATGGCAGGGTATAAAGTCAAGAACAATAAGATCATTATTGCAAAATCTTGTTCCATGCCAGCAAAGCTTGGTACGCATTTCGGTCTGCATCGTTGTCGCTCACCATTTCTTAATTCGGTGGGTTGAAAAAAAATATATAAGTAAAAATCGGTAGATTAACAAATTGCAGCAAATTTAAAAAAGTGTTTATTTAATTAAAAAAAAGGTAAAGTTGTTATTTATAATAACTGGTTACTTTTTAAATAAATTTCTTCATTAAAAAAAATTGATAAAAGTTCTGCTCCAAAACTTTCAGGACATAGTTTGTTAACTATTTATACCAATTTTTTTAATTTTTTATCTTTTTAGTTAATTTTTGAATGGTTTTTACAAATTTTTCGCATTTTTTAGGTTCTTACGACAATTAAGCTAGCGTGAAACTAACTTTTGTTTTTGCTTTGTTATAATAAGATTCTATAACTATCGCTAGAGTTAGATATACCTAAGAACAAAAAAGAAAAAAAAAATGCTGTTTCTTAAAGGATTACTAAATACTGCTTCGCAATACTATTTTGAGTACATTTGTTCAAATTTAGAGAAAACTAACACGCCTTTTATTTTATTGATTGTCAGGGTAATTTCAGCCCGGTAAAAATGTTCAGTAAACATTCTAAATAATTCCCTGTATTGGGACATGTTGAGATGCACAAATCAGCCTTGTTTTATTTAGTAGATCTATATCGATTCACGTGCGTGTGTAAACTGAGTGATAGATATTCTCACTAACCTTAGAATAAAGGGACGTTATTTAGTTGACTTTTGCTACATGTTTAATACTTGACATGAAATTACAATTATTGGGTTCAGTTATTTATTTTTCTATTACTTATTTATAAGCTCAAAGAACATAAGCAATTAAATATTTTTGTTAGATTTAATTCCTTTAGACATAATATATAATGTACCTTGATATAAATAATAATAAAAAATAGTGTCAGTTTTTTTCCAAATAGAAGAATCGATTAATGTGCATTAGATAATAAACCGAAAATCCTTTCCTATTTTTAATTAATGTAAATGTACTACAGTTTAGTTGTGAATTATATCTCCTCCTGAATCATATACCTTTGAAGAATACTGTATAAATATTTTACCGTATATGAATACAGATACATAACTATTTTGCGACTTTACTATTTATATTATACAGAACTAGCGGCGAACTTCGCACCGCCTAACATTAATGTTTTTTTCCAATTTTTAATTTTTTATTTTTACGATTAATTTTTTGTATTTTTTATCATATTTTCTTGTTAGTTACCAGTTTTTACGATTATTTATAGTACTTTGTAATTTATCGGTTAGGTAGATTATATATTAACTGCGCCACCTAACGGTGGCGTCATAGTACTTAGGTAAGTAAGTTTTGCTCTTTTAAATATGTGAGATATCAACTGCGCCACCTTACGGTGGCATCATAGTACTTAGTTATGTAGGAATTACAGGTGTAAATTTATAACATCTCAACTGCGCCACCATAGGGTAGCGTCATTATGATTAATTTCGTAATAAATGCGTCCGATCGCTGCAAAATTCAAAGTGCAATATGGAAAATCGCGACCTCCAACGCGCTATTTACAGGCACGCTGCCGCCGCCCCGGCCGGCCAGTACCACCGCAAGCGCTGCGTCCCGCAATTCTAAATCTGTAATATCTTCAAAAATATTCATTTAAATTTTGTGTTGTACAGGAGCATATAGATCTATATTAAATCAATAATGTATTTAAGCTATTTAATTGGATAAGGATTAATGCTGTATTGGTTAAAATCGCTTCGAAAATTAGCCATTATTTGTCGTAAAAAGTAAATGACAAAAAAATGTTATTGTGGGATAAGCATAAGAGATAGACATATACCATCGCGGAGTTTTCTGTAGACCTTTTCAATGTGTACAAATAATTAGTACATTATTTTGATAAATCTCGTAGGGTTCAGCCTGCGTTTGCAAGGTAAGCGGAAAAAAATTGATAATTAACGACATCACATTAGAAACCTCAGAAATAACAGCATTTCTCCACTATTTAATGGATGTTATTATACATATAAACCTTCCTTTTGAATCACTCTATCTGTTAAAAGAAACCGCATTAAAATCCGTTGCGTAGTTTTAAAGATTTAATCATACAAAGGGAAATAGGGACAGAAAAAGCGACTTTGTTTTATATACTATGTAGTGATGATGCATTTTATGGAATCAGTAAAGTAAACGTTTACACTAGTAAAACAACGTTATTTCTCCAGTTTCTGACTGACAGTTGCATTGGTATGAAATTTTCTTGTTTCGAGTGGCAAAACAGTGATCAAAACTAGCTGTTTGAGTGCATGTGATATGAAAAAATATTTAATAAACAAGCATTTAAAAATACTTTATTTTCCTGCTAACCAGGGTGAAAAAAAATCACTTAACTCACACGGGTGAAAAGTATTTGATTTTCTCCCACGAATGAAATGTGGTCATTAATTTCACAGGCCGCGTTTTAATAGCAAAAAAAATTAAACAAATTTTTATACAGTAAATCAACTTATTTAACAAAAAACTTAAATTAATCTAGTTCATTGAGTACAACTGTTTTAAGTAATGATAGCCATATACTTACCATCTATCAATTTCATGTACAAATAAGATTGCTAAAACAAAAATGGGCTATTTATTGTAAGACAACATAAAGTTATAAAAATAAATATATGAAAACCACTATAGACAATAGCTTAGTATCAGTTATAGTGACTTATAAAATAAACGGTAAATAATAAATTTATGGGATAAGCAAAACTGTTTTCCCAGCAGACCAAAAACAAATAAATTTTCTTGAATATGATAAATCATTATTTTAGACCTGCAGTCTAAGAAAAATAAATTAAAGGAAATAGGAAAAAAGGAAAATATTTAGTGTAATTATTTCAGCTGCAGAATAGGAGGGAAAGGATTTTGCAATTAACTAATAATTTATAGTGTTTAATTAAGTAAAACGCAATACTCTTTTATTTTTAAACAGAGATTGTTGCTTATCTTCATTGTTATTATAAGAGACAAGCTGAAATAAAAACTTTTACAAACTAAATATTTTAAAAAAGTAAAAGAAACACTTTTTATAGTAAGAGAAAAATAGAAATAAACTAAATTGAAATGATGTAATATAGTAAATAAAAAAACTAAAAAAAAATAGCTCTAATATTATATAAAATATAGATAATAATAATAACAGGGGAAGTAAGAGATAGCCAACAGAGCAGCCGAAAGAAGGAGCCAACAGGTAAAGAGAAGCAAAAAGAAAACCAGCGACAAGAAGAAAAGAAAAGAGAAGAATTTGTTTGAATATTTTTGTAATAGCAGCAGATTTCCGTATATAAGTGCAGGATCCACACCCCAGAGATTTTATTGATTAACAGGTGCCGTAAGAAGGATTTTGAATGCTAGTAACTCAAATCTTTTAGAAAGATATAAACCATTGGAGCCGACTTCAAGAAAATCGAAATCAGATGCCTTGTTGTTTCCAATTTTTTTAAAGAAATAAAGATTTTATTTGTGGCTTTTAAGCGCAGTTTTTTTTTTTTTTGAAGGCGGTCCAATTTTTTTATAATAAATAATGATAAATAATCTTATTTCACGAAGCCGCAACTCGTCCTAAGAACACCTTGAAGAAAATCGTTATCAAACACAAACAAGTTAGGTTTCTTATTATATAATTTATGAAAATAAACAGGTTAAGGTGCCTGCAAATATTGATGATAAAGATTATACGAGCAAAAAAGTCTTATGATTTAAAAATTTCACGAACAAAGCAAATATTTTATTGAATCCTGATTTATTATCATTTGAAATAAATATATTTTGTAAATTCAAAAAAAAAACGGATCTAAAACTAAAAAAAAAACTGATTTTAATAACAGTTAAGAATAGTCTTTGTGGATCTGATCTATTTAAAATAAACATCATTTCTACAAAATATAACATAATCAAATTAAATTAAATCATTTTCAATAAACCTACAAAAGGCAGATTTAAAAACAGGAGTAATATAATATATATTTAATTTAATGTAGGTAAATAAATTTTTCAGCACACTGATTCAGATAAACAAACTGTACAAATATGTGGAGTATTTTATGTGCTTCAAAATATTTTACAGCAAAATTCTTTCGTCAGACCTCGAGTATTAATTTTGTTAATCTGAATATCCACCTAGATGATATTACATACACATACTCGTTATAAAGAAAATGAAAACGGAAGGTTTGTGTATAATTATAAAAAGGTAGGAATGAAAAAAATTTAAAAATATAAGATAATTAATATTTTTAATTACTACTCAAAATACTTTTTTAGAATCTTATTGTATTAAACTAGCTGACCCGGAGGACTTCCAATCATTGATTAATTACAATTTTTACATTTTTTAAGTTTTTTCCAATGATTTCCATGATTTTATTATTGTTTTTGTCGATTTTATCATATTTTTTGTCTATTTACAGCTTCTTATTTTTTTTTTGTTGTACTTTGTAATTTTTACGCTTTTGCCCTTTGTTTGTTGTTTTATTTTTTTTAATTTTTTACTTTTTTCGTTTATTTACAATTTTTGTGAAATTGTTCGTTCTTTTTTAATTTTTATAAATTTTACATTGTTATCTATTTTTTTTTTGTTTTTCAAATACTTCTTTTTTAATTTTGCTAGTTTGTCATCTTTTTCTGTTCTTTAATTTTTTTTTCGATTTTTTATACTTTTTACTACTTTTTAATTTGCCTACTTTTTTATTTTATTTTATTTTCGACAATTTTTCATGATTTATAATAAAGTTTTTAACATTTATCAGAATATGCAATAATATTTGACGGTCTTATGCGTTTTTTTAGGATTTTTGACAGTTGTTTAACCATTTTTATTAAACCTTTAAGACTGTCAAGAATTTCTTACCATTTTTCATGTTTTTTAACATTTCTGTATGACTCTTGACTTTTTTTAACTATTTTCAGCAACTTTTAAAGGTTATTAGAAATTTCCTAAAATTTACAACAATTTTTCACGTTTTTCAAGATTTCTCTACAACTTTTGAGATTTTTTCACAATTTTCAACAATTTTTCAAAATGCCAAAATTTTTTTTTTCGTGTTTTCAAGTTTGTGCACATAATTTTCCATGATTTTTAATATTATTTTAAGATTTTCCAATATTTTGTATAATATTCAGCTATTATTTAAGATTTTTAACGACTCATACAATTTTCTGTGTTTTTTACGATTTCCAACAATTTTTCACGCTTTTAAAGATATCTTTAAAATCTTCGATCTTTTTTCGCCACCACTTTTAAAATTTTCTCAAGATATATATATATATATATATATATATATAACGTGAAGTCAATCGTGGAGTTGCAGTCAACGTTTGGCCAAGGTAAGTAAAGAAAACTCTTTGATTTCAGTCAAGCTTTCGAATTTATTTAATTCTTCTTCAGGACATCTGCGGTGAAGAACAATTTTTATAAAATAAAGAAATATTGTTACAAATGTGATGACTTACTAATCGTGAGGTTATAAGAGAAGCGACGAATTCCGTTTGACAACATTACACTAATAAAACATTTTAAAATTCAGGTACATCACTATTAAAATACATAAAATTATATACATTTACACCATAAAACTTATTATTTTGTTATTTTTAGCATGGAGGTTTGTCTGTAAATGATTGAATTTTAATGTGTCTTCAATTTCCTTTTTTATTTGTGTGTTTTTTATATATGCTTTTTATTTTAACACAGTAGGAGAGCAAAACATTTTGATGATTTATTTATTTAGATTTTATTATTACCTATATCAAGTAAAATTCTGTAGTCATGAAATGCGGGATTTTAATTTCAAAAATTTATTTGTTAAATTTTATGAACTTTGTTGTGTTTTTATTTTTATTTATTTTAGTGTTATATTAATCTTTATGTTTGTAATCATGTTTTAATTTATTAATAGTTTATTTATCTTTATATTTATATATTAAATTTTTTTTTTATTTATATTTATTTTTGAAACGACAGAATGTAACAATAAATATTACTCAGCCCTTCTATATCCGATTTTCTATTAATACATGTTTCCCTTCTGTCAATGTGTGTCATTTCTAAGAATAGTCGTTTCTTAAGGTTCCTTTCCCTTTCTAAAATTTTTGTTTCTTCAAATTTAAAACTATGACCATTTTTAATTGCATGTTCAGTTAGTGCGCATGCTTTATATTTATTATTTTTAATATCACTTTTATGCGAGATGTTCCTGCTGTGTACAGTTCGGCATGTTTCCCCAATATACACCCTTTTACAATCCGAGCAAGTGATTTCATATACTACATTTGAACTCTCTAAATTACTAAGCGGATCTTTAGAAACCTTAAGAAACGACTATTCTTAGAAATGACACACATTGACAGAAGGGAAACATGTATTAATAGAAAATCGGATATAGAAGGGCTGAGTAATATTTATTGTTACATTCTGTCGTTTCAAAAATAAATATAAATAAAAAAAATTTTAATATATAAATATAAAGATAAATAAACTATTAATAAATTAAAACATGATTACAAACATAAAGATTAATATAACACTAAAATAAATAAAAATAAAAACACAACAAAGTTCATAAAATTTAACAAATAAATTTTTGAAATTAAAATCCCGCATTTCATGACTACAGAATTTTACTTGATATAATAATAAAATCTAAATAAATAAATCATCAAAATGTTTTGCTCTCCTACTGTGTTAAAATAAAAAGCATATATAAAAAACACACAAATAAAAAAGGAAATTGAAGACACATCATTTACAGACAAACCTCCATGCTAAAAATAACAAAATAATAAGTTTTATGGTGTAAATGTATATAATTTTATGTATTTTAATAGTGATGTACCTGAATTTTAAAATGTTTTATTAGTGTAATGTTGTCAAACGGAATTCGTCGCTTCTCTTATAACCTCACGATTAGTAAGTCATCACATTTGTAACAATATTTCTTTATTTTATAAAAATTGTTCTTCACCGCAGATGTCCTGAAGAAGAATTAAATAAATTCGAAAGCTTGACTGAAATCAAAGAGTTTTCTTTACTTACCTTGGCCAAACGTTGACTGCAACTCCACGATTGACTTCACGTTATATTGAACCAGTCACTATACCATTATTCGTATATATATATATATATATATATATATATATATATATATATATATATATACATATATATATATATATATATATATATATATATATATATATATATATATATATATATTATAACAGATATGAAAATACCTTGAAAATTTTAATTTATTTTAATATAGATGTGAATAAGGTAAGATTCAAGTTAATTTCTTTTATTTTAACGATTATTACTTTAACATATGTTCTTATCTATTCTCTTTCTTAGGGTCAGAGTTCAAAAAATCTCAACTAATAAATGGATTCAAATTTAACTAATATTGAAAATTTCAAAAAAAAATAATAAAATTCAACAATCATATACCAAATTATCTTTTTGTACAATAATTCTAATTTGACCTTAACCTCACTTTTTCTTATTGTTTTGTGCGCATAGACACATTACCTTCAAAATTCAAACATCGTTAAATCAAGGGTTATGAAAAATTCTGAATTTTGTAATCAATAAATCAAATTAAACTTATCAAAGAATGAAAAAACAACTTATTTATAACAGTGAAACAGTGTACAAGTGCAATTAAATGTTCATCAAATACAGAAAAATCAAACACAGGAATGTTCTTTATTAAAAAAAAAATTGAAATTGATACCGTGTTTTGAAGCTTTGGTATTCTCTCTGGTCAAACTAAGGCACAGGCTATCCTTTCCTATTGGAATCCAACCATTTCCCAGGACATCAATGATATACGGACACTTTATAGATTTAGACGAATAAATTTGCTTCTCATCCGGAACTTATTTGCTCTTGCATCAAATGGTAAGTAAACTAATACTCTCTTTCTTATTAGAAACTAGTTTTACTTTAGTTAAATCACTCAGGAAGCATTTATATAAATGAAGTGCTCATCATACCATTTCTAACATTCATTTCTGCATATATATAAACTTTAAGTCTTACCATCGGCTGTCAGGAGTTGTCTTATGGCTTTGTTAACACTTTTTACTACTTTTATACTTTTTTTTATAAGTATTCAAAAAAAAAATCGAAATTTTAACGGAGCAAAATTTATTACATGTTATCACTTCAAAAGCCCAAAAACAAGAGAGAGATTCAGAAAATCAACAATTTAACAACTGAGTCCCCAAACAATCTTACCCTATCATTATTATGTTCTATTCGCCTACTAAATTATTAATCAAATAAAATTACTAAAAATCTAATACCTAATTCCTTATTTACATTTTAATACAATAGACATTTTTTTAAAATTTGCTAAACTTTTGATGAGTTGTTAATTTCATAATATCTTTTGTCTACTAATTCTTTGTCAAATCAAATTACTAAAAATCTAATACTTAACTCATTATTTACATTTCATACAATAATCATTCTTTTAAAATCTGCTATACTTTAAATGAATTGTTAATTTTATAATATCTTATCTACAATATAATCTAATGTCTTTCTATTTTCAGAATTTTTCATTTGGAAATTAAACTAATAACAAATCACAATATGTCTTGAGAACAAACATTGTCTATTCTAAAAGTAAGTACAAACTTTTTTTTTTATTTCCTTCTATGAGTTCTAATATTTTATACTGAAATTTATGTAAAACTTTACATTCATGTCTTAACATTTGGTTTTCTTATTTCATTTTATCTTAATTTATTTAAAATCGGTTTTAATTACTAAAGTATCGTAAAATTTATAAACTTTTTTAATATTTACTCTCATTATTTATTTGATACATGATTATTAGAATTTTATATGTTATAGATAAATTATATTATTTTGATTCTTTGAATATCTCTTATATGTACTTGTGTATTTTAATTTCTCATTTTGTTTTCTTTTTTCTTTTTAGGTATTGAGAAGAAAACGATTATAAATTATCCCAAATTTACTACATTCTGCATTGGATTTAGAATATATTTTCCTTTTTTTCAATTTTTATTAATTTTCTTTATATGTACTTAATTGAAATAGCATAGTAACTTATATCATCTCAATATATATATATATATATATATATATATATATATATATATATATATATAAACTCGAACTTGCAATCATTAATAATATACATACACGTCCTTAAGGAGGAATTGAGTAATCGTAAAATCATTTAAATCCAGATGATTAAAAAGTTGCAAAAACTACTGACACCGTATATATAGACAAAAATAAATTGCGCGCTCCCTTTGAAGTTCTTTGTATCGTTTTTGCTACCTCATCTACCGATTATTAGATTTTTACTTTTTTATTAGGTTATAGTACTTTAATTAGTTCTTTTACCGATTTTAAAAATTTTAGGTTTGCAAAGATGCTGGTGAGCGACTATGATGCAGACCGAGAGCTTGGGCGTTATGGGACCATTTTTTGTGAGAGTGATCCTACTATTCTTGTCTATATATTGTTACGGAGTCTAAGGTGGTAAGAGGCGTTACTGGTTATAGGTAAAGATTCTAGGTTCGAGAAATGCCCGATATAACATTTTTTTGATATGTCATTTTCATGTTCGTGTAATAAGTAAATTTTAAAAATGCCATAAGAGATATCCAGTTATTCCGGAGTTCGGAACGTATATCATATCCATATTTTCAAGACGAAATGCCACTGTCCGCAGTTCAAGCTGAGTACAAGTTATGGTGTGCCAAAATATCATCAATTGACCCATCGACCGAAATTTTGAAGCTGTTGGAATATTGTGACGGTACATTTTTTCACGCGATAAATCTTCTTCTCAAGGTACTGGCTACTCTTCCAGTCACAACAGCCAACGTGGAAAGATCATTTTCTACAATGAAGAGGATAAAAACTCTACCTCGTAGTGTGAAGGGCCATGACAGGCTAAGTGCACTGGCAATGATGTCAATTCACTGGGATATTGTTATTGATCCAGAGGAAGTGCTTGATCGCTTGGCGAAGAAAAAATCGAGAAAATTACTTTTGTAATGTGTATGTTCTATTAAAAATGTAGTACTGATTTCACTTTTATTATTAACATGTATTTTTTGTTTAACATTAAAAATTCTTGAACTACTTTCAAACATAGTAGCTATTTATTTTACACCTTGTACTTATATTACGTACTTATTCGTTCTTAGCAAATTTAAAAAGTCCTGGTATCGATTTTTAGCCTAATTCATCACAAATTGACAGAAAAAAAGGAATGTTATAAATTATATATAATCGGAATTGGTAATCTTCCGATTCTATATTGAATATTCTTGTGCAAGAAAAACACTTTGAAATTTGAACCCCAACGCACTATCCTAACTTGTTAGCAAATCACAAAAAAATTACGAACTGTTAGGGCAAAAATAGACTGCTATCACGTCACGTTCAATTGACCTCACGTAGACTCACGTCACCGCCAAAAAGTGTACAATGTTACTTGGTATGACACACTAAAGCCACTTAAGATATATGTATCCCGTCAGGTCACAGGCCTCACACGTGATTTCACGTTGTTGTTTTCTGGGCTAGCACATATAAAAATCAAGCATGATATTACAACAGAATATGATAATGTGACGGCATATAAGTTCACGTGACGTAATAGTAGCCTGTTTCCACCTTTAAAGTTCGAAACAAGGAGACAAAATGCAAAATAGGTTCTCTGGACTCCAAATACCACGTTTTTGATGTTTTATTCGTTTTCAGCAACACAAAAATCGCAGTGTAACAAAATTATATTTCCGAAAATCAAAAACTAAAATGCTAATTTTTTAGTTATTCATTGTAATAAATGCACTGCATTTTTGGAAAGTTTTTTATTTTCGTCGTGTTCTTTCTCTCTTTGTCTTTCTCTTTGTATTTTTCTTTGTCTTTCTCTTTGTTTTTTTCTTACTCTTTCTCTTTCTCTTTTTATTTTTATTTTTATTTTTATTTTTATTTTTATTTTTATTTTTATTTTTATTTTTATTTTTATTTTTATTTTTATTTTTATTTTTATTTTTATTTTTATTTTTATTTTTATTTTTATTTTTATTTTTATTTTTATTTTTATTTTTATTTTTATTTTTATTTTTATTTTTATTTTTATTTTTATTTTTATTTTTATTTTTATTTTTATTTTTATTTTTATTTTTATTTTTATTTTTATTTTTATTTTTATTTTTATTTTTATTTTTATTTTTATTTTTATTTTTATTTTTATTTTTATTTTTATTTTTATTTTTATTTTTATTTTTATTTTTATTTTTATTTTTATTTTTATTTTTATTTTTATTTTTATTTTTATTTTTATTTTTATTTTTATTTTTATTTTTATTTTTATTTTTATTTTTATTTTTATTTTTATTTTTATTTTTCTTTTTCTTTTTCTTTTTCTTTTCCTTTTTCTTTTTCTTTTTCTTTTTCTTTTTCTTTTTCTTTTTCTTTTTTTTTTTTCTTTTTCTTTTTCTTTTTCTTTTTCTTTTTCTTTTTATTTTTATTTTTCTTTTTCTTTTTCTTTTTCTTTTTCTTTTTCTTTTTCTTTTTCTTTTTCTTTTTTTTTCTTTTTCTTTTTCTTTTTCTTTTTCTTTTTCTGTTTCTTTTTCTTTTTCTTTTTCTTTTTCTTTTTCTTTTTCTTTTTCTTTTTCTTTTTCTTTTTCTTATTCTTTTTCTTCTTCTTTCTCTTTGTCAATCCAGATACAATATTGTAATCAAATTTAAACCTATTTCCATACCACCTTGAGCTCTGAAACTTTTAGGATAGCTAAGAACTGGATGACAATGCATGTTTCAAGTGTGTTTAGGCATATATATAGAGATTTTGACACAATTTAAGGTTCATATGAGTTTTAAAGGTTCATATGAGTTTTATATCGATTACAAACTTCCCACATAATATACAAATTCAAGTAACAAAATAATTTATATAACAGTAATGTAACCTATAAATCACCAAACTTCCTATTATAAAAAAATCTTTTTAATAATTGTGATTATTGGATATTATTTGACCAGAATACCATCCAAAAAATCCTAGACGCTTTTACGAATAAATTGCACAAAGTTTACAAAAAATTGACGGTAACGTGTATTTTGGTGTTTAATTTTTTGTAGAGTTTTTTTGTATAGATAACAAAAGTGAGAGGTGTCAAGGGACACCCGGATGGTCCTTTCGATTAATTAGTGAAGGAATTGTAATTTGTAAACACAACAGAGTGTTTATACATACATAAGCATTTATTATTGTCTGTATTAAATCTCTTCTTACCTAAATCCATCAGCAATGTCCGGAACTTGTGCAGAACAGAAACACTGTCAGGATTTATTATTGTTATTATTTTGTATTATTTTATTATTTATTATCTCCAAAAAACCTGTATAAACTTAACAAAGTCACGACACTACACTGTTCAAAAATAAATAGAAAATAGTAAATTCATTATCACCTAAATATTTTCAACAGTTCGTTTCTTTTAACAAAAGTGTCCATTCATACAATGCCAGAGGTTTAGATGACACACATGTACCTAGAATTACTTTTTATTTTAATTTAAAACAGGAATTAACAATTAATACAAAATTTTAAAATATTTGACAGTAACTGACAGTTAAGGTAATTTGACGTACCTAACTAGTCAAGTTACGCATTATTTTTAAAATGTTTATGAATTTATTAATTTATAAAAACAGAATGAAATAAAATATAATACTATTATAGGTACTTATTTTTTTCTACAGTATTTTCTTTTAATTTAAATTAGTGTCTTTTTAATTGTACCTTTATTAGTATTTATTTATGTATATTAGTTTCCTATTTAAATAAAGATAGGTATATCTATCTATGAAAGAGAGAGAGAGAAACAGACAGAAATGCGTGTGTCGTGTCGTATCGAGACAAATTTTGGTCTGAATTTTTTTCGGCTAGCCTCAGTCCACGAATCAGTCGTACCTAACTCGCGAAAAGGAACTCCGTTCCAACAAACGCTAATCAATTCAACAATGCAAGTGTACGTGATAGAGCTTATCACTAATTCTAAAAAACCTCTAGAATAAACATTTTTTTTGTATATAGGTACAAGATTTTAAATTACTTAAATTACTTTATTTTTTTATCTAAACAACTATTTGGTTGATATTTTCTATTATAAATAGCGGACTAAGCGATAAATACATTAAATCCGTATTATTCTCATCTGCTATTGACATCATTTAAAAATCGAATAAGAGCGCTGGTGTAATACCATAAAAAGAATAAACTGTGCTCATAATAGAAAATTATCTATCCAACCATTTGCTTGATGAGCATGCAAACTAATAATTCATACTTTATCCTAGTATCAACAGTATTCTGCAATAGCTGACACTTAGATTTAATTGAAAATGGTTCCCTGTAATTAGGTGATAAAATAAGCTGTTATATTTAGCAATTTATCAATTCTCATGAAGTACGAATCAGAACGATTTCTACCATTTTAATAGTTAATTATTAATTAGTTAAAATGCACATGATTAATTACAATGATTTTTTATAAACATTAAAACCTACAACCACTCAAAAATAGTGTTATATAGGTTTTTTACACATTTCATATTCTGCTGATTTGAAGATTTTGTTATAATATATGTTATATCGGTGAAAACAGAAAAGACTTTTTAAAAAAATATTATTATTTTATTTAACCGTTAACCGTATTTGAATTATAAAAATGAGTTACAATAATTATTATTAATTTAATTTGAAGATTGAATAGTAACTGAGTATATAAAATCATTTACCTAAATTTATAAGTTTTTAAGTTTATTGTCAGCAGTTTTGAAGTTCATTCCCATGGGAAATGCAATTCAGTAATTTAATAGAAAAATGTAATCTGATATGAAATATGAATAGAGGTGTATCCGTTTTGTATACTCAGTGAAAATTCTAATATAACAACTTTCCCCTTATATAAAAAAAAGTTGATGTGAACCATCAAGTTTTTGATAAAAATAATAAACATAAGTGAATATAAAATATAAAATAAATTCAAAAAGAATAGGATATAAAATAAAAGAATAAAGCATAAGCAAAAATATTATAAATATTAATTAATTAACAAGTTAATTAAGCTTTAATTCTAACGCTAATAAGCACAAACCGATTTTCACAGCGTTCACTAATTTAGACGCACTCTTCGGTTTCTAATTTGGGTCTCTTACTCGCACAGATTTTTGAGAGTCTTTCGGGAAACGAAATTTCTTCTTGGGTGGTTTCTGCAGTTTTTCTGAACTTGTTTCTAAACTTGTAGATTACAAATATTATAACAAGGCTTGCTATAAGCCCAATGGTAACGAAAGTGAACCAAGAAATACTTTTCTCTGCAACGGCTGATTTATTAGATTGGCCAAATTTGTAGAGTACTGGTCCAACTTATTTGTCATGCCTTCTAAGTCGTCAATATTTAGGTTATCTAGCTGCAATGGTTTCAGTTTCGGAATATTTATTTTGATAGGAACATTATCGCAGCAATTATAGTTGATAAGAACTGGATGTGTGTTATGTGAAATATTGAAAACTCTTTTAGTACTGGCCTGGATTTTAGATACACCAACAAAAGCGAAACAATCTGTTGAGAGTTGTAATATCGAAGTTTTATTGGTTATTATAGTCTTTGTATTTTGATTAGGGCAATTTATAGTTGTATATACTGGTTCGGCAATAAGCACTAGCCAAATATTCTCGCCAAGTTTTTGGATGTTGTATCCCTGTCCATAAATCAAAGTGCTTTCACAATTTGTAGGTACGGTTTTAAGATTTCTAAAAAGCTGAACCTCACAAGGGGCATTATTGTCAATTGGGTAGTTGTAAAGTTCATGACACAATTTTTGGTAAGGTGTTATTTGCTTACATGCATGTGGGTTTTTGACAGCAACATATGTTAAAGAATCATCATCTCGCGCAATAAATTTTTCAGTTATTTTCAAAATATGGTGAAATCCTGTTCTATTGTCATATATTGGTATAGGGTACAAATGAAATAGGGTAAAACTTTGGGGTTCTATTAGAGGGATTTATAGGACAAATACTAAATCAGTATTAGTTTGGTATGCTTCAAGTTCAATTATCTGGAGATATTGAGAGATTTTTGATAATTTTATAGGTAATGGTAGATTTCTCCTTCTAAATTCTGAGAAATTTCCTTTAATGATAAAATTAGCTCTACAGGCTCAATGATGGAACTATGAAGTATCTTTAGACGAGCAAATATTATAGAATTTAAAATGTCGTTTACAGAATTTTCTAAGAAAGCATAGCTTTCCATTAATTTTTCGCAGATTTCAAGAAACTTTAATTTTGTCTCGATATAAATTATTTCACTATTTGTTTGTAAAAGCGTTTCCTCAATTTTTGCTATATCATCATTAAATGTTTTTTCGCTAATTTTTAGTTGTTGAACAGTTGTATTAAAATCATTAAGAACTGAAGCGGTTACTGAAATTTGTTTTTTCATTAGATTCTCAATTTGATGCTGGTTGTCTTTTAATTGTTCGATACATTTGTTATAATATTCGCCATCGGATGCATCAAGATTTCCAGTTATTGCTTTGAATATGCTTCCCGCGCCGTTAATAAGTCCGCGTTTTTGTCTGTTACTGTTAAATGTAATTTCGTCAAATTTAGTTTTTATTGATTTCGAAAGTTGAATAAGTAGATCCAAATGAGATTTAACTTCAGTATAAAAAATGTTTTTTAAGTGAGATTTGGGTTCGAAAGTTTTCTGAATAGTTTCTAAAATGTTATTGTTTGTATAGAAGCTCTCTTTGAGGGAGGTAATATTTTTATGTACGAGTAATGTCCATGCATTGTTTGCTATAACTATTTTGGATTCATCGTAATAATACACTCCAACTGTATTATCGATCGGTTCTAATGTGTATTGGCAAGTTGCTGTTCCGATCAGCAAGAGAAACCTGAAAATAAATTAATTTTCAAAATAGGGTTTCATTACATCGAAATTATATTTTGATTTTTGTTTCGTTTCCAGATTTAGAACGGTAGCTGAATTTTTATGAATTTCTAAAATTTCAAAAGGTCCTTTAAATTTATTTCCTAATTTATTTTTTATTTGGATTTCTTTAATATAGACTCGGTCTCCAATTTTATAATCTGGTGTATTTTTGGATGCTGTTTGGTCAATGCGTTCTTTTGCTCTTTCTTTCTGTGGTATAGTTTTTGCTCTTGGATTTTGTAGTAATATGATATACGATTATTTAAATCTCGTATATATTTTGTCAATAGCTGCTCTTGGTTGTAAAGAGTTTCAGGTGGTCTGCCGGACGTATGTCCAAAAATCAACTCATACGGAGTAAATTCATGCGTATTATTTTTTGAATTGTTAGGATTTCCTGCAACGAATGCACGTATCATATCCAAGAGGGTTACATGAAATCTTTTTACAGATCCATTGGATTGAGGGTCATTGACACTTGAAAAAGCATGTTTAATATCGTACATTAGACACAGATCTCTTAATATTGCGTTGTCAAATTCTCTGCCACAATCACAGTGGATTCGAGAGGGTGTCCCGAAATGATGAAAATATTTTATAAGTGTATTAACAATGGAATTAGCTGTTTTCTCTACCAGAGGGTAGGCTTGAGAAAATTTAATTAGCTCATCTGCAATGGTGAGAGCAAAGTTTCTTTGAGAAATTTCAAAAATGTCTAAGTTTATTCTTTTGAAATGGGTTTTTGGGATTTTTCTTATTACTAGGGGATTTGTTAAATTTTTCCTGTATATTTTTGTTCTTTGACAGATCTTACATGGTTTAATATAATTTTCGACGTCTTTAGTCGAACTATTCAAATTATGTTTTTGTCTTATTCTTCGAATTGTTTCGTTAATACCCTGATGTAGATGTGTTTTTCTTCTGTGATATTGATCTAGTATTAAGGATATTTGTTTGGGATCTGGTGTTTGGCGTACATTTTGACAAACTGTTTGCTTTAAGTCAGTTTCAGGAAATATAAAAGATAATACTTGTAATATTGTTAGATCAGGGTTATTTTCTATACGATAAGTTTTTGAAAGTTTAAAGACATGTCGGCCTTTATACATTAATGTAAAAAGATTTTTAATAACTGAGTAATAATCGTAAGGAACAGTTATAATAAAGTATTTCTGATTTGATAACACGTTATTTGCCAAATCAGAAAAATCTACATGTTCTATAAATATGTCCTCAATTATTCTATTATAAATGTCTTCCAATGTTTTGACTTTGAAGAAAAGTATAAGTTTATTCTCTTTGGCTGGTAACTGACTACTCAAAAACTTTATTTTTGAATAATCGATCATCCATTTTTCCTTATATAGGTTTAAGAGGGTTGTTAGTTCTGAAGCTTCTTTGTTTATTTCGAGGTCTGTATTTGTAAAATTGACAGTTTTATTTAAAGTATTTATATTTAGAACTGAAGAAAGGAAATTATTCTTTTTATTTATTTTAACTATTGCACCTGGAAGTGGAACCGTTTTTATTTCTTGTTTTAATAAAATTGCTTCTGTATTTCTGAGGTTACATTTTAATTTAAATATTGTTTCTGTTCGTGGTTCGACTACGTTATTATATAGGCTATCAATTTTTTTTGGGATATCTTTATTATCAAAGTAGGAGGAATTAATGTTTCGAGTATTTTCTGAAGCTTCACAATTTATGGTTGGTTGTTGTAGGTCATGTTTAGTATCGTCATCAATTTTATATAAAGGTATAGTCTTAAAGTCTGTAATAAGTTGTTTATTTTTTAGGTCAATTGTGCAGTTATAATGTTCTAAGAAATCTGATCCTAGTATTCCGTCGAATTCGATGTCAAGGTTGCAAATGTATACTTTATGTGGATCATCATTTGAGAAGAATGGGATTAATAATGACTCATTTATTATTATCTGTTTGTTTGCTATACCTTGAATTACAACATTTTCATAGTTTCGATTTTTAAAATTTGAACAAGTTGCAGGTTTGAAAATTGAAATTCCAGCACCTGTGTCAATTAATAATTTAAAACTATTGGTAGCATCTTTAATATAATATAAATTTTTTGAATTTACTGGAAATATTGAATATAGAGAAATTTCTGTTGGAGGCGTAAATTGGGGTTTGTATCTGTCAAATTTAATTTTTGGACTTGTGTTTGTATATGTGTTACCGAATTGTTTTGATCTAATATCGGAGGGGTAGAAGGTAGAATAGCCTGCTGAAAATCCTGATTTTCAAAATTTGATTCGAATTCATTAGGGTATTGATCGAGATTTTGACTATTTGTTATAACATGATCAGGATGATCATATTCATTGTTATATGTTTGAGAGTAATTTTCGTATTGGTCGAAATCATTGAGAGAATCGTAATCGTAATAAAGGTCGATACCATTATCGGAATAATAATTATTGAAGTTTTGCTCATAATCATTGCAAAAGTACAAGGCTTGATTTTGATTCATGTGGTAAGTTCGGGGTTGATTTTTGTGGTAATTATTATAGTTTGGATTTGGTTGAATAACCGATGGTCTTGGAGGGTTGACATTATTATTAAATTGAGTAATTGGTGGACGATTTTGTTGAGATGGGCCTTGAGGATGAGTCCTAAAATGTTGTTGTTGATTTTGAGAATTATTTTGGAAGTTTGGTGGTTGTGTCGTTCTTGGATGATTTTGGAAATTATTAAACGAACTTTGTATAGGAACTTGAGTTTGTCGCTGTCGTATAAGACATTCGTTATTTGTATGTCCTGTTCGTTTACAAAATGAACATTGTTTAATACCCGTTGGTGGATTTAGTTTACGTAAGGGTGTAATCGGGTTTCTTTGGGTTTGAAGTTTTTGATTTTCAAAATACGACAACTGGAGTTCTCGTTTAACCCTATTTGTTGCTATTAATATACTCGTTGGGTTACTTGCTCGTACTATCTGTCCGATTCTTGGTTCTAACCCAGTAAGTAAAGTGTTTAAAACTAGAGAATCAACAAGATTAGTTTGTGCAATTTTTTGTTCAACGGAAAAAGAAATTTGTTGGTTAATAGATGCATGCATTTTTGCTTCATGCGTTTGAAGTCTAGCTATAAATGAAAGAGGTGTTTCGTTATTAAGCTGTCGCATTCTTTGAAGGTCTTGAATAAGTGAATTTAAATCACGAGAGTCACCAAAATGAGATTCTAATAAATTTCTAATTTCTTCAAATGTATTTGTGTCGCGTGAATTAATTAGTTCAGACGCTCGGCCTTTTAGTTTATTTTTAATATGAAGAGTAAGCAATATTTTTTGATTTCCGATTGCCATGCTTAAAGCTGTTCTACAAGCATTAATAAAACTGTTTAAAAAAATTTGGTTACCGTCAAATTTCGGTACCATAGCAAAAATTTCAGATAATTTATAAGGTTCTATAGAATGAGTTGGATCTGAAGAACTACCAGTATTGGTATTGTTGCCTGTATTGGCGTTATTGTTGGCAGTGTTTCGAGTATCTACCATTTTGAATGTTTTAGAGAAATATAAATATAAAGGGAATAAAGAAAAATAATTATAAAAATACAGATAAATGACAATAGAACAGTAAAATTAAAGAAAAACGAGATAATTCTTACGCAATTATTTTCATGCCTTGTAGATGAAATCCAGATCCGTAAGCTGTGCTACACCAGGTTGCTTCTTCCCGATGCCGGTTAGACCGTCTAAAGTTGAAAATATTGTGTTTGAACGTTGTTCTTCCTTAAAGGTTTAGGAACCACCACACCTAGTGAGGAATGTCCGTGTTCTAAATGCGAATCGACACTTAGTGAGGAATGTCCGTGTTCCAAATGTTATTCTCTTTCAACACTTGGTTAGGGTCGCCCGTGTTCTAAATTCGAAATTCGGCACTTAGTTTGGATCAAACATGTGTTCTAGATGCGTTAGAGGAATCCTACTGACTGCGCCACTGTTATATCGGTGAAAACAGAAAAGACTTTTTAAAAAAATATCATTATTTTATTTAACCGTTAACCGTATTTGAATTATAAAACTGAGTTACAATAATTATTATTAATTTAATTTGAAGATTAAATAGTAACTGAGTATATAAAATCATTTACCTAAATTTATAAGTTTTTAAGTTTATTGTCAGCAGTTTTGAAGTTCATTCCCATGGGAAATGCAATTCAGTAATTTAATAGAAAAATGTAATCTGATATGAAATATGAATAGAGGTGTATCCGTTTTGTATACTCAGTGAAAATTCTAATATAACATATATATATGATTATATGATTATATAATATATATGTATGATTGAAACAATCAGTAACTTGGACATCAGTACAAATACATTAAAAATAAAAATTAAAATAATTACAATTTAATTTTAATGTGTTTGTACTGATGTCCAAGTTACTGATTATTTCAATCATTTATTATGTATGTGTGATCAAAATTTGTATGAGACTATCTGCCAATATTTGGGTAAGTCCATTTAAAATAACAACATAACTATGTAATAAAAATGTTCCTCCATAACAGTTGTTCTGAAGAAGTCTACAAACATAGACCAAAGCTCAACACAATATAAAGGCATACACAAAATAGGTAGGTACACATAGAAGCACCTGAGTTTTATTTGCTTCCTCTCCAAAAATAAGGGTTACCTACTTCTTATCGTTACTTACTGATCTACATATTTATAAGTACCCGTTGCTTTATTGTCTGGTTATATATATATATATATATATATATATATATATATATATATATATATATATATATATATATATATATATATATATATTTATATATTATGATGGTTCTATTTCTTTTTATTAATGCTATTGGGTCTGGGTTCCTTCTTCTTGATTCAATTCAAATTATACCAATATTAATTATATAATTATTATAAACGTTTATATTAACATTATTCAAATTACATTTCACAAAATGACAAATTTCAATTATCCATCAAAATCAAAATCAAAACACATCAAAAAAATCCCCGTTTCCCTAATTTCGTCCTATTTATATCAAAAAAAAAAAATATAGTCACTGGTCTATGTCGTCATACTATACAGTAAGATATTTCATTTACACAATAGACACAGTGATACCATAACAATTCCCAACAATTAAAACTTTTATAAATTTTTGTAGAAAAAATTTTTAATAATTTAAAATTTAAAATATATAACAATTAACATTTTATAACAAATTCTGAATACTTTAAGTTTCTTCAAAATACCTATACCGGCTCTCAATATTAAATATTCCTCTAACATTTCTTCTTATCGGATCTTCAACAATATAACTATTGACACTTTTTTCATTTACTACCCTATAAGGTCCTTCAAATATAGCTTTTAATTTTCCTGATTCATTTTTCTTTAAATTTCCACTTATATAAGCTTTTATTATCACCAATTCTCCTTTTCCAAACTTTACAGGATATCTCACTTTATTCTTAATTTTTTTATAATATTTTTCCCATACATCCATTAATCTTTTTCTTACTTTTTCAATAATTTCGTCATATCTTTTTCTTTCTTCATCTTCTTCTCAATTTCTTTTCGGTTTTCGACCTAACATTAAATATGTTGGTATTTCTTCTGTTATTACATTTGGAATATCATTTATATACATTTCTACTTTATTAATATAATTTTCCTATTCTTTATGTTCCCTTCCATTTAGACTTATTCTTAAAAATTTTATCACCTCTTTAATATACCTTTCTGCAGGGTTTGCTGCCGGATGTCTTATACTAATACAATTCTTTTTAATTCCCTTCCTTTCTAAAAATTTTCTTAAATTCTGTCCTTGTATCCATTTTATTTAAGTATTTTTAAGTATTTAAAATGTTAATTTGTTATATTTATTTAATTTATAGGTTGATTTTTAAATAATTTTAATTTTAAAATTAATGTTTAATTTTTAATTAAATTCTCCCCACAAATCACTGCTCTATTATGTAAATCAAATATCTCACCTCTCTGTCAGTCCTGTCAAAGTTCTTGTCTTCTCTTATTCTTCCAGTTTCCGGGTTTTCTCGCAGTGGGTCTTGTAGTGGGTCTTGTCGTGGTTCTCGCAGTGGATTCTTGTAGTCGGTCTTGTAGTGGATCTCGCAATGGATTCTTGTAGTCGGGTCTTGTAGTGGATCTCGCAGTGGATTCTTGTCGTCGGCTCTGCCAATGAATCTAGTAGTGGATCTTGTAGTCGGTCTTGTAATTGGGCTTGTAGTCGGCCTTGTAGTGGATTCTTGTAATCGGACCTTGTAGTGGATCTAGGAGTCGATTCTGGTAGTGGATCTTTGAGTTAACACTGGCAATGAATCTAGTAGTGGATCTTGTAGTCGGTCTTGGAGTTAAGATGGCACCACGTTGGGCGCCAAAATTTATGATGGTTCTATTTCTTTTTATTAATGCCATTGGGTCTGGGTTCCTTCTTCTTGATTCAATTCAAATTATACCAATATTAATTATTATAAACCTTTATATTAACATTATTCAAATTACATTTCACAAAATGACAAATTTCAATTATCCATCAAAAAAATCCCCGTTTCCCTAATTTCGTCCTATTTATATCAAAAAAAAAAATATAGGCACTGGTCTATGTCGTCATACTATACAGTAAGATATTTCATTTACACAATAGACACAGTGATACCATAACAATATATATATATATATATATATATATATATATATATATATATATATATATATATATATATATATATATATATATATATATATATATATATATATATATATATATATATATATATATATATATATATAACGTGAAGTCAATCGTGGAGTTGCAGTCAACGTTTGGCCAAGGTAAGTAAAGAAAACTCTTTGATTTCAGTCAAGCTTTCGAATTTATTTAATTCTTCTTCAGGACATCTGCGGTGAAGAACAATTTTTATAAAATAAAGAAATATTGTTACAAATGTGATGACTTACTAATCGTGAGGTTATAAGAGAAGCGACGAATTCCGTTTGACAACATTACACTAATAAAACATTTTAAAATTCAGGTACATCACTATTAAAATACATAAAATTATATACATTTACACCATAAAACTTATTATTTTGTTATTTTTAGCATGGAGGTTTGTCTGTAAATGATTGAATTTTAATGTGTCTTCAATTTCCTTTTTTATTTGTGTGTTTTTTATATATGGTTTTTATTTTAACACAGTAGGAGAGCAAAACATTTTGATGATTTATTTATTTAGATTTTATTATTATATCAAGTAAAATTCTGTAGTCATGAAATGCGGGATTTTAATTTCAAAAATTTATTTGTTAAATTTTATGAACGTTGTTGTGTTTTTATTTTTATTTATTTTAGTGTTATATTAATCTTTATGTTTGTAATCATGTTTTAATTTATTAATAGTTTATTTATCTTTATATTTATATATTAAAATTTTTTTTATTTATATTTATTTTTGAAACGACAGAATGTAACAATAAATATTACTCAGCCCTTCTATATCCGATTTTCTATTAATACATGTTTCCCTTCTGTCAATGTGTGTCATTTCTAAGAATAATCGTTTCTTAAGGTTCCTTTCCCTTTCTAAAATTTTTGTTTCTTCAAATTTAAAACTATGACCATTTTTAATTGCATGTTCAGTTAGTGCGCATGCTTTATATTTATTATTTTTAATGTCACTTTTATGCGAGATGTTCCTGCTGTGTACAGTTCGGCATGTTTCCCCAATATACACCCTTTTACAATCCGAGCAAGTGATTTCATATACTACATTTGAACTTTCTAAATTACTAAGCGGATCTTTGGTTCGGGTGTATAATCTAGAAATGGTTTTGATATTTTTCGTGCCTATTTTGAAATTGTCATAATTTTTGAATAGTTTTAAAAGTTTAGGAGTGAGTTGTGGGATATAAGGTAAAGAACCAAAAATTGGCTGTGAATTTTCATTAGACAAGACACCTCTCTCAATGTCAAATGTTTGTTGTTGATTGAAATTATTGTTTTCACTTATTCTTGCAATGCACGTGGTACTAAAAATTAATTTATTTAATAATCCCAAAGGGTATGAATTATTTAACAGTATTCCTTTTAATTTAAGTAAACCTTGGTTTTTAAATTTTAAATTAAAAGGAATACTGTTAAATAATTCATACCCTTTGGGATTATTAAATAAATTAATTTTTAGTACCACGTGCATTGCAAGAATAAGTGAAAACAATAATTTCAATCAACAACAAACATTTGACATTGAGAGAGGTGTCTTGTCTAATGAAAATTCACAGCCAATTTTTGGTTCTTTACCTTATATCCCACAACTCACTCCTAAACTTTTAAAACTATTCAAAAATTATGACAATTTCAAAATAGGCACGAAAAATATCAAAACCATTTCTAGATTATACACCCGAACCAAAGATCCGCTTAGTAATTTAGAAAGTTCAAATGTAGTATATGAAATCACTTGCTCGGATTGTAAAAGGGTGTATATGGGGGAAACATGCCGAACTGTACACAGCAGGAACATCTCGCATAAAAGTGACATTAAAAATAATAAATATAAAGCATGCGCACTAACTGAACATGCAATTAAAAATGGTCATAGTTTTAAATTTGAAGAAACAAAAATTTTAGAAAGGGAAAGGAACCTTAAGAAACTATTATTCTTAGAAATGACACACATTGACAGAAGGGAAACATGTATTAATAGAAAATCGGATATAGAAGGGCTGAGTAATATTTATTGTTACATTCTGTCGTTTCAAAAATAAATATAAATAAAAAAAATTTTAATATATAAATATAAAGATAAATAAACTATTAATAAATTAAAACATGATTACAAACATAAAGATTAATATAACACTAAAATAAATAAAAATAAAAACACAACAACGTTCATAAAATTTAACAAATAAATTTTTGAAATTAAAATCCCGCATTTCATGACTACAGAAGTTTACTTGATATAATAATAAAATCTAAATAAATAAATCATCAAAATGTTTTGCTCTCCTACTGTGTTAAAATAAAAACCATATATAAAAAACACACAAATAAAAAAGGAAATTAAAGACACATTAAAATTCAATCATTTACAGACAAACCTCCATGCTAAAAATAACAAAATAATAAGTTTTATGGTGTAAATGTATATAATTTTATGTATTTTAATAGTGATGTACCTGAATTTTAAAATGTTTTATTAGTGTAATGTTGTCAAACGGAATTCGTCGCTTCTCTTATAACCTCACGATTAGTAAGTCATCACATTTGTAACAATATTTCTTTATTTTATAAAAATTGTTCTTCACCGCAGATGTCCTGAAGAAGAATTAAATAAATTCGAAAGCTTGACTGAAATCAAAGAGTTTTCTTTACTTACCTTGGCCAAACGTTGACTGCAACTCCACGATTGACTTCACGTTATATTGAACCAGTCACTATACCATTATTCGTATTATATATATATATATATATATATATATATATATATATATATATATATATATATATATAATGTAAAGTCAATTGTGGAGGTGCAGTCAACGTTATGGCCAAGGTGAGTGAAAGAAAACTCTTTGATTTTAGTCAAGCTTTCGAATTATTTTAATTCTTCGTCAGGGCATCTATGGTACAAAACAATTTTTTTAAATAAACTTATCATTTATGTGTTTGTTTACTTATTAATTGTGAGGTTAAAAAAGAAGCCTCGAATTCCGCTTAACAACATTTTATTATTATTATTATTATTATATTCCTTTTTAAGACATAAATCTAATTATTTTTATCTTTATAGTATGGAAGTCTATCAACAAGTGATGATTAATTTTTAATGTGTGTTCGGTTTCTTTTCTTATTCTTTTATATGTACCTATATATTTTTTTATTATATTGTTTTTATTTTAAGACAGTAGGAGAGCAAAACATTTTCTTGATTTATTATTATTTTATTATATTAATAAACTAGTTGTACTCGCAACGTCGTTCTCGTGGCGTATGATTGTTGTATAAAAATTTCTTACCCCACCCCATTTAAGGAATGGGAGAGAAATTTTTAAGATGTTTAGTTAAAAGAAGACAAATACATCTGTGAAAACCGCATTCGAATCGGATCAGCAGTTTTCATGTGATGCGCGCACAAACATACAGACAAAAAAATCTAACCACATTTTTGGGTTCTATTTCGATGTACCCGCGACGTCGTTCGCGTGGCGTGTTGATTTTTGTATAAAAATTTCTTTCCTCACCCAGTTAAAGGGGTGGGGGGAGAAAGTTTTATACACCAGATGTTAAGTTGAAAGAAGACAAATACGTCTTTGAAAATCGCATTCGAATAGGATCAGTAATTTTCATGTGATGCGCGCACAAACATATACATTCCTACAGTTTTATTATATGTATAGATAGATAAAGATTTCTGTTGTCATGAGAGAATATCATATTGTACATCAATTCTTCCCTTTTTGTTACCCTAATTCTTTGAAGGAAAGAGATTAGGGATATGTATGTAAATGTAATCATTTTTAATAAAATATTCAATTCTGCAGAACATTTCTTCAAAAGTTTGTAATGCGGCTTATAAAGGTTTAAGACTGCACTGCGAAATTTTATCCGGCGAATTGAGCAATTGTGGTGGATAAAAAAATTGAAATATTGATCAAACTTTTCTTGTATTACGTTGTGGTTGGGATAGTTTTATATAACGTGCCAGCATTCTTGATGTGAAGTTTAGAACTGAATTCGGTAAAACTTCACCTTAACAGCAAAGTACTTAATTCTTTATTGAAGAACAATAACCTAAACTGTTGGAATACAATTTGACTTATATAACTAGGAACTATTACCGGTGGCTTTACTTAATTGAATATGTTATTTTTAAGATACTTATTTATAATTCAAAAAAAATGAAATTAAATAAATATGAACAAAGCTGTTACCATAACTACTATTTAAAGAATAGGTTTTTCTAGAAATTATTTTATTTTATTGTTTCTTCCACTTTCTATAAACGAAATTTTAATTTTGGACATTTGTTGTTTGGGCTTTACAATATAACTGGCGAGTATCGTAAATGTATTTTTTTTTTAATTATTTTTAATGGTATTTTTCCTAAATGTTTGAGATGTGAGTTTCTTACACCACACCAACCTAAATAATTGATACAACCATAATATAGAATAATATTAATATTTAGAAAACTTTGAAATTAATAAAAGCAGAACAATGGCCCACATAGTTATTTAGTAACTGATAATAAACATTTCACCACGAATCTGTTGAATTTAATTGGTAGGTTATCTATCACAATATAATTAAATGTAGGTAAGTTAGATTTATATGATTAATAAGCTATTATTTTGGTTTTCTGAACGTTTATTGTTAAATTATAAAATTTGAACCCGTCAATTATTTTTTTAAATCCTTCTCAGCTCTAAGCTGGATCTCTGCCTAGGAGTCAGCAGTATAAACTATTACTGAGTCATCTGCAAACGAAAGGAGTGCCTTTGTTTTTAATGTATAATATATTATATAATATATAATCGTTTACTTGTACACACTGCTTCCTTTGTGATAAATAATATTTGTAAACAGGTCAAAGACGATGTCTTTAATTCCCAAATTGTACAATTTATTCAGCACGTGCTTATGAAAAACAGTATCAGAAGACTTTGATAGATCAACAAATACTACCAGGCATGGCTTAGTTTTATCAATTACCTCATACGCCTTTCGTCCATCTAAGACGCCTATTGAATTTATCTTGTCGCGACGTTTACGCTACGCTTATCGAAAAAAAGTATCTTTTTGGATCCCTGTTTATATTGATATACCTACCTCCAAAAGGTGACCATTTATAACTGCAAAAGAGCTTATTGGAGTTTGGTTTTTATCTACGAGATATCCTTTTCCCTCGTCTAATAGTTCGTTAGAGAGTGGAAATATTATTATTATTAAGAGTTTATCAATAGTAAGCGGTTTTCTGTTACATTGGCCATTATCACAGTTTGTCACAGTTTTTTGTTATGTTTACCATTTTCACAATTTATCGCAGTTTAGTAATGAATGAGTGTATTATTCGAAGTATGCATTTACAAAACAAGCCTGTTCTTGAACTGGTTTGTCCTTGTAGAGGTAACTGTAACCTCGCTTAGCCTATTCCATCTGTATATTACCCTATTTGTAAGGAAGTTTCTTCTTAGCAGTTTGCTGGTTTTCTCTTTAGCAAGCTTTTTACTAAGACTTTTAAGAGTGGCCAATTGAGGAGAGTGAAAGAGGTCCAAGTTGCATCCATAATATCTACTAGTGATCTTAAAGGTTTCAATAAGGTCACCTCAAAGCCGTCTTTCACTAAGTGTTGTCAGGTTCAATCTAACTAGTCTGTCGCTGTATGGTAAGCTTCTCAGTTCCAATGGAATTTTTTTTTAGTTCTTCGCTGGACTCTCTCAGTGCCTCAATATCTTTGACATAAGTATGAGTGCCAAATACACTGCCCATATTCCATTTTTGGTCTTAAAAAGGATTTGTAAAGTCTCAAAATCATTTGAGTGGATTGATTCTTAAATGACACTTGCACTAAATAGATTGAGGTGTTTAGTTTCTTTATTATGTGACTGATATGTTGTTTCCATTTTAGATCTTTGGTGATAATTATTCCAAGGTCTTTTTGTTTTTGTACCCCTACCACCTCAGTTTGTCCCAGAATGTAATTGCTTTTGGGATTTGTCCATCCTATGTGGAGAACTGTGCATTTAGAATCATTCATTGACATATTCCAAGTCGTTGTCCAGGTTTAAAGTTTGTCCAGGTCCTATTAAAAATTGTGACTTTGATTCAACGAGTTGCAGTATATGTTTGTGGCGTCGGCAAAGAATGTGTAGTTAGTCTTTAGTCCTGAATATAGATCACTTAGGTACACAATGTGAAGAAGGGGATCCAAAACAGACCCCTGTGGAACACTACTGTAAATATCATATTCACTAGACAATTCCTGTCCCACATGATCCCGAAATTTTCTTCTCTGGAGAAATTCCCTTATAAAGTTCAGAAGTTTTCCCCATAATGCTTGTAGAGGAGATAGCCGATAGGTATTTTGTCAAATGCTTTTTCAAAATCCAGGTACAAAACATCAATCAGTTCGTTATTATTATCCGACGCATGACGAAAATGTACCACAGTCGCCTCGTGTATAGTATTGCAGTTAAAACGATGTGTGTGATTATGACGAGAGGAGCCATGGACGAAAAGCCTTAGAAGTAAGAGTTGCATTAGCATCTTGTGTAGATAGTTTTTGCCTTAGTCCAAACTGAGCAGCAGAAATTATTTTATTCTTATCAAGATGTTTAATTAACCTGCCTGTAATTAGTGATTCAAAAATTTTAACCAAAGCCGATGTTAGAAAAATGGGACGAAAATTTGTTAATTTTTTTATATATCGGCTTAATAAGGGTTAATTTAAAATGACTAGGAAATAATTAAAAGACAGATAGGTTCACTTATATTTTCTCTGATCAATTTTAAAACCTCATTAGTTATTTTTGAAATTAAAATTATGTTTTATTCGGTAAAAATATTTCACATTATTTGTGATTATTTATTAGTTACAATATCAGTGTAACAATAAGGTCATTACACTTATCAAAATTGATGTTTCATTGTGGGCAGTATATGGGAATTGAATAGAATAGAATAGAATAGAATAGAATAGAATTACTTTATTTGCATAATTACACATGCAGTGCTTTGCATCGTCAAAGCAGAAATAATTACATTAATTTAAAGTATAAAACTTAAGTATGTAATAACAACAATGTTTAAAGAAAAATTAAAATTACCAATAACATCTTAGTACCTATAGAAAGAGTAACATTTATCTATTTCGATCCCTCCGACATCCCAAGCAACCCCAAAGAGCGACAGAGAACACAGATGGCCAACAATTAAGTTGACCATAGGCATCCCCATATCCCCCCCAACAGCCCCGAGACCACAAAAGGAACGAAACAGACAACACAGCCACACATACAAAACTTTGATTAAAAGGTATTTAACATATTACAACATAAAAGATGTAATCAAAAACACATTAAAATTCAATCTTAAAAAAGTCATCACATTTATATAAACAAGAGTTAAGTAGAATCTTTTTTACAGTAGTTTTAAAGTTAATAATAGGGAGTTCTTTAATCTCACTTGGGAGCTTGTTGTAAAAAGAAACGGCCATATTTAGGTATGATTTGTGCGTTAAAGACAAATGATGTTGAGGTTGTAGCAACAAATCACCCTTTCGAGCATCATGATTATGTCGACTGCCTACAGGCGTAAAGCTTAGAAAATTATTTTTGCTAACCAACCAATATCAAAATTCAACCAATAAATTAATGAGAATGCACTATGTAGAGATACGAATTATAAACTATTTTACACCAAAAACTTAATTGAAAATAGCCATCAAGCAATAGAATAAATGTTTACAACATGACAACAATTACGATTTTGCTTTGGTATGATCAGTTACAATTATAAATATACTATATGCGAATTCATTTGTTTAAATGTAATTATTTAGTATTGTTGTTGACGTATATTGGACTGGAAATAATATCATTTTATTCATATTTAGATTCCACTAACGATGTATTAAAATTATATAGTAGATACGTGAAATTGCTATTTTAAAAAAAACTACGATTATAAATTATTTATGCATTCAATATATTTTAATAATAACTGTAAATTTTCACATGTAATAATACTGTGTTGGTTTTAATTAATATTAAATTAACTGAATATTTAAATTATTAAATATTCATATAATATACAAAATCCATATTTACGTTTAGATACTGTACCATTTGAATAAATTCTTTTCTATTTATAATAGGACACTGTTCGTTGAAATTTTTTATAACTTTTTAAAACAATGTAGGTAATACTTAGATGGCCTACGTGCGAAAAGACACATATCACATGCTTTTCGGGTGCAACCCTATGATTGACAATTTTCTCGCTTCGTCATTACCCCTCTAAGCTACGTAATAATTTTCGTTATACATATCCATTTCACTGATTATTACTTTACTTTCTATTTGCTCTGGCAATGAATTATTAGTTTTTTTTATTTTTACAAAAAAAAAACAAAACAATTATAAAAAGAAAACATAGAGAATTTAAATAAGAAGTAAAATTAAAAAACAAATGATACAAAGAAAAAACTGAAGAAGAATGAATACACAAAAAAAATTAAAAATAACAAATATTAGCCAGCCTATACCGGGTATGTCTCTTAATTAGTGACTAAAGAGACAAACCTGTACTGTACTGATGAACTCTAACAGAGCGAAACAAAATGTCTACAGTTTGGTTTTGCCCTTGTATGGACTGATTCTGTGCTTAGATTTAGGAATTCTAATGTACAAATCCAGGTTATATATCTGGAATATATTGACAGCATTGCACGAGATACGTTTGTATATATATATATATATATATATATATATATATTGATATGGATCCTCCCTCTGGGAACACCCTCCTTCTATGAATATAGGTCGTGGATCCAAGATTTTTAAATGGATTGTCTTCACAAATCAATTTAAAAATGTATAGTAAAATCTTCTTCTTTGTAATTTCCAAAAATCAATTTTCTTACTGCAATCTTTCAGGAAAAACCTTCTTCCTATTATTCCATTTGTCTCACCATATTATTTCTATCCTTGGACTGCACTGCTTACCATATTTCCAATCTCAGGTTTCTTTTTATTTTTATTGCTTGTTTCTTTTATTATTTTATATTTTCTATTTCTATTTATGGTTTTAATTAATTATTTGTTATAAATTTAAATTTCAATATTCAGTTTTATACAATTTTTTATTTCATCTGACTTTTACAATGTTCTTCCATCAAAATTCAAAATTATAATAATCATCTCCATATAAAACAATCTATCAACTCAACAAAAACAATACAATATCAAAAAAAATTACTTAATCTAGACAACCGATTTAAAAATCCCAGACCACGTTCACACAACTCAATGAAAGAACCCGTTCCAAGAAGAAAAATCCATATCAATTTCCCCCAAATTTGATTTGACTTGGTGAATTACTTCACCTTGCCAAATCAAATTTCCTTTCAGTAAGAAATTTTTCTTCACCATCAGTTGTCAAGCTTTAACTTTAATTATTCCAATTTTAACTTTCATACACAAATCATTAACATTAAACATTCCACGAATTTCTTCGCTTCCAATAAATTTAATTATATAACTATTTCCCTCATTCTCATTAACAATTTCATATGGTCCCTCAAAAGGAAATTGTAATTTAGCACAAATATTATTTTTTTTATTTGTTACCCTTAACGCTTTAACTATTACTAAATCCCCTTTTTTAAATATTGTTCTATTTTTCTTTCTCTTTTCCATTCTTTTTACATATTTTTGCGCATTCTTAATTTCCCTTATCCTAACTTCTTCTAATACCTTTTCATATTCAATTCCCCTTTCCCTTATCCATTTCCTTTGTGGATTTTCTCCTTTTAAAATATATACTGGACACTCATTCATAGTAGTATTTGGCACTTCATTCAAATAACATTCTACCTCATTTAATTTTTCTCCCCATTTCCTATTATTTTGATTTACTAAAATTCTTAAAAATTTATTTACTTCTTTAATATACCTTTCATTTCTATTTTACTATTTTTTATCAAATTCATTCCCCCTTCTTAACATTTATTAAAATGTGTTTTTTATAGTTTTAAATTTTTTCCCCCTGTTTTGAAATTTCCCTATACATTTAATTTTGATAGACTCCCCTTTCCTAATATTTTCCTACATACACTGTTTTTTTTTTTATAAATTTTGTGATTTTACCCCTTTCCTGATATTTTCCTATATATAGCTTTCTGATAATTTTAAATACCTTACCCCTTTCCTGATATTTTCCAAAATATAATTTTTTCCTAAATTTAGATTGAGCAAAATCACCCCAAAAATAATTTAAAAACATCTTTTCAAATTCTTCCAATTCAAATATTTCTTTTTCTTTACTGGCAAACCATGTTAATGCTTGTCCATCCAACATTTCACGCAGGTATTCTCTTTTTTCTTCTTGATCTCTACACCATTCTAATTTATTCTTCACCATTCTTATAAAAATTTTTGGATGAGTTTTATTAATATTCCCATTAAATTTATGTTCAATTTTAGTTATTCCCATATTATTTATATTTTTATAAATGTTTCTTTTGTCCAGTTCTTTTACTAACTTTTCACGTTCCTCTTCTTGTACTGTCTTTATTTCTTCTATTTTTTCTTCTATCTCATTTATCTTCTTTACTGTATCTTGTTTTATAATCTTTTCTAAATCATTCAATTTTTTATTTGTATTAATATTGATTTCCTTTATTTCTTCTTTACATTCCTTGTTATTAATTGTTTTAATTTTCACTTCTTGTAACTCCTCTACTTCCATTATTCTCGCTATTATTTCAGTTCTTATTTCTTTCTTTGTTTCTTTCAATTTTTGTTTGTTTATTTCCATTTGTTTCTTCATCTCATTTTTGAATTCTTCTTTTATAGAATCCATATTCTTATTCATGTCTTTTTTTATTACATCCATATTCTTGTTTATTTCTTGCATTTCTTTTTTCATAGACTCCATATTATTGTTTATTTCTTCTTTATTTTTGTTCAGATCTTGTTTTATCGCTTCAGTATTTTTGTTCATGTCTTCTTTATTTTTGTTAATATCTTGTTTTATATCTTTTAACATTTCCATCATTAGTTTTATCGCTGATTCCTCACTATCCCCCATTTTACTATCCTGATTACTTTGATTACCCTTATTATCCTTACTACACTGACTACCCTGCCTATTTTGACTATCCTCAATACCCTCTCTATCCTGACTGATTTGATTTTCCTGATTATCACTATTATCCCCTTGTTCTAACATTTTAACATTTGTATTCTTTCCCCCTCTTAATTTCATACACTTATTACAACTTATTTAATCTTTCACACTGTTTATAATAAATAAAGTAAGCTTGACACCTGATAGTAAAAAAAAATTTCTTACCCTTAGTGTCGAAGCAGCCACACGTTCTAGGGCGCCAATTGATATGGATCCTCCCTCTGGGAACACCCTCCTTCTATGAATATAGGTCGTGGATCCAAGATTTTTAAATGGATTGTCTTCACAAATCAATTTAAAAATGTATAGTAAAATCTTCTTCTTTGTAATTTCCAAAAATCAATTTTCTTACTGCAATCTTTTAGGAAAAATCTTCTTCCTATTATTCCATTTGTCTCACCATATTATTTCTATCCTTGGACTGCACTGCTTACCATATTTCCAATCTCAGGTTTCTTTTTATTTTTATTGCTTGTTTCTTTTATTATTTTATATTTTCTATTTCTATTTATGGTTTTAATTAATTATTTGTTATAAATTTAAATTTCAATATTCAGTTTTATACAATTTTTTATTTCATCTGACTTTTACAATGTTCTTCTATCAAAATTCAAAATTATAATAATCATCTCCATATAAAACAATCTATCAACTCAACAAAAACAATACAATATCAAAAAAAATTACTTAATCTAGACAACCGATTTAAAAATCCCAGACCAGGTTCACACAACTCAATGAAAGAACCCGTTCCAAGAAGAAAAATCCATATCAATTTCCCCCAAATTTGATTTGACTTGGTGAATTACTTCACCTTGCCAAATCAAATTTCCTTTCAGTAAGAAATTTTTCTTCACCATCAGTTGTCAAGCTTTAACTTTAATTATTCCAATTTTAACTTTCATACACAAATCATTAACATTAAACATTCCACGAATTTCTTCGCTTCCAATAAATTTAATTATATAACTATTTCCCTCATTCTCATTAACAATTTCATATGGTCCCTCAAAAGGAAATTGTAATTTAGCACAAATATTATTTTTTTTATTTGTTACCCTTAACGCTTTAACTATTACTAAATCCCCTTTTTTAAATATTGTTCTATTTTTCTTTCTCTTTTCCATTCTTTTTACATATTTTTGCGCATTCTTAATTTCCCTTATCCTAACTTCTTCTAATACCTTTTCATATTCAATTCCCCTTTCCCTTATCCATTTCCTTTGTGGATTTTCTCCTTTTAAAATATATACTGGACACTCATTCATAGTAGTATTTGGCACTTCAATCAAATAACATTCTACCTCATTTAATTTTTCTCCCCATTTCCTATTATTTTGATTTACTAAAATTCTTAAAAATTTATTTACTTCTTTAATATACCTTTCATTTCTATTTTACTATTTTTTATCAAATTCATTCCCCCTTCTTAACATTTATTAAAATGTGTTTTTTATAGTTTTAAATTTTTTCCCCCTGTTTTGAAATTTCCCTATACATTTAATTTTGATAGACTCCCCTTTCCTAATATTTTCCTACATACACTGTTTTTTTTTTATAAATTTTGTGATTTTACCCCTTTCCTGATATTTTCCTATATATAGCTTTCTGATAATTTTAAATACCTTACCCCTTTCCTGATATTTTCCAAAATATAATTTTTTCCTAAATTTAGATTGAGCAAAATCACCCCAAAAATAATTTAAAAACATCTTTTCAAATTCTTCCAATTCAAATATTTCTTTTTCTTTACTGGCAAACCATGTTAATGCTTGTCCATCCAACATTTCACGCAGGTATTCTCTTTTTTCTTCTTGATCTCTACACCATTCTAATTTATTCTTCACCATTCTTATAAAAATTTTTGGATGAGTTTTATTAATATTCCCATTAAATTTATGTTCAATTTTAGTTATTCCCATATTATTTATATTTTTATAAATGTTTCTTTTGTCCAGTTCTTTTACTAACTTTTCACGTTCCTCTTCTTGTACTGTCTTTATTTCTTCTATTTTTTCTTCTATCTCATTTATCTTCTTTACTGTATCTTGTTTTATAATCTTTTCTAAATCATTCAATTTTTTATTTGTATTAATATTGATTTCCTTTATTTCTTCTTTACATTCCTTGTTAATAATTGTTTTAATTTTCACTTCTTGTAACTCCTCTACTTCCATTATTCTCGCTATTATTTCAGTTCTTATTTCTTTCTTTGTTTCTTTCAATTTTTGTTTGTTTATTTCCATTTGTTTCTTCATCTCATTTTTGAATTCTTCTTTGATAGAATCCATATTCTTATTCATGTCTTTTTTTATTACATCCATATTCTTGTTTATTTCTTGCATTTCTTTTTTCATAGACTCCATATTATTGTTTATTTCTTCTTTATTTTTGTTCATATCTTGTTTTATCGCTTCAGTATTTTTGTTCATGTCTTCTTTATTTTTGTTAATATCTTGTTTTATATCTTTTAACATTTCCATCATTAGTTTTATCGCTGATTCCTCACTATCCCCCATTTTACTATCCTGATTACTTTGATTACCCTTATTATCCTTACTACACTGACTACCCTGCCTATTTTGACTATCCTCAATACCCTCTCTATCCTGACTGATTTGATTTTCCTGATTATCACTATTATCCCCTTGTTCTAACATTTTAACATTTGTATTCTTTCCCCCTCTTAATTTCATACACTTATTACAACTTATTTAATCTTTCACACTGTTTATAATAAATAAAGTAAGCTTGACACCTGATAGTAAAAAAAAATTTCTTACCCTTAGTGTCGAAGCAGCCACACGTTCTAGGGCGCCAATTGATATGGATCCTCCCTCTGGGAACACCCTCCTTCTATGAATATAGGTCGTGGATCCAAGATTTTTAAATGGATTGTCTTCACAAATCAATTTAAAAATGTATAGTAAAATCTTCTTCTTTGTAATTTCCAAAAATCAATTTTCTTACTGCAATCTTTTAGGAAAAACCTTCTTCCTATTATTCCATTTGTCTCACCATATTATTTCTATCCTTGGACTGCACTGCTTACCATATTTCCAATCTCAGGTTTCTTTTTATTTTTATTGCTTGTTTCTTTTATTATTTTATATTTTCTATTTCTATTTATGGTTTTAATTAATTATTTGTTATAAATTTAAATTTCAATATTCAGTTTTATACAATTTTTTATTTCATCTGACTTTTACAATGTTCTTCCATCAAAATTCAAAATTATAATAATCATCTCCATATAAAACAATCTATCAACTCAACAAAAACAATACAATATCAAAAAAAATTACTTAATCTAGACAACCGATTTAAAAATCCCAGACCACGTTCACACAACTCAATGAAAGAACCCGTTCCAAGAAGAAAAATCCATATCAATATATATATATATATATACACAATATATAATCTAATAAAATTTCATTTAAAATGCATTTAGAAAACGGCAACAGTTAATACGAATTATTTTCTAAATAAATGTAAGTGTAGACTAAACTTATATTATATAACAACTAAGTAATAAGTATTTAAAGTTACCATATCATTTTACTAGAAATAACAAAATTACTATCAACTTGAGTAGATTTAAAGATTATTAAAGCTTCAATTATCCGTGCTTGTGTTCGAATTTTATTTTTAAACTTTTCCAGCCTATAATGAAGTTGTAATAATTGGCAAATTTTCGTGGTATTTTAAAAAGTTGCGTGTTGGTATTGCGCTTGTGTAATACGATTTACATTAAAGAAAACACGCGTTATTCTGGATATCGTACACGATACCAAAGAAATTAAATAATAATCAAAGCACAGCACGCAAAAGGCCGCCGTCTAAAAAACTTACGATCGGTTTTTCTCCGATAACATCTTGCTAAATGAACAGTTTTCATCCGTCTTTGTTTCCAATCAATTAAACGCTACAAATAGGCTTTTATGTGTTTAATTGTTTTAATTGATTTTTTTATATAGTTATCAATTTACTTTTAGTCCTAGGTTTAGAAACCCTAAATGAAAATTGAGGAAAAAATATGATTAAAACGACAAAAACAAAAAAACATTGATAACATCAAATAAATTTGAAAAATGAGAAAAATATATCGTACGACGATAGCTGGCTCAGCTAGTATATTTTAGAAAGTTTTTTTTTTATTTTCTTCCTGTTCTTTGTCTCTTTGTCCTTCCAAGTGGAATTTTGTATTTGAATTTAAACCTATTACCTATACTGGATGACAATGCATGTTTTAAGTGTGTTTTAGGCAAATACATAGAGATTTTGACACAATTTCGGGTTGATATGAGTTTTAAATCGATTACAAAATTCCCACATTATATAAAAATTCAAGTAACAAAATAATTTATATTTACGATATCTCACGAACGAACCAACCGATTTTAAATTGCAAAACGGCATTCGACGTGGTTTTTTAATTTTAAGAGCTGATTAGGTTATGAAATTTATCAATGAAATAGGCAAAAAGATATGCCCAAAAAACATCATTTTTACCAATTGGTTTTTTCGGTTATTTTGACATTTCTCGAAATTTACCGGTTCGAATCGGTTTAAACTTACACGGAATCTAAGTTAGATGGAACTCTTTGGAACACTTTTTAGTTCATTTCGATCGGTCAAGCCGTTCAAAAGTTATAAGAGGTTTACATACATCCACACACACACACACACACACACACATCCACACATACATACAGACATACAGACACCCTCGTAAAAATAGTCAGGGAAGGTTCCAAAGACCTAAAAACGTCGAGATCCGATTAAAACTCGAATTTCGAAAAACGGGGTAAAAACAGTTCCTTCCCGATTTATAAAAAATAATAATTTTTTTAGCGGGAAGTTAAAAACGTTCTACTATAAAAAGTTCATTTTATAAATTGTGATTATTAAAAAATATGTCTTGTGTACAATAAAAAAGCATAATTTTTTTGTCTAGTTTTAAATATTTTTAATTCTATTTTTAAAAAATCCATAAAATATTAAAAATTCTTTTAATAATTTTGCTTAAAAATCTAAACATGCGTGCTAATATTAATCTCACCACTAATTCATTTATTATTTATTGAATGTGTTTTACTGACTTAAAATTATCAAAGTTTTTAAAGCGTACTTCTATTTTAGTATTATAAAAGTAAAATTAAAAATGTAACATTGGAAAGATAACATCATGAATTAAAAAGAAGTAGACAAAAGAAATCTGTTGTGTTTTGACTTTAAAAGAGAAAAAGAAAATGTATGTTAATCCTTATTCGTTGGGTTGTTAAAATAAAATATTAAGAGGACTGTGCCAACGTTCTTTTAATAGGAAAACGTGTGTGTAACTTTCTAAGGATACATAAAAATTAAGAAAATTTGGAGTAATTTAGTAATATATTTATACCAGCTGTATATTAAATAATAATTGCACCACCTTTTGATGGCGTCATAGTACTTGATTAAGTAGGAATTGCTCGTTTAAATTAGTAAGTTATCTTCGCCATCTTACGGTTTCGCATTTTTTTATGCTTTTTTATTATTTTTATATTATTTTAGTTACTTGTATATTTATATGCCCGGTTAATATTCCCGTTCTAATATGAAGGTTCTTTCTACTATGTTTTAGATAGCTGAAAGATCTCTTCCGGTTATAGGTTCCCAGGAGCCTCTTCGATTGTCTTAGTCCTTCTAGATCGTTCTTGTACTTGGATTTTTCTCTTTCCACTTCTTTTCTTAGTTTTTCTTAGACTGTCTACTGTTTATTTCACAAGATTGTTCTGATCCCCGTGTTGTAGCTCCTTTTTTGTCAGCTTATCTACTGCTGTTTTGTTTTCTTCTATTCCTATGTGGATTGGAACCCATAAGAGGGTAACAGTGTTATTTTGTCCTAGTTTACAATTTTTTTTCTTAATGATGTCCTCGTAGGTATAGACCTAAATACAAATGTACCGAGAACATCTATTGGTACAGAAGAGACAATTTATTAATTTGGGATTTAAAGGCCTGCAAGTTAGGGCGAGTGGGGAAGACGTGGGAATGTAAGGAGTTCCACAATCTGGGGACCCTGGGGATGAAGGAAAATCGAATCGATCCGTTGTCGATGTCGGGCATTAAACAGTATAAGGGTGCATAGAGTTGGCACGTCGCGTGGCTCTGGCTGGTCTGACAAGTGGAGGCATTATAGAGTGGAGTTCTTCTGAGCAAAATCCGTTTATGTATTGGTAAAACAAGGAAAGATCAGCCAATGCTCTTCGGTGGGATAATGGGGCTAGGTTTTTGGTGATACTGGTGTCGTTTATTAGTCGAACTGTGGGGAGCCCGTGGAATAGAAGGTAGCTCTATGTTGTCCGGTGGGTTAGGTGTCGAGTTCGAAGCGAATATTTTGACAAAGAGTTCTGCCTTTTCTGCGGAGGACGCAACTATTGAGCCGTCATCTAATGTGAGTGGAGGGAACGAACTAGTTGTGAAATTGTTGTTAATATGTTTGGCGAGAGTCCAAAAGGACCGGCTTCCATAAGGGTTTGACATTACTATTTAGTTAGCTTAGGCATTTCCAGGCCATCTTTGAACTGATTGTGTGTGAATTCAGAGCTACTGCTACTGCCCCAAAAGTGGTGATTGGTCTTAATAATGCCGTGTACATTTGTTGCAATGTCTTTGGGTTACAACCCCAATTCTTTCCTGCAATGTTTCTGTACATCATAAGGGCTTTTGTAGCATTAGGTCTGTGTTTGTTTCAGAGTAACCTGTTATCTAGGGTTAACTCTAAATATTTAATTAGCCATACCGAAAAAAACCGGTACGAATATCAGAAGTTTTACTTCTATCGGGACTACTCAATTGCCACACACCTTTTTTTGATCAATAATCGTAGTCAATGGTCATTTTTAATCTATGCAAATTTCGGTTGCTTTCTTCTATTAACTTTAACTGCTTTTCATGTTTTAAAATTTAAAACTCACGCTACAATTTTTAAGTTACCAACTGTTTTTTAAAAAGATAAAACATTCATTGCTCAATTAGATTAAAAATTATATTCTCTGCGTGACTTCTGACAATCTATTATCCAGGAAGGTTTGTCAAGTTCACTACTCGTATTTACTTTTTAAAATGCTGTAATTTAATGATTTAATTATTCATACCAGAAAAAAATTAATTACAGGAATACTGAACGTTTTTTTATTCACTTTAATCAATATGACATCGGTAAGAATAATTTTCAGGAACATTTGTGGCTATAGGCAAGTGGTTGAGGCAATAAAATTCATTCGAATTTTACAGCGAATTTCGTTTATATGGATTTCTTTGCGGAAATGTAGTATAATGTAGCCATATAAAATTCTTTTGAAAAGAGATATATTAGAACTAGAAACTGTCAGATATAAATGTAATTTTAGAATATCGTGACCGCAGAAACGGAAATAGAAATTGAATCAAAATATAAATATTTATTATAAAAAGACAGGAACCTCACTGCGAGATCATTTATTTTATCTAAAGATGGATCAACAATCACTCACTGGTAGATCACTCATTACTCATCACACCCTTTGCACATTTTTACTCTTCACACACCGATGATAGCTTAGCACATATTCACTGTTAGCTTAAAACTCTCTCGCTAGTGATTTAACCATCAGTAATTTACTTATCGGTGGTTTCCTCACCATTTATAGCTGATTTATAGCATCATGGACTACCAACTTATCACCTTTGGCTAACAACTCTCTCACCGATGACTTACCTACCGCTCAACGGCAGCTCACCAATAGTTCACTCAACATGCTTTGCTGTCTCAAAGAAGCATTTCTTACCAATCACTGAACGTTGTCTTATAATTTCTTCACCGAAAGGGCAATTAAGGCCAAATACTTAAGCAAATATGGAACGCTCAAGGTTCACCAATTATATAAGGATGGCGACAAGCTAAAATCTTTATTCAAAGACACTCAGCGAAATTTACTGCAGAGCTGTTATTAAGAAGTTTAAACGACGCGGTATCTTGTATTGGGAGAGGAGAAACAGGCTGCTCCAAGTTTAGTGAAGAGGCAAATGTCAAGGCTATTAAGTCTCATTAATAGGGCAGGTCTAAACATCATTTGTACCCTATCATCCTGTTTTAGAGATGATGAGTGTTCACAATAGATTTGTAAAGGTAAACAAACAATTTTTGGTAAATCTCTTACGATTTTTCATTTATCGTTAACTTCTTTAGCGCATCTTCACGTTCCACATACTAACTACTCATCACATGCTCACAACTATCTTGCATGTAACTTATCATCACTCATTGGTTTCTCACTTACCGAAGGTTCATCCAAGTATTATTTATAGAAGAATATCTAAAGAATAGCTTACAACTCCCTTAAAGGTATCTCACCAATGTTCGCACCTGTGGTTCACTTATCACACATCGCTCACTCATAGAAGAATAGATTACCAATTACTCGTCGTTGGCTTTTAACTTCTTTACTGCTGTTTTACCATTTATAGGAAACTTACAGGTTACCACTGGTAGTTCATTTTTCTTTTTAATTATTGTTGGTGTAAATAGCTTGTGAATTTATAATATATGTTCCTTGCTGTTTTGAAATGGATAATAAAACTATAATTAAGGAACAATAAATAAAGATCAAAGCGGTTAAATGATATTATATTTTTAAATATAAGTGATCTATAAATTACAAGTCTAATATTCTTCTACTGCATAATTTTATTACCATTAGAGCGCGGATAAAAAGACAAAAGCTCGTACGTTTATACTCCCTGCCGTGAATTTTTATTTCGTGCGGTAGGTACAGAAGTAGAGGAGAATTAATTACTTCCAGGTTTCATAGGAATTTCTTTCCCGACCTATATATATTATTGCTTTGAAAAAGTAACCTTAATTAACTTTTGTATTATATTACTCTTGTACAAGAAGAACCGTACAGGAATTGTAGTATCTCTTGTTGAATTTTCAAAGAAAAAGAACAGAGACTTCCAGACAACTTTAGCAGTTAATGTAATTTATTGAAGTAAGACAAAAAGGATTTCAGTCAATTCATTATCTTTTTTAAAGGAACAGTGAGATTACGAAGTGGCGATAAAAGACTAAACTACAAAGGATCCTGTGCATTTTTTAGTTGGCAATTTTTCTTAAAACTGTGATAAAAGATATTAATTTTTTATCTTTCTTAAATCTTTTATAACCTCTGTCATAAATTGATTAATTTTTATTAAATTTTTTACACGTTCTAATAGATTTTACACAAAATAGAACAGAGTTTGCTATCTTTCTCTTTATGACAAAAAACAACCCTTTTGCATCTTAAAATATGCTGTTTAAAAAAAAAATGTCAAAGAAACAAAAATAACCCCTTCCAAAGAAATTAAAATACCATTTTATTACATTTAAAAGTCAAATGAAAATAAATCACAAAATGCAAGTTCTTTTTCTCGAGCGATTTAGAAAAACAACATTAAGCATCATTACAAGAGATAATGGATATTGTTTTATTTTCAAGAGAATAGCTTACGAATAAAGATTCTAAAACCGAATTGTGATCATTTTATTTAGAGAAGTCAGAAAAAAATAGTGATCAACCAATAATGTTGATTTTGGTTCAGATTTCAATAAAATATTACGCCTTAAGTTTATCAAATGTTTAATCGATATACTATGCATTTAACAATTATTGATATTTTGTGATTTTACCGAGTTACAGATCGTGGCTCTCCAAAACTAATCTTCAGCTGTAGCATGGTTTAATCTTCCTGTTCGTGCAACATTTTCAACAAACCGTGTGTAAATTTTGATAGAAATTTACGTTAAGCTCCACTTAAACATTTTGTTGATACTTTATTTTATGCTGGCTTAATGTTGTAATTACTTCTTAGAACATGTTGTATGCGGGGGCATGTATATTATCTTTGTATCCAATGGTGTTTTTTCTTTATTAAGATTTTAAGGATGTAAATCAGAATTGTACATAAAGAGATTTCTTGTGGTTAGTAAATAGTTTTTTTTTATATAGCCAATGTTCGGTTAAGTCAAAATATCTTGTTTAACCAAAACACAGTCTATATTGGTAACACTTCTTGAAAATACGTCGTTGTTGCGAATAATACAATAACGGTGGTTTAAGCTTAACATTGCCAAAAACATTAGCAAAAAAATGATTATCTTTCGTAGATTTAAAACCTGAGGCGCAAGGTTCTTCCTGGCTATTAATTTGTATTATGATAATTTTTCTACTGAAGCCCGGTTTTATCGATATTAAAAATAAGATCAAGATACCTTGTACATAATATTATTTTTTTTTTGGAAAGTAGCCGCTGTTGCTGCATTTGCACTTGCTGCTTCACCACATAATTTTAAGATATTTAAAAATTAATTTTACATTATTAATAGGACTTAGCAACCTTTACAGTGGCCTCTTCACGTAACTTGGAGCAGCCGGTTTCTCCTTTACTGATACTAAAATCCTTGCAAGGCCTTCACATTAAGGTTTTCTCCTCCTCCTTGCAGAACCGACAGATGTCTTTATCTGCCAAGTTCAGCTGATTCAGGTGTTTTCTGAGCCAACTATGTCCTGTCAAAAAACTGACAATCGTACTGACATCGTTTCGCCTTTGAGATAACAGCTCTCTAGTAAATTTTACTGAGGGTTCTTTTATGACCACTCTGGCTTGTCGCTTTCTTGTTGATTTTTCGCACTACTCCTGGGCCTTCAGTAGCCTCTATTTGTAAATGGCTGTCTTTCCAAACATGTCGATAGTCCCGCCCAAAGTTTCCGGGCCAAACATTGGGATATCAGCTCTCACACTGGCCAATTTATCGGCCTTCTCGTTGCCCCAAAGTCCTGAGTATCTTGTCAAATAATTCCGGCATGTGTCAGGATCCTATTGCAGTCCCACACTAGGTGTGAGCTTATTTGTTCCGAGACTATCTTCTTTAGAGCTGCTGGGCTGTCTAAGTATATGACTTCAGTTTTACCTTTTATACCATGACTTATGATCTCCGTTGTACAGTGTTTTATGGCCACTACTTCAAAATGAAATTCTGGAACATGCGCACCTAGACTTAATTTTGTCCTATGTCTCGTAGTATATATACCCGGCCGTGTGCATTTCTTAGTGTTTGGGCCATCGATATACAAGATTGACTTTTCTAAAATTAAGGGCCATTGTTTCATAAATCTCTTTCCAGTAATTCTATCCGAATTCTACAAAAAATTTGGATATTTTTGACAAATTTTAACAATTTTAAAGAAAAGCTATAAGCAAGTTATTAAATTGTCTTAACTGCACATAAAATATGCTGCTTTTTTTAAAACTGTTTTATATAACGTCAAAAAACAAAGACATAAAAACAATTACCTTAGGTAATACATTTACATAATATTCGAAATTCATTTTCACTCAGCATAAAACATGTTACTGTTTAGAAAACAGAAAACATTATGATAATAACAAGTAATGTAGATGATTTAAATTAAAATGTATACGAGCTAAAAATTAGAACAATAAAAGCTGCTAATAAATTCTACCCAAGTTTTTATACGAAACGCAACATGCAGTGTTGGAAGATATGTTTACCAGCTTTTTTGGGCTAATAGGAATTTGATGGCAAGAAATATGTTAGCCTGGTGAGCGGAGTAATGGACGAATAGCAAAAACAAAGGTTTTGTAACTAAGGCATTCTAATTAGATGATAAATATAACAAACTCTGTTTATAAGCAAGTAAAAGGTTTTTTGTGAACATTACATTCAAATTTGTTCAAAGTTTTGAATAACGTATTTTTAACGTACCTAATTTAGGATGTTTAAATTAATTAATTAATTCAGCTCAGCAATTTGATATACTTAAAAATTAATTAAGATACTAAGAATAGTTAATAAAGGGCTCAAGAAAGAGGATCAAATATCAAAAGTAATTTCCCACTCGTAGGACGTAAAAAAGCACACCCGAAACTGGAAACTAAATATAAAAAGTTTAAAAGATACCAAAGTTGGGAGCTCTTAAGAACTTAAGTTTATAAATAATTTTGTTAACATATTTTTGGTTTTTAAAAAACCATTAACTGAAATAAAAATTAATTAATTTGCTTGATAACCCACTGGAAAAATATAATAATAGCAAATTAAAACATATCTAATTTCACAAAAATAGCAGAAAAATGCTCAATAACAAAATAAGTGAATCTCTGTTCCATGTAGAATTCAATTAAGGTAAGGTATGCTAATTGGATCGATATATTAAACAATGGACATCACAGCATCTCTGTTCTTGAAATAATGATGCACCGTTAAATGTACATTCAGCTAGGGTAAAACAAACAGCTGGTCATTTTAGTTGAACCACCCGATTTGTTACTGTCAACATAGTAGATTAAGCCAATAGAATTCCCTTTGCGTGTTCCCATTAATATTTTATCAGTATCTCATTAGTATTAAATAATATATATATATATATATATATATATATATATATATATATATATATATATATATATATATATATATATATATATATATATTAAAGAAAGGTAATTACATTAATACCTTTAGTAACAACCGAAGTCCACACATGCTCAAAATCTAGAGATATTTAAAAACTTGTGTAAGCCTGATACGTGGAAAGAGGTGAATAAACAAAGATATCAAAATGACTTATTTTTATAAGAAAAATAAGAACAATTTAAAATGTATGCAAAAACAAAAAATTATTAATCCAATTTTTTATAAAACAATTTACAATGGAACAAAGAAAAAAGTATTTGCATAAGCATTTGCTCTACAGCGTCTTTCCATACTAAAAATCAAGTTAACCAGATCTTCTTGGGGAATCACCATTCAGCACCGTTGAAGCGTATCCCACGCATGCTCAATAGGATTAAGATCTGGAAATTGAGCTGGCCAGAGCAAAACTGGAATATTCAGCTCTTTCAAAAATTTTGACAGTAAGTCATGCATCAAAATAAAATCAGGACCAATGTTTTGCGCGTATGGATCAATTACAGGTTCTAGAACATTTGTAACGTAGCGCACTAATGATAAAAACGACACAGCTGAACGAGCTCAGTTCTACTACCATGCGAAATTTCTGCCCATACCATAATTCTGCCCCCTCTGAAGCATCTAACTCGATTTATACAAAAACAGCACTATGAAATTTAATGTATGATATATCTTTGTAAAGGGGATGAGGTCAGTTGTCAAAAACATCATAATAAAAACTGCCAAAAGAGCATAAGAATTGTATCTGGTAAACGGGTTAATGGATTTTGGCGTGTGATGTATCGTTGTAAACATAATAAGTCACAGGGTGTAAAAAAATGTCAAACAGGCCATATTAAAAAAACAAAAAGAGCATTACGGCTGTAACTCCTAAACGATGATTTGATTTAAACGTGCGACATATTGTTGTAAAGAGAAGTAACCATAAGATGTAACGATAAGTCAAAAGAACTAATGAAAACTGCCAAAAGGGCATAAAGGTTGTATCTCGTAAACAACACATTAGATTCTAGTGTCTAACGTATCCTTGTTAGGGCAATAAGGCATGGAGCGTGACATTGTGTCAAAAAGACTTTAATAAAAACTATCAAAAGAGATTTAGGGGTATTTTGTAAACGGCTACATGGATTTTGTTGTGTGATGTATTGTTCTAACGAAAATTAGCCGTAGAGTGTAATCAGGTGCAAAAAGGCGGGTGGGACCATGTGTCAAAAGGACCATAAAGAGAACTGCCAAAAGGACAATCGGGTTGTATCTCGTAAGCGGCTAAGAAAATTTCGGCGTCTGACATATCGTTATAAAGGGAATAAGCCAGAAAGTGTAATAATGTGTCAAAAGGATCATATTTAGATTTACCAAAAGGACATTAGTGTTGTATCTTGTAAACGGCCAGCTTTTGGCGTGTGACGTATTCTTGTGAAGGTGACAAACCATAGAGTAAGATGACTTATCTAAAGAACCGTAATAAGAACTCACAAAAGGGCATAAGTATTGTAATTTGGAAACAAGTAAATGTGACATTTTTTTACCAATATGTGTCTCCCTACCAATATGTGTCTCTTTACCAATATAAGTATGTCTTTTTACCAATATGTGTGTCTTATTACCAATATGTGTGTCTTATTACCAATATGTGTGTCTTATTACCAATATGTGTGTCTTATTACCAAAATGTAACTTTTCTTTTACAAATATGTGACTATTTTTGTCAATATGTGACTATTTTTTAACCGACTTCAAAAAAGGAGGCTATCAATCCGACCATATTTTTTTATGTATGTTACCGAATATCTCCGGTATTTATAATCCGATTTGAAAATTTTTTTTGGATTCAAAAAAATAGAGTTTCCCATTCGTCCCATAGAAATTTGGTTAAAGTCTGGTCATCAATGTGAAAGATATTCCAGGAAATACCACAAAAATCAACAGAATAAGTTCTGCAGTTAAGTTAATATGTAAATAATGATGTATAACATAAAATCATAATAATTGGCGCGTTACTGTCTCACTATAACCGATTTAAAAAAGAGGGGGTTCTCAATTTGACCATTTTTTTTATGTTACCGAATATCTCCGGTATTTATAATCCGATGTAAAAAAATCTTTTTGCATTCAAAAGAATAGAGTGTCCGTGTGATCTCATTGAAATTTTATTAAGGTCTGGTCATCAATGTGAAAGATATTCCAAGAAATACCACAAAAATTATCAGAATAACCTCTGCAGTTAAGTTAATATGTTAATAACAATGTATAACATACAAACATAATAATTAGCCCGTTACTGTTCCACTCTAAAGCCAAAGACCTCTTCTCACAAGGAGAAGGAATGAGCATTTAATCAATTCTCTTGCTTACTGCGGGTTGGTGGTTTCAGACCATTAAGTCCACGTTTCATCACGATGTTTTCCTTTAACGTACGTGCTTTGTGTTTCTAGGTGTTAGACAATTTACTTATGTCTCCAAAAAGTTACATTGGTACATGTCAGGATTAATGGGGATTAAACTCAGCACCTCTTGCACGTATTTGGAAAGTTTTGAAAATAGTACATCATGAATCAAGTAGCAACTAAAAATGATAAAATAAAAAATTTAAAAAAAAAATTAAACTGCCTTCAAAAAAAACGCACTAAAAAACCAGAAATAAAATCTTTATTTCTTAAAAAAAATTGAAACAACTAGGCATCTGATTTCGATTTCCTTGAAGTCGGCTCCAATGGCAAATTACCCTCTATTTAAATCTTAGCTATTAAATCTTGATTTAGATTGTTAGTAACTCAAATCTTTTACAAAGATATAAACCATTGGAGCCGACTTCAAGGAAATCGAAATCAGATGCCTAGTTGTTTCCATTTTTTTTTTAATAAAGATTTTATTTCTGGCTTTTTAGTGCGTTTTTTTTTTGAAGACAGTTTAATTTTTTTTTTTAAGTTTTTATTTTTACCAAAATGTGACTGTTTCTAATTGAATAATTACCCACAAGCATGTAAATGCTCCGGTGATTTTTCGTAGCGTTTATGAGAATTACTTTATTGTTGCTATAAGATGTATTTTAGAATTTATAAATAAACGTTTTTTGAGTTGATTTAATTTCAATTTCAGTAAGTAAGTAAGTAAAGTAAGATGTGTCAAAAGGACCGTAATAAAATTTGTGGAGTATCATTGTTAAGAGGGTAACAAGTGCCAAAAAAGACAATAAAAACTGTCAAAAGGTAATTACGGCTTTATTTCCTAAACGGCCAAAGAGATTCTGTTACCATTTTTTTTTGTTTCTTTATTTTACATATTTTCTAACCCTAGGTTAAGAAGAAAGCAAATTAACACGTACTACCCAAGAAAGTACAAGACTACGAAATATCATATGGTATATATTGGTAAAAAATTTCGTTTCTTTTTGGTGTTTTTTAACTCAACCTTTCAATTTTGCTTTTTCATTTTATGCCTTCTTATTTTTTCCCTTTGTTGGCCAAGATTTTTTGTTTCTTGGTTTTGAGATTAAATTTATTATAGCAAGCAATAATTTTTCGTTTAGCAAAAATTTTTTATGTAGTTGCCTAGATTTTTACCTCATGTACAAGGTTCAGAAGTTTAAACTTACTTTCTTGTAGGATTTTCGGGGATGTGCATCTACTTTTTTTGATTAACTGTTTAATCTACAGATAGTCGAATCTTCAGATTGACTTACGTTTGTTTTTCTTGGAAAGCTTTAATGTACATTTCTGGTAATTATTGGATAATCAAACAGTCAGGTGAGTATCGAGTTTTTCTGTCTCTTAACAACTGCAGCGTATTCAAAACTATATAATAAATGCGCATGAGCCAAATGCTAAAAAGTCACATCTGTTATCACAAGGCCTTTATTTTCGCCGGAATTATGGTAAAATTTCATATGTAACATAAAAACACATACTTAATGGATTTAGAGAACTGTATGGCAATGATTGTTTATTATTTGCACATGTTTTAAACGGATTCAAGATGCGCGAGAAGACATTCAAGATTCACGCCCAGATCGCCCTTTCACGTAAAAATTTGATGCAAATATTAAAAAAAAAAAGTGAGAGGTGTGTCAAGGGGCACCCGGATGAAACGATGTTCCTTTCGATTAATTAGTGAAGGAATTGTAATTTGTAAACACAGCAGAGTGTTTATACATACATAAGCATAATGTCTGTATAAAATGTCTACTTACCTAACTCTATCAGCAATATCCGGAACTTGTGCAGAAACACTGTCAGGATACATTATTGTTATTATTTTCTATTATTTTATTATTTATTATTTACAAAAAACCTGTATAAATTTAACAACGTCGCGACACTACATTGTTCAGAGCAAAATAGAAGATAGTAAATCCAATCACCTGATTATTTTCAACAGTTCGTTTCTTTTAACAAAAGTGTCCATTTATACAATACCAGAGGTTTAGATGACATACATCTACCTAGAATTACTTTTAAGTTCAATTAAATTTAAAACAGGAATTATAACAATTTAATACAAAATTTTAAAATTAAAATCTTTGACAGTAACTGACAGTTAAGGTAATTTGACGTACCTAACTAGTCAAGTTACGAACTATTTTTAAAATGTTTATGAATTTATTAATTTATAAAAACAGGATGAAATAAAATATAATACTTTTATGGGCACTTATTTTTTATTCTACAGTATTTTCTTTTTAATGTACGTTTTCTTTTTATTTAAATTAGTGTCTTTTTAATTGTAATATATCTATCAATGAGAGAGAAAGAGACAGACACACAGAGAAACATGCGTGTGTCGTGTCGTGACATATTTTGGTCTGAATTTTTTCCGGCTAGCCTCCAGCCTCAGTCGTAACTGGTCGTAACGCCCGAAAGGGAACTTCGTTCCAAAAATAATAACCTGATTCGATCCGACTGTCAGCTAATTCTTCGTAAGACCGCTAAAAAAGAATCCGGACAAAAAATCTCACAAACAATTTAAACATAAAAAAGTGTGTGTCAAAATGATGCCTAAAATTCTCACAAGGAAAAAAATATAAAAATCATTTTGATGATTACTTGAATCAGTATGTGCGCTATTTCAGAGAAAAATACGTTTCAATTCTGTGCAATAATATAATCATTAAATAAATATATTTAAAAATTATTTAAAATGAAAAACATTTGCATTTATAAAACATTATCTTATTCATTAAAAAGTATTGTTTAAATTTTCTAGTGTGTGGTATACCTGAAAGCTATTAATAATCGTTATGCGAGAGTAGAACCACACCTTGTATAAATTAAGTGCAAGTATTAGACTTAGAAATGCAGCAAACTTTTGACCTTAAACGAATAAGGTTTAAATAAATATTCTTTTCTAAACTTCTATCTACTTGTAGACCACATTCATGTAAATAGTAAATCAACAAAGTATACGTCGAATTCTTTTAGTGTCTGGTGTTTTCACAAGGGATTTTACCAACTTTTTACTATCGATTTTGTCATAGAACAAATAAATCAGAACCCAAATAAATTACGATGTTATTTTAACTTCCCTTGTATTTTCGTTTTCAGCTCTCACTTCGATTTTACAACCATTATTCGAGTAAAATTATTCCGGAAACTTTGAAAAGAATAATATCTACAATGAAACATTTTCCAATGTTTGCCCAAGTCACTTCGATATTACAATTAAATTTTAAGGAAATGCGGTTGAGGGGTAAGATATTTTCCTTCGCATGTTTCGAACTCCATAAAAAAAACAAAAAAAATTAAGAAATAAGCAGTTTAGAATTTTGCTCGAAAAGTTTTTCAATTGAATTATATATGCAGAATATTTTCTAAAACTTGATAGCATAAACTTTGCTAACAAAAACCACTCAAGCGATTTCATATATTTATACGTGAGTTGAGCGGGGAATTACTTTGGATTCGAAAGAAATAATTACAAATACTTATATTTCGTGTAAAAGTTATTACTTTCATCTCGTTTTTGCATTCGAAAATCATCTTTATTACTGATAAACTTTTCCATAAAATTAATAAACTTTAAAGAATTTTCTTTTTCATTTCTAATATTTTTTAAAGCCACACCTCTAATATGACAATCTGGGATCTTAATTCAGTATATATATAATATATATGCAACGCAACAAGGATCATGGTTACAAGTAGTAATGGTAACCACAGACATGCATGTTTCTGGCTCATTAGCCGTCATCAGTGCGGCATAACCAAGTAGAGTATTGCACTTGGCTAGCAAAAGTGTTGGGTACTTGGGAGCAAAGGATGTTATTTACAATTTTTAATATATTTTTTTTATCATTTTTAACATTTTACGGTTTTACACGTTTCTTTTTAGGATATCTTTTTTTCACAATTGTTAACAATTTATTACGATTTTCAACATTTCTTGACAATTTTTTTAACTATTTTTATCAATTTTTTACAATTGTCAAGAAGTTCTTACAACTTTTTTAATTTTTTTACGTTTTTCAAGATGGTCTGTATGACTTTCGACAATTTTTTAAGGTAATTAAAACCTTTTAACAATTTTTTACGTTTTTCAACATTTCTGTACGATTTTTGAATTTTTTTCACCATTTTCCAAAATCCAACAATTTGTTCTGGATTATCATAAATTTTTTACGATTTTCATCAGTCTGTCATTATTTTAAATGTTTATTTTTAAATTTTTCACATATTCTTTCACGATTTTTAACATTATATCAGGATTTTAAACTGTTTTTTATAACTTTTTGCAACTTTTAAGATTAAGATTATTACTATTTCAATTTCCAACGATTTTTAACAATATTTCTAAATTTTTAACATTTATTTAGGATTTTCGTCGATTTTGATGTTTGTCAAAATTTATCACGTTATTGCCTAACAATTAATTTTTTTTGCATATTTTCAATTTTTTCTTCTTTTTGCTTGTTTTCTCGATTGATTTTTATGATTTCATTGGTGTTTTTGTAGATTTTATCAAATATTTTTTCTATTGATTTTACGATAACAATTTTTTTTTTAAATCGGGAAGTTGTTTTTACCCCTTTTTCGAAAATCGAGTTTTCATCGGATCTTAACGTTTTGAGGTCTTTGGAACCTCCCCTGATTATTTTTACGAAGGTGTCTGTATGTATTTGTGGATGTGTGTGTGGATGTATATAAACCTCTTATAACTTTTGAACGGCTTGACCGATCGGAATGAACTAAAAAGTATTACAAAGAGTTCCATCTAACTAGATTCCATGTAAAAGTTCATTTAAAACAGTATGCCTACCTTGGAGTTAAATATTTTGACCGTATAGGATGAAGTTTTGAATTCATTTTGATCGATTATGTTATTTAAATTATTTTTAATATATTTTTTTGTTTTTGTTTATAAAATAAACAAAGAAGATCCGTCTTACTATTTACCTATTTGAATTTTTAACATGTGTACATTGTTTTGTTCCAAACTAGGACCTTTTATTTTAAAGTTGTTTTTATTGTATGTTGCGATATTTCTCAAAAAACAAAAAAAATATATGTATATGTGTATATGTATATGTATGGTTGTGTATATGTTACGGTTAATGTTTGAATAACGGTTAAACTTAGGTTTACCCAGGTAAACTGCACAATACCCAGAAAACATGGGTAAAGTCCAGAATAGAATGGAAATTTTACATGTTTCGGACTTTACCCGGGTAAACCGCGTTCTATCCACTTTCGCTTGGGATCATCTTTCACCACATGCAGTAATAAAATGGCAACCGAAGAGAGACGACGCGCGCGGTTAGCACAGCGTTTTTATGAAGTTTTTAACGAACTGGTGTCTTCGAAAAGTGCAAATAGTTTTTATTTTAATAATGAACAATACCAAGAAATTTTAGACTCCGTCAAGTTCGCAAAAAATGCTAAAAGTAAGACTACTCTACAATATCGACGGTTAAAGAGGTTTGACATATGTTCTGTTGGAGGCATTGAAAAGCTTATTGCTCGTGTATCGTCAGTTGAATCTATCATAAAATATTACGTTACAAACGACGAAATGTTTGACATTTTGCATGATGCACATATAGCTATAGGACATGGTGGTAAACATCGCATGGAAAGTGAATGTAAGAAAAAGTACAAGAATATAACTCAAGATGTTATTAAGTTATATCTGCGCTTATGTAAAGGGTGCCAAAAGAAACTAAAATCTGCCAAAATAGGGCTTGTGGTCAAACCGATGGCTTTTTCGGAGATGAACAGCCGTTGTCAAGTGGACCTAATTGACATGCAATCCCATCTGGATGGTGAATACAAATTTATCATGGTGTATCAGGACCACTTAACTAAGTTTGTTCAAATACGTGCATTAACATCGAAAAGAGTTGAGGAAGTAGCTAAGAGCCTGATAGACATATTTTGTATTTTCGAAGCCCCATTTATACTACAATCAGACAATGGCCAGGAGTTCGCCAACCGTGTCATTGAAGAGTTATGCACAATGTGGAGTGGTCTTAAAATAGTCCATGGCAAACCACGTCACAGTCGGTCACAAGGCAGCGTGAAAAGAGCAAATCAAGATATACAAAATATGTTGATGACATGGATGGACGATGAAAACTGCAGGCGATGGTCAGAAGGTCTAAGATTTGTCCAGTTAATGAAAAATAGAGCATACCATGATGGGATAAAACAAGCTCCTTATGCCACCATGTTTGGGCATGATGTTAAAGTCGGCCTATACACATCAGCTTTTCCAAAAAAACCTGTTGAAAATCTACGAACCGGAGAAAAGCTGGAAAAAGTTGTGAAGAATTTTGGTGTAGGTGAACAGCCTTAACAAGTACAAAATGAAGACCACTCTATGGATAGTGACCAGAAACAGACAATCCCCAAGAAGATATTACTGAAGATAGAAATGAGGAAAATGTCAACAAAAATTATAGAGAAAACGCTAGTAATATAGAAACTTCAGAAAATCAGAGCAAATGTGTAGAGTGTGACAAACCAAGTACATCAGGGAATATAAGGTGTGAACTTTGCTTGTGCCAAAAAAATATACAGTCAAATAGACGAGACGCAAAAAGAAATTTGGAAAATCAAGCAAAGAAGATGAAAGCTTTATCGAATTCTAAGTTTCCTCCATGTTCGGTTGGAGATACAGTGAGAGTACAAATTCCAGATGTTGACCGAGAGAGAGAGGTGATTTTAGAAACATTCTCATGACACTAATCGAGAAAACTGACGACGATTTTTATAAAATAGCAAACAAGAGACTATTAAGGAAATGTTTTCCAGGAATCAATTTTCAGTGTGCAGTGAGAAACTTGTAGATATGGTAAGTGTATCACCGGAAAAGAAAAGTTTACGACAACTTGCAAATGAACAATCACTTTTAGGAGGTCAAGGTTATAAACGATGCAACTGTAAAACTTAAAGCGATTGGCAATCTTTGTAACTCGAAATGTCACAGCAGCTTGTCTTGTCAGAACAAATAGATTATAGTATCTTTTACTTTGTCAGGACGCAGTTTTACTGTGTAACTTTTAATTTGTAAAATCTGTTTTTTAATTAAATATGTTTTTCACTTATGTCGTTATGTTTTAACTTTAACCACGCGAAAGCGGATAGAACGCGGTTTACCCGAGTAAAGTCCGAAACATGTAAAATTTCAAGTCTATTTTGGACTTTACCCATGTTTTCTGGGTATTGTACAGTTTACCCGGGTAAACCTAAGTTTAACCGTTATTCTAACTTTACCCGTAACATATATATTGTAAACATATAGTTTGGTATATTACGAATTGTTTTTAGACTTGATAAAGCACAATAAAGGACCTGCCAAACGTTGTAAAAGCATTGTTACTTATTCATTACAATGACCTTTACCCAAGAATAAAAAGAAACATATTAAAATGGTTAAAAAAATTTAGTACATTATATATATATATATATATATATATATATATATATTGGTTCTTGTAAAATAGAGCCTCCTTGCACAATGCGGAACACAACTGTATCTCGTACGAGTTAACCGGTTTGCGGGCCACATAAAAGCAATTGTCGCTCTTTGAAAGTACGAAACAACAAGGAAATTCAATTTCAACCGTAGATATCCACCAACTATTTAAATGAATTCACATTGAGGCTCTTTTCCAATTTACCATTCCCGTTGGATCATTTGGGTTTAGCATGTATCTGGTAATCGTAGTATTGGAAGCGGAAAAGAGTGTACACACAGATGGCATTAGGGATTATTTTATTTTACTATTTTTTGTTTCGGTTCTGTCCATTTTAAAAGATTTTAAATTAAAAAATTCTTAATTTAGCTTGCTATGGAACATTTCAATTTTCTAGAATTTTTTCTAGTTATTCAAATAAATTAAAAAACTACGATATAAATGTTGGAAACGATGTAGGATGTTATAAGAATCTGATATAAAGTAGGTACTAGATTGTAGTTTTGGTTACAAACCTTACTAAAATTTCAATGTCCAGAAAAAAGCAACGAAGTATCTGACTTCATATATAATTTCCAGAAGCTCTTACTGACACTTTGCACTACAATGTGTGTATGCATAAGTTGATTAATAAGTTTTAAAAGCAAAAATAAAAAAATATGTACTTTTTAATAAAATTAGTTTTTTTATACAAATAAACTCCCTCAGCTTGAACACGGGGATGGTAAATTGCGAATTTGATCTTTTCGGTACAGGTAAACTGCGAAGGGTCCAAACTGGTGGTTAAAATTTTGATAGGTAAATTGCGGTGGTTACATACTAACTGCAGTCTAAATAAAAGGTTCAATTCAGGTATAAAAAAAATTGCCGAATTGCAGTCTAAATATTTTGGTAGCAGGTAGCACAGAAAGATAAATCAGCTTACTCTACCTAATCAGTGGCGTGCGCTGCACGTTTATTAATTTCCTTATAATAATGCACACTTACTCCAAACAACATTATGTCGTACTAATTTTTTAAAAAAAGTCAGTTCATTTAATAAAACACGTTAAATTAAATATACCTACCATTTATTTCAAAATTTACAACATACATTTAATCAAATATTTTAATGGTTAATGTAACTAAAGGAAACACACTTTAAAAAATCTAATCTAGAAATTTTATTTTGTACATACTGTTCAATTTTTTGCTCAATAAACTTTTGTTTCATGGCTGTTTTTGTCCTTATACTACGTTTTTCTAATCTTACACAACTGTTTATTTTGGCATATGTATCTGTTTGCATCCCAATCAAACATTCTAGAAATTGATGAATATTTGGATGAGGTGTTTCACAATACTTTTTAAATACAGAGTGAAATGCCTCACAGTTATTGGTAGTTCTAGTAGTTGAAGCTGTTAAAGCAGCCCAAATTTGAGGTGGAAATGTTGCATCCTCAGATATGTATGTATTGACCAAGTAATCAGCCCAATTGCTCAATTTTTCATTTACGGGCATTATTGACATTAAGTCCTCCACAAAAGCATCCCCAACTTCTTCATGAGGCAAATATAGTAAACCAAAAACAAAATGAATCCATTTTCCAATTTCGGATTCATTGTTAGTGTAATCATTCGATAAACCTAGAGATTGAATTTTTCTCCACCAACTCTGTGTTAAATGAAACCGACAACCTATTATTTTACTATCTGAGAAAACTTCTTTAACACTATTATGAATAGCTGGTTCGAAATCGACAACTATGTGTTTTGGGTTTAAGTTAAAACCTAATTCTAAACATTTAGCTTTTACTAACCTAAATAAATTTGTATAAGATACCATAGTTTTGTTCTTTAATAAACAGAATGCAACAGGTATATAGTTTCCGCTTACATAACAGTGAATGGTAAACAGTTGTAAAAAATGTTTGGCGCAGTTTTCAAATGTTCCATCCATATAAACACTTTCTTGATGTTCACATAGAAACGACAAGTTCTGAAAGCACGAAAAAATCACAACTTCTTGAACCATATCATTAACTAATAAAAAGTTTTCACCAATAGCCGTTTTCACTTCCATTTCGTTTAAAGATTCTTGTAAGGCTCGCCTTGTTTTAGAGAGCTTTGGGACCATTTTTCGTCGAGCGTTGTTTACATTTTTTCCGATCAGTTCAAAATCATTTGAACTTAATGTTATTAAAACATCAGAATTTTTATTTATTTCTTGGTGAATCAATTTCCTTGGTTTCGTTAACAAGTTTTCTGTAGCAGCTTGTTTAACTTTATTACTAAGTTTTTGTCTATTTAATAATTGAGGATTGTCACTATCATGATTATGTATTCCATTAAGTCTTGAATATGCTCCCCCTAGTAGATACAATTTCACATTGCAACCCCTTTTTGTGCAACTCCAACATTCTTCCTTAGTTTTTTTAAGAACTTTATATAAATAGAACTTATATTGTTGAACTATTAATAATTTTTTACCTCTTTCACTTATACTTTCCGTAATCTCCATCTCTTGGCACTTAATTAAAATAACTGAACTTTATTAAACTTCACAGGTGAATGAATAATAAAAACTAATAAAAGTTTGGACATTTCCGAGCTATTTATACAAATTCGAAAAATATATAACTTAAAGGTCATCTAAAATGGTTTAAGGGATAATTTGGTTGTTTTGGATTAAAAATTATATACCTGTCTGACACACTTAATGATCTTGTGATTCCTGTGTTAACAATATTCTTATATAAAACGTATATCTAATATTTAAAAATTGTTAATAAAGAAAGTGTACAAAGATGGTTTAAGGGATAATTTGGTTGTTTTGGATTAAAAATGATATACCTGTCTGACACACTTAATGATCTTGTAATTCCTGTGTTAATAATAAGCATATTTTAAAAATTACTTTTAATTTGAAATATAATAATATTTTTGTAATGATTGTAAATTTTATCAACTCAGAAATAGGTATATAAAAGATTTTAAAAATGATGTTTAAGGGACGCCTATGGATACATAAAATTATAACTATATTTGGACTGCAATTGGTATGTTTTTGCACCTGACCGGTGACCCAAAATTTTAGACTGCAATTCGGCATTTCTAAAAATTTAGACTGCAGTTTACCGACACCGATTGCGGTTATCTTAGCCAGGTACAGAGGGGGTGTACTTCTCGGTAATTGTTTATATTTAAAATGCAATTAGGATAAAAGAGGTATATTTCAGTTTTGTTGACGACAATTATTGATTGATAAAGTTATATGTAGAGAGGTCAATTCTGTACATGAAATATATTTTCAAAATAACTGTCAGGGGGTGATTAAGGATTATAGATTATACCAGTACAGTTTTAGTTTTAGCTGTTAATATTGTAATAGATATACTTATCTAAAATAAAATATGGAAAATTTCGAATTTATTACAAGTGAACGTGGAAATATTCTAATACTTTACAGTGGATATACTTTTTCAAAAAAAAATGTTTTAAAAAACTCTGGTGAAACCTTTTGGAGATGTACAACTAAAAATTGCAACGCTAAATTATATACAATTTGCGAAAATTCCATTATTAGCCGGAAGGAGACTCAACACAGCCATGAAGGTAACAGTGACGAGACAAACAGCAGGAAAAAAATGAGCAATAGTGCCAAACGAAAAGCTTCCATTGATATTTCAGAGTGACCTTCCAAAATAATTCATTCCGTTTTAAAGAAAAAACGTCGGTGATTTGAAAAATATGACCACATCAGGTATGTCCCTTATCAGGAAAAATATATACAATGCCCGGCGTAAGCTTCAGCCTAAGCTACCAAAGTCGTTAGAGGAAGTTTTCCAGGTTTTAAAGACATCAAATTTGAAAACTATTAAATCTAAAAATTTTATGCCAATTTGTGATGAACAGACAAATATTGTTGTGTTTTCGTGTGCTACAAACTTGTGGTATTTGTGTTGTAACGTTTGTAAACGTTATTTGTGGCCTGGCCTCTTGACTATAAAATTTTTAGAATTTCCTTGTTATTTGTGCGGCGTCGCATCAGTTATGGTAGGAGAATGATCATTTGCTCGTATGTTTCTACGTTAAATAATTTCATTTTATTTTGAGAATTCATTAAATTCAGTTGATTCTTCACTTTCTACTACCCTCGTTTCGGTGAGTAAGAATTTAATTATTTTAATTTTAGTTGTAAAAATCCAAAACTGGTGAATATTTTATTTAATATTTAAGTTTATTCCTTTACTAACATTTAATTATTTTGTTCACAATCGCTTGTCAAGAATAAGTTTTTTATTGAGTTAAAATATAAACATAGTAAGTAATTAATTTTTTCTCGAACTTTGAAGAAAACCTTTAGCGATTGTGTACGAAATTAAGGATTTTATGGTCGGAGATTGATTGCCTTTTTTTAAATTTCATTAGGGCTGCTGCCACTTTTGAAGAGGGTCCTAGGAAGATTTTGAATTCTCGATCTAACCATTTATTGTGAAAACATCTTTACTTTACCGTAATCGAAACCACTATTCCTAGAGTCACCACCCCTTCATCTAAACAACCAATTACTGTTTTGTTCCGAGGACCACAAAGGAGAAATCCAGAAACTACATTTAATATCGAAGACATCGACAGAAGACTTCAAATAAAAAACAAAGATAAGATTAAATTAATTACTATTAATTTTCAATTAATTTTTGCTTAACATCAAATCAATTTTTAATACTTTGAATAAACAATTTAAAACTGATTTTTTCTCTATTATTTGTGTGTCTGTATTTGGCGCCCTTATTAAATGTTTGGGGAGAGTTAAAAAAAGAAAGCCAGAAGGAAGCCACAACCCTGGAGCTAGCAAGGGTATTTTTACGCTACAAATTGGCGCCCAACGTGGTTGAACAATTTCTTTGAGATTTATCTTTACCTTTATCTTTATCTTTTTCTCAAAGGGATTGTTTTGGCCGCTTGGGTTACAATTACACGTTACAAATTGGCGCCCAACTAAAGACTTTTCGCTTTTCTTTTTGAAACTTTTCCTAACATTCTCAGTAAAATAAATTAATTTTAAATTTTTTCCATCAATTTAATACAGACATTCAAATATTTTATAAATTGTTTTACTAACAACTAGTTTTTTTTTCTATTATTACTATATTTGGTTGGATTTTATTATCTATAGATTCAAGGTAAACCACTATGGAATTGGTATATTTCAGTTTTATTAACTTAACTGGTTTTATTTATCGAAAAATATTATTATCTTTTATTAAATTGTTTTACCTTACAATTATGTTGCGTTCCCATTTAGTAATTTTTCTATACCGATTGTCTCTTACGATGTTATCTATACATTTAAAATATCTCTTTATCTTGAATTTATCTCGATTATTCCTGATTTATAGGCGGAATCTTCTAAACAGTTAGGACCCTTCTTAGCAGATTTTAATGTGTTTTTATCGTGTTATCAATATGTCCTTTTTTTTGTTGCTATCTTAGCTTTTGTCTTTTTTTTCATGACTTTATTTTGCAATTGTGAAAATTACAGTCAAAATCTTTTTTTGAATTCCTTCAATTTCTGTATCTTGTTTTTTTTTTCTTTTCTCTCTTTTTATCTCATTTCTTCCAGTAAGGGATTTGGAAAATGGTTTTTGGAAATTTTGGTTATATCTTGAGTGTGGGTACTTATCGTTGTTTGCCGTGGGCATTTTGGGTGTGGTCTGGTTGACCACATTATTACCGTGTAAGATCTGTGAGACCTTAGTATCTTATAGGGGTCCGTGAGACCTCTTTATCGTGGAGCAGTTGGTAGTAACTGCTTCTTATCGCTTCTATTGGTGTTCCGTATGCTTGGGACACAATAGAAATTTACCTTATCTTATCTTATCTTATCGTGTTGTGGGATTATGGTCTATATTGGTTTCTTTTTCGGCCGTTAGGACTTATCTTTGGGAAACATATAGACTTTCCATGAATTTGTGTACCTACTCGGGATTTTTGTTTTCCACATACCATTCTTTCAATTTTTTTCTGTATTGATTTGTGATACACCAAGTACAGAAATACCTTTAATATCTAGGACTGCTTTTTCATATTCCTAGGACAATTTGATAAAAAGTTTGTGATTTTTCTTATGTTTCGTTGTTTGTAATTTTTTGTAGTTACTTGTTTGTGAAAAATATTAAGATATCGTCTTATATTTTATCTTTTCTCGACATTTTTTTTTTAAATTCTCTAATTTCATTACTTTTATCACTGGAGTCATTTCACTGAAGGCATTAGTTTTATTAACTTTTCAATTTCTATTTCTTAGATTTTTTTTTAATTCTTAAAACTTTTTCAAAATTCATTTCAACTTTTTAAATTAACGTAGATTGTCATTTATTTTTTTTTTAATTAAAAAAAAAAATTTTTATAAGGGTTGGTGAGTTCAGGTCAGTACTGTACCTTAGAGATAGCATTTATTTGCGAGTACAGGCTGTCGCTATTCCGCTGTGCCGCACCACCACGTTAGTAAAAAAATTTGTATTTTTGAATTCTTAGTTTGTTCCTTTTTCAAAATTTTTTTCCTTCTTTACTTATTGATTATTGCCTTTCAGTGTTACTAGCGTTTGAGTATTAGTTTCCTGTTCCTATTGATTTCGTCGTTTTTACTTTTATTGATTATCCTATATCGGTGTTTTCTTTTGAATTTCTTTATTTCTGCGATGTCTTGTCTTTTTTTTTTACCGTTGAATAATTATCTTTTCTTCGTTTATATGTCGTATTTGAACAGCGATAAGACTGTCAAGTTTTGTTTTGTTCTGAATATCATTCGATTTTCTTTTAGTGTTTGGACACATTTTCGTTCGATTGATATTTGGTTTCAACTTTTTTCTCGTTCATTGAATAGTCCTTTGGCCATTGGCTTATTTGATTACTCTTTTGGAGTATTTTTTTGTTTGTATTCAATGATTCTCTTGATGTCAGTCTTATCTTATTTTGGTTATTTTGGAGACATATTTTTGTTTTCTCGCTTTGTTCACAATTGCTTTGTGAACAAATTATCTTCTGTTCTTTTGACATCACGTCAAATCGTTGTTGACTACATTGATTAGGATAGTTTATATTTTCTTTTTACCGATTATGGCTGTGCGACTAAAAATTTTATGTCGAGAATTTTTTTTTATTGTTTATGAAAATTACACCAAGTCCTTGTGGTTACTCTTGAATTTATTAAATGTTGTATATTTTTATACCTATTCATCAGTTTTGGATTATTATTATTTTTTTAATTTAAATTTTAGTAGTTTCTCTTTATAATAATAAAAAAAAGAATCTTCGATTCCTTTTTTTTCTGCCAGGTTACCGTGGTGTAACGTTTGTAAACGTTATTTGTGACCTGGCCTCTTGACTATAAAATTTTTAGAATTTCCTTGTTATTTGTGCGGCGTCGCATCAGTTATGGTAGGAGAATGATCATTTGCTCGTATGTTTCGACGTTAAATAATTTCATTTTATTTTGAGAATTCATTAAATTCAGTTGATTCTTCACTTTCTACTACCCTCGTTTCGGTGAGTAAGAATTTAATTATTTTAATTTTAGTTGTAAAAATCCAAAATTGGTGAATATTTTATTTAATATTTAAGTTTATTCCTTTACTAACATTTAATTATTTTGTTCACAATCGCTTGTCAAGAATCAGTTTTTTATTGAGTTAAAATATAAACATAGTAAGTAATTAATTTTTTCTCGAACTTTGAAGAAAACCTTTAGCGATTGTGTACGAAATTAAGGATTTTATGGTCGGAGATTGATTGCCTTTTTTTTAATTTCATTAGGGCTGCTGCCACTTTTAAAGAGGGTCCTAGGAAGATTTTGAATTCTCGATCCAACCATTTATTGTGAAAACATCTTTACTTTACCGTAATCGTAACCACTATTCCTAGAGTCACCACCCCTTCATCTAAACAACCAATTACTGTTTTGTTCCGAGGACCACAAAGGAGAAATCCAGAAACTACATTTAATATCGAAGACTCCGACAGAAGACTTCAATTAAAAAACAAAGATAAGATTAAATTAATTACCATTAATTTTCAATTAATTTTTGCTTAACATCAAATCAATTTTTAATACTTTGAATAAACAATTTAAAACTGATTTTTTCTCTATTATTTGTGTGTCTGTATTTTGCGCCCTTATTAAATGTTTGGGGAGAGTTAAAAAAAGAAAGCCAGAAGGAAGCCACAACCCTGGAGCTAGCAAGGGTATTTTTACGCTACAAATTGGCGCCCAACGTGGTTGAACAATTTCTTTGAGATTTATCTTTACCTTTATCTTTATCTTTTTCTCAAAGGGATTGTTTTGGCCGCTTGGGTTACAATTACACGTTACAGTGTAAATGTCAAAAAATTTATGTAGATGGAACCTTTCAATATTGCACAAAAATTTTTTGTAAGTTATTCACAATTCATTCAGCCGATAAAACAACGGCTTCTTATACCACTTTATTTAGACACTTGCAATGTACATGCCTTCAGTTGAATTGTGTTTTTAACCCAAAAATCGTGGTTGCAGATTTTGAGCAGGCTATTCATAATGCAATAGGTAATGTTTGGCCTAGTTCGCAAATAACTGCATGTCAGTTTCACTTAGGCCAAGCTTGGTTCAGAAAAATCCAAAATTTAGTTCTCAAAAATGAATATAGTCATCCAAATAGTGAAGTAGGCAGGTGGTTACGACATTTATTTGGTATGGTTTACTTAGATCCTATTGAAGTTTCAGATTGTTTTGTATTTGACTTTGTAGAATACCAACCAAATACAAAAGCTATAACCTGTAAGGCGGACTATTTAGTAGAAAACTACATATCTGAAGAAGCTAAATTTCCGCCTTTCTTATGGGCCTCAAGCAGTCATTCTACAGAAAATACCACAAATGCTTGCGAGAGTTTTCACTCCAAGTTTAACAAATATTTTTATATTTCACATCCATCTTTATTTAATTTTATTGATGTATTAATACAATTTCAAACTGAGACCTATATCAAAATAAATAGTACAACACTTCCTAAAAATATACAAAGCAAAGCTGTTCGAACAAAACACGAATAGGCATACAATAATCTTAACAAATCTTACCAAATAAACTACATGGTGGCATGTCACACTTACTCACGAAAATACGTCAAGACTCACAACGGCCCAGACCCAAGAGTGACCCTTACAGACAACCTCAGACTCCGAACTCCTCGAGTGCGACCTCAACGACGCTCTTTTATAGCCAATTCTTACGCTACGTGAAAATAAGAATTAAACTATATAAGGTCGCCTTGAAATCTAACGTACTGACTTTGGCCTGGATAATTACAATTAAAAATAATACAATAAAATATCAAACAATTAAACTACCCTATTATCGTATGTGACATGCCCCCTTCCCTTAAAGCCAGCCCCTGGCTTTGCTCGGCTCTGGCTTACAGGGGTGTATGTATAGGACTGAGTTTTACAAAATAATTATAATCCACCACACTTCTGTCAGAATCTGCTCTTCTCGGAAAATGACCTGTCTTGCCCTCGTCTAGAAACGCCAGGTCCACCGCTGGCTAGACGGATCCCTTTTTGGTATGTTGGTCTGTCTGCAACTCTGGAAAACCATCGTTCCACAGCTCCATCTCTCGAGGTACATGGCCAACATCAGACGGTACTCTATCACACCATTCACCTTAATACATTTTTATAACCATAAATTTACAGTCTTCCCATCTTTGGCTACCATCCATTGGGAAGATCTGCTATTGGGATAGGAGTATTGAAGCTGACCATTTCCATTCCTCGACGGAGACCTTCCTTACTCGTTGAGGCAAGACCCATACCATACTCAGGATAAAGGACCCTTTCCCTCTAGAATTCCGGTACCGAGCAAGCATCTCCTGGATTGCGTCTTCTTTGAGTAGATGTGGGGAAAACGTTAAACATTTAAACATTAAAACAATAACTCGGTCCTAAAACATACAAAAACAAATACTATTAAAATTAACTAATTACTGTAATTTGCCATTTGCCTAGAAAGGGCATGAGGGAATCATTACTTTAACATTAACAATAAATTTAAATTTTATTTGACTTTATTTACAAGCTATTTACGTTCAACTACGAAAAAAAAATAATAATAATAATTATACCCTTAGGTGCCCAAGGTCTCACCCTGTACTAAACACCTTATAAATTACACCATTGGATGCCTAGGGTTTTTATACCTATACTAAACATCCCATATATTATCCCATCGGGTGCCCAAGGTCTTATACCCTGTACTAAGTACCGCATAAATTACTCCATTGGATGCCTAGGGTTTTTATTCCTATACTAAACATCTTATATATTATCCCATCGGGTGCCCAAGGCCTTATACCCTTTACTAAACACCGCATAAATTACTCCATTGGATGCCTAGGGTTTTTATCCCTATACTAAACATCAATTTAATATATTTTGAAACTTTCGGGTCAGGTAAGGTTTCTAGGCCATTCAGTGAAACCTCTCCTCTCTCTAGTTTCCTCTTAAACTCATCTCATTACTGTAGCACTTGTTGAAGCTTGTTTACTACTTCATAAAGCCAAACAAAAATGTTAAACACAACAAAAATATTTAAAAACTTAAAAAAAACACCATTCTTTGATTCCCTTCAGCTTCTTTATAGACCTTCCTGTACAATCCTGACCCTAAAATTTTTAATTTATTTAAATTAAAAAAGACACTAAACGGTAGTAAAAGCTAAAACAATGAAAAATATTAATAACTGGATAGAATCAATTTACTATAAAAAAAATTGTATTTTAAATAAACTATTATAATTAATATTAATTATAATATCTATTTATTAATAAACAATATAAGAAAAAAAACCTGTGTTTCTACAATACTACGTGTAGAAACAATGATTTTATGTTGGAGTCTTGGAGTTTCTGGTCCGATGTACTCTTACTTACTTTTGACATGCCACCTTTATTACTAATAAAGTTAAAAAAAAATACACTGAATATTTGGTATCTGTTTCCCAATTTATAACATATTATAAAAAAATACCAGAAAAGCAATAAAGACTATACTACCTAATTGAATCAACGACAATTGAGATCTGTAACCATGAAAATAAATAATAAGAAAGGTTCAATGTCAATAATCTGAACTAATTACAGCTGTGTGTGCAGTTTTGCTATTTCGGAATTAAATACACAACTACCTGACAAAGAAATAAATAAAATAAAACATTTGACCGTGACCATATCTGTAACTGTAACCTATATTACGCACATACCACAACAAATAATTAAAAAAAAGATCACTAAAACCAGAAAAATACCTATTCCCAATTGGTATAGATTATAACATAGATATGGATGGGGTATATTGATGAATACTTATTATTGCACAAAGAAACTGGAAAATATAATACAAAATAATACTTTACATTTTTTACTTGAAGACTGTGTATTGTTTATCAACAATACATATTGTATACATTAATTAAACTTTATATGATTGACCGTGAAAATAACACATAATAAGTAACCTATAATTAAACATCTCGTATTTCAACAAACATACAATAAAAAAATGCTAAATCTGCACTCAGGTCATCATCCTAAATAAAACTTTTATTCCACCGTCAAATTAAAAAAAAATGGTATACACACGAAAAAGCTTCATAAAAAACTCAAAAAAACAATCCTCAATATCTTCAAGATAAAAAAATATTTATGAAAGTATCTCTAAATTGTGCAAAAGAACAAATACAGTAAATAAGCTCACAAATTAATTAAAAACACAAGACATTTCGCTTTAAAAAACATATCAAATAGTTTAGGACGAAACTTAACAGATAAAACTGTTTAGGAAGAAACAGTTTTACGGGAATCAACACAGCACCTCCACCATGTCACATCAGTGACATGGGGCAACAAAAATGCTATACAAAATGGTTACGAATAGTTAAAATTAAACTGATTAGGAAGAATCAGTTTAGGGATCAGAGAACGGCACCTCCACCATGTCACGCCAGTGACATGGGTCAAAAAAATGCTATAAAAAAATGGCTCCAAATATTTAAAATTAAACTGATTAGGAAGAATCAGTTAAGGGATCGGAAAACGGCACCTCCACCATGTCACGCCTGGGGGGTTTGAACAATGTGCCATAGTGTTTTATGATGAGGAGTAGCTTACTAGAGGCACGTCCCACCCAGGTCGTGGTTATCTACCCCTGGTTAGGTATTCTGCTGAAGGCAGAAAACTTACCAAGGGAAGATTAGATAAACAACAGGAAACAAACAACAAATATATTAACAAATAAACAAGCAATAACAATGAATAATGAAAATATGAATGAGCAATAACTAAATACAATTATCTAATCTGATCTTACCAAATAAACTACATGGTGGCATGTCACACTTACTCACGAAAATATAACAAGAGTCACAACGGCCCAGACCCAAGGGTCTGTTTTAGGGATACCCCAAAGGGTAACCCTTACAGACAACCTCCGACTCCGAACTCCTCGAGTACGACCTCAACGACGCTCTTTTATAGACAATTCTTACACTACGTGAGAATAAGAATTAAACTATATAAGGTCGCCTTGAAATCTAACGTACTGACTTTGGCCTGGATAATTACAATTAAAAATAATACAAAATAATACAATAAAATATCAAACACTTAAACTACCCTATTATCGTATGTGACAGTATAGTCTTACCTACACGAACTTCTTATGCTTTTTGTACCGTTTTAAAATACTGCTACCCCCACAAAATAAAGCAACGTTTGCTGGTTAATTTTATTAAAAAATCTAAAACAGGTCTATAAAATTTTCTAGCACAAATTATTTTGAAAAGTTAAAGAGTCTCACCTACACCAAGCTCTCAGGCTCTTTGTACAGTATTCAAAAGCTGGCACCTACTTTTAAACTTGTTGTATAGTCACCAAAGAGTTCGTAGCTACTTTTAAACTCTATGCACAATCACCACAGGCAAGCACACACTTCTTAGGATATTTGTACAGTCTCCAGAGGCTGGCACTTATTTTTTAAAATTGTATGTTTTCCAGATGCTTGTATTTACTTTTGTATGATATTCAGAGGATAACATCTACCTCCTGGGCTGCTTGTATAGTCTTTAGATGCTGGTACCTACTTTTTAGGCGTCTTGGACACCCTTTAGAGCTCATATCTAATACTAGGATTTTGTTTTGTAATATTCTAAAATTGTACCTGATTGTATGATTATTTATATCATTCTAGCGACTTACACTTGATTTTTCTATTTCTGGTCAGATTCCATAGATTTGTACCTAATTCTATGAGTTTGAATATAACTGGAAGAAACTTGTACAAACTTTTTAAACGTTTTGTACACATTTAAGAGATTCGTACCATCTTTTTAGCCTTGATGTACACTTTCCAGTTTTACTCACTTCTTAGACTTGTTTTATATTTTTCAGTGTTCGTAACTACTTTGGATCTTGACATAATTTTAAGACTTTAAAGATTCGCATTTTCTTCTAATAGTCGTTTTATGGTTTCCAGAAGCTTGCACCTACTTTCTTAATATTATTCTACAACCTTTAGTGGCTAGCACTTATGGGAAAAAAATCTACGAGGATGAGAATAATTTGGTTAGAATTCAAGGTCAACTGGTATTTCACAACTAACGGTTATTGGCAAACATATATAATTGGCTAATGTAGGTAATAGAATATCCATTTGTAAGTCATTATAATCGTTTTAGTGTGGGTCTGTTTTGGAACTTATATTCTTTTTTAGGCAACTTTCACATTAATGGCAGCGAATATATTTATAATTCTTCAGATATAATAAATCTTATTTTTAAGTTATGTATATAATGTTTTTGGCTTGATATAAAATATGTATCGATTCTTAATGTTTTTTTTTTATTTTATTTTCTGTAGAAATGAAAATAATCAAGTATATACTTACATTAAAAAACAAACTAACAAATTATAAATTACCATTTTGCATACATAAGTTTTAAGGATGCATTTCTTACCTACTTTATGTATAGTACCATTATAAATATAATATAAATCACTTTAAGAAAAATGTATTAATTAAAAGAGTTTTCATTTGACCCTAAAGTTTATACCTTAGCACTCTGTTAAAATTACGTTTCACCAGATGGCCTATTTTATGATACGATTAACAGCCCATAAAATCGTATTCGATATTTCTAAATATACATTGTAATAGGAACTTTCTTCTAAGTAAACGTAACGGGCATCGACTCACAAAATCTTTATTTTGATAAGTAAATTTAAATAAGATACAATTTTAAAATTGCTTAAAAAATTCTATTTTTGTACATAGTAAATAGTTGTTTTTATAAAGTACTAGCTCTTACCCGCGGCTTTGCCCGCGTGGAATTGGGACATGCACAAATGATTTAATGACTGTCTATTTTACATATAAAAATTTATTTTAATCATTCTGTGGGTATATAGCTCTACGTTCGTCCGCGTGTTTATGAAGATATGTATTACTATTAAGTTGTTTAACGCAAATTATTTAAATTTTCCAGTCACCTGAAATGCTTATCAAAATGCTATTTCAATAAATTGAACTTTTTATAACTACTATTCAATAAAATTTAATTGTTATTATTTGGATAATTTTATATTTAAAGGAAAACCGAAAAAAGGTAATGACTCTACTTAGCTCCGACGGAAAATATATGTGATAATTTTATTTTTTCTGAAATATAAAATTATCACAACAAAATGGCATTGTAAGTGATTAAATTAAAAAAACATTTATGTCTGGTTCTTCAGAAGTATCCGTACTTAAATTAAATTGCGACTCAGCCACAGTAAAAGATAAACTTATTGCATTTTCATTCGGAGAAGAGCTGTTAATCATATTCTACGACAAATTTAAATCATAATCTACTGAGTCGGAAGCAGGTTGCGGCAACTCAGCTGTGCAGGAGCTTAGAGTTGTCATACTTGCTATTGCACCAACATTCGATATATTAGTTGAATTAATGGGAATCAATACGTCAAAATGTCCTTCGTTAAAATGTCCGTTTAAACGCGTTCTTTTTATTTCTTGTATCGACTCTCCAAATCTGGCAATAGGTCTGCTACCTTGAAACAGTTGGAATTCAAATGGAAATATTTCTCCAGCTGCTTTCAGTTCGCAAGTTGTGCCATAAGTATACAAGGCGTTTTGTATCGTAAGGGGTTGCGGATCGGTCCATAGTAAAACACCTTATTCTTTGCCAATCGTTGGTCACGTGGCTTACTATATTAGCTCTATCTTGAGCAGCCATTGAAATATTTCCATAAAGCAAATAAGACGAAGATGAAAATAAACACGCTCCATTGCCAGGTATCTCTTTTACGCTACATCGGATTGCTAATCCTTCAACTGTGACTGTTACAATTTCTCCATCCATTTTTCAAAAAAACGTAAGTTTACTTAACGAAAAATACAAACTTTTTTAAGTAAGTAATCGATATGACACTTTGATATAAACGTCAGTATAATTAATGAAAAAAAAAAACAAATCTAAGCTAGCACCTAATTGGCATGAAACTTTAAAATAAACATAATTTTAATCAACGAAGAAAAAAACAAATATTAGGTACTTACTAATTTGGAACGAAACTTGTACACCTCCACAACCTCAGAAGAAAACATTTTAATTTTCAAGTCTTTCATTTCAAAAACATAGGACTTTCATACAAACTTCCAACTCCTGTTTTACCCCCTTAGGGGTAGAGTTTCGTAAATTCCTTTTTAGCGGACGTCCAGACCCTATAAGGAACCTACCTGCCAAATTTCAAGTTTGTATGTCCTATAGTTTCTGAGATACGGTGATGAGTGAACTTTCGCTTTTATATATATAGATTCTTTAAAAGTTATTTAAACAGAAATGAAATTTACATTTTGCACAAAAATGTTTAAATATTAATTAAAATCCGGTTACGTTTTCAATTCAGTCTACATGGTTAAACACCTTAGTTAAAACTGACAGGTATCCAAGTTGTGCACAGCCATAAAACAATACCAACAATTAAGTATTTCGCTTATCGAGGCTAAATCTCCATCAAGTTCATATTTTCCAGGGACTTTAGGTATCCTTCTGATACTCTCTATAAGTAAATTAATTTATTTGATGTAAGGCAACTATTTTGTGTCGCAATACTCACACGTCTACATCAAAATAAAAATGAATTGAGAACTTTAGATTATTACCAATATGCAATTAGGAATAAAGAGGGTACCAGTAGGGTACCTAAAGTAAATAAGACCGCAACGCAAAGGAGTTATTTCTATTTAGGTCCAAAATTATATAACCTTATTCCTGCTGAATTTAAACAACTAAACTCAATAAATTTATTTAAATCAAAAATAAAAAAATGGATCTGTTCCAAAACAAGAAATGAAATACACAGTTACATCGATATTAAAAATACGTGTTACATCTAAGAACATTTTTGCTTAATGTGAAATTTTGTTATCGGCATGCGTCTGGTTTCAGCTATTGTAGTTATAGTTATGGGTATTACCATGATGCAGGAATAGGGGTATGTCAGCGAGCATGGTTAGCTTTATCTCTCCTCACACTCGACGACAAGTGACAGGCAAACGATGCGAAAGAGGTCCACAAAAGCCATAAAAAGTGATAAATTTTGGGTTGTACATTATCGACTAATACAATTAGTAAAATTAGTAACAAAAAATTGGTATTTAGAATTGGTATTGCTATTAAAAACATTGCGATCCCTCACGAAATTCCTCGCACTTGTCGTAGTGCGCGGAACGGACGTATTCTCGACCACCTACCTGGCATACCGTTGTTGGTGTATCGTGGGTATTACTAATATTTTGCTTATTTTTTTTTTTTTTTTTTTTATTTTAATTCTGAATTTCTTTGTTAATAGTGAAAATAGATTAAGCTTCACACATACATTTTAGATAAGCTCTGCTTTGAAATGTTGTGTGAAATATAAAGAATGCTGACGTTGCACTAACATATTATTTATAGAATAGAGATTATTCTATGGAACTCTGTACTTTACATATATATTTGTATTTGTAACCATATATTCTGTAAATAAAATTTATTATTATTTATTATTAGTACAGCTTCGAGTAGAAACATTGAGTTTTACATTTTTCTTTTTTCATCTCTACGAAATGCAGTTTAAAAATGCGACTTTCTCATGCACTAAAAGCTGTTGAGAATTAATTTAGTTCACAAACTTTTTGAATCAAATGCAAAAAGATGCATGCCGAATCGTCTTGCTCCAACAAATTGGTAGGCTTAGAGCGTTTTAGTGCTTGGTTGCCTCACTTAAAAATCAAATGTCCATAAAGTAAGTTGTTTTTTTCCGAACCCCAAACTAGCAATTTTTTCGGTTACGGACTTTATAAAACAACACTAACACCACAAATTCAATCAACTTTATGTGTTGGGAAAAAACGGCCAATTGCATATTTATCAGAGAACCATCATATTATCCTAAAAACCAGAGCCATACAAAATAAGGTAAAGACCACCCTGGGAAAGAGATGTGCAAATTCTTGGTTACGGACCTTATAAAACAAGAATAATACAAGAATTTTAATAAATTTTGTCCACGAACGTTTTACGAAACGTTCACTATAGAAGTTACGTTACACTAGAACGTATGTCTAAACTTTATTTATAATTTACATTATTCGTATGTTTAATTTTGAGCCATTTTACTGGAAAGTCGCAGCCAACTGTCATCTAAAAGTTAAATTAAAGTGAATCAAAGTAATACATCAGGTTTTACGATAACATAATTTGCAAAATATTTGATTAAAAAATACATCAAAAATAGATTTAGTCGTAGATAAAGTGTAGTGTTCTACTCGTGTATAATGTCTATTATTTACTCAGATAAACTTCACCTTCATGAATAATAGCTACCATTATCCGCTCGTTGAATAATATACAATTATGTGCTAGCCTAAAATAAGTCACTACATGCTTATAAAACATACTAATCAAAGAAAAGGCACAAAACAGATAAACAGCTGGTCATTGCAAATACGACAGCATTTTTGAAGGAGAAAATTAGTTAAGATAAGATAAGGACATAGTAGAGTCTGCGTTTGGCCTGTTTTCCCTTAAATCTAGAAATCCATAATGGGAGACGTAATGTCGTTATATAAGTCGGATAACTACTTAAGACGAGGGGTTTTGTCACTAGCGGCGGTATAATGTTTCCAATGTATTCAACTACAGGCCGAGAAGATTTTATACTTCCCAAATATTCCAAATCTAGGTAGTAAAATATCTTCTTAATATTTTAATTGGTCATGGGTTTTAACTAATAAAACAACTTGTCCCCATAAAAAAAACTATTTATATAAAATTATTAGGGATCAGATTTTATAACAAACTTAAATATCTCTCATTATTTCCTATAATATAAAAAATTCAAACTAAAGATTTAGGTTTTATGTAAATACCCACACATTTGTCCGAACAAATTAAAATTTGCAGGTGTTTTTAAAATTTAAAATTCAAATAATAGTTCTAACTTACAAAGTTTAAGCAAAGAATATATAAAATAGAATAAGTTACTTACACATTTACGAGATTATTATTTTATTAGCTTTTACTTGTTTTTCTCAAGGTGGCATTTATGCCCACGGCGCCGGCGGTTCCAGTAGTAAAATAATTTAACATATAAAAAGACGTGTCTTGACTAACTACCTGATTAAGTAATTAACGCAAAAGCTAAAATAATAAAGAAAGAAACATAAAATTTGGAAAATAGGTTGCATCTGAAAGAATCTTCTGAAATTTGTCCTAAAGAGCCCCTTTAACCCTCACTAGTTCAAAATATGTATGGGTCGCGGAAGAACTTTTTTATGAGTATTATCAAGGTCTCCTAAACAATAAATTGGGAGCATCAAAGTACAAACTTTACAAATTAAACTCAAACACCACTTTGAAGTATTTAAAATTTTGCAATTTTGTAGTTTTCTCTTATCTTGGATTTTTTGAAGTCTTTAGAATCCTTGGGAAGAACTTAAGTAGTTCGGAAAATATACTGATGTTCTATCAACTTCTTTTAAAAATTCTGCAAAAAATAAGGCAGATTGGCTTTAGAATCCTTTAACAAAATTAATTCGGAACAATAAGCAAAAATCTTTTAGAATAACTGGTAGACTCTAAAAGAAGTAGATGGAGAAAAATTCAAATACTAGAACGATCGAGAAGAACTTAAACAACCGAAGACGCTCCTGGAAAACTAACCAAAAGAGGTCTTTTGTATAAACTTCAATAAAAACAAACTCCGTATTTTAATGGGAATATTAACTGGACACTGCCGTTTAAGAGGACACATAAAGAGACCAGGATTGATAAATGAAGCCAAGTGCAGATTCTGTGAGGAAGAGAACGAAAGCTCAGTACACATACTCTCAGAATGCATTGCGTTACGTAATTATTGGATCAGATACCTAAGATCACTCGAAATAGAAGAGAAAGATCTACCTAACTTAAAACCCAACTATATCCTACACTTTCTATGAATAATAGGACTAGAAGAGCTGCTAGAAGTCTGACAAAACATTGGAATTATAGCAAAAAAATGTGGACACAATAGATCTTATAGGTAGCAGGTGTATCTGGTACCTGTGGTTATTAACCACCTTAACAGGACAACTGCCTGGACACTCTACCTGCATCGAGAAACATAGACAGATAAGAGTTTTTATTTAATTTTGAAAACGAACAATTATTCAATTAAATGCAAGTTTGGACACAGAGAGGGACGCATCCGTTATGGACGATGCTCAGTGGAATCTTCTAGTGTCTTAAAACGAAGACATTTCTAAACTTTCATGGACTTCGTCACGGTGGACAAGGATGTTGCACTTGTGAAGACGTTTTTAGAAAAAGCAATGTTAATGAACAAAATGGATAAAGGATCTATCTAATTTCTTAACAGCTGGTGAAGTAGTAAACGACGTATATTAGGTGTTACACACCCTCCACATAGCAATCGACAATGTCGGGACTGATAGTTTAATCCAAAAAAAGTTTAAAAACTTTTTCATAAAGAATTGACTTTTAATTTTGAATTCACTTACTCATTTAGGACTTCACATTAAGTATATACCAAACATATTAACAAAATAAACCTCAATTTTTTTTTTTTTTTCATTATAACACTACATAATTCGTTCTTTCTATACAAAATTCGCATCTCTCCATAAAACACCTATAGTCCTTGAGATACGAATTATCTGTACTATTATTGATTCCCAAAACATACTTTAAATTAATTGTCTGTCAGGCACTACTCGTGCCTTTATATAGAATATCTTCACTCGTTTCCGGAAGATTCAAACATTCAAGTTTCCACTTTGTAACATGGAAATAAAAGTGAATATGACAAGAGTGCAAGTGCAAATTATGAAGTTTTAAATTAACTTCGAAACTTTTAATAAGTTAAATTTAAAGATTAAGTCTCATTTGTATTAATTGGAATAATTCAATATTTATTAGTTATAAAACTTTTAATAGAACCTTCGTTTAATGAACGTAAATACAAGGAAATGTTAACTATTTCTGAATCATTTATTTCAGATTACCCTCGGCTGACAAGCCATGCATGGAGTAGTGATCAATGAACAGTTCTTTTCAACTAAAATTCATGATATTCTTGTTACCGATCAAATGTCAAGATAATGTTACCACATGCATTTCTTTTTTTTTCTTGTAAATTCTCACCTGTTTCAATTAGAAATTATAAAAAATATCTACAGAATTTCTTAGCAGGTACGACTGTATGTTGTCTAAATTTCATCAGGCTTTCATTTAGATTTTGAATAGCAATTCTCGATAATATTCCAATTAGACCTTTTGTAGAAGGTTCGGTATTTATACCGCAGATATATTCTGACATTGACAAATTATATTCAGGCAGTATAGAATTGGTGGAAATTATGCACTCATCTCATAAACTGATTAAAAATTAAGTTTAATGAAAGTTTTACCAATTATTATTAATCCTGTACTTGTTTTTTATTTGTTTTAACAAAATATTTAGTTTTAAAAAAGTATATTGCACAACATTCAGGGAAAAAAATAGTGTATTGTCTTTCTATCTTAATTATTATGAATAACACAGGTTGATGTGGTATAAAATACGAATTCAACAAAAATAATAATATTAAGTTAGAATAGGTAAAGAAACAAAAAAATAGAAATAGAAGCAGAGAAGAGACAAAAAAAAACAACAGATAAATATACGGAGAGACACATAAAGCAAAATTAGAATAAAAGATAATCTATATATATAAAACTCAAAGGTGACTGACTGTCTGACTGACTGACTGACATAGTGATCTATCAACGCACAGCTTAAACCGCTGGACGGATGGGGCTGAAATTTGGCAAGCAGGTAGATGTTATAACGTAGGCTTCCGCTAAGAAAGGATTTTGATTAATTCCACCCCAAGGGGATAAAATAGGGGATGAAAGTTTGTATGAAATTTTGTCAATTTTAAATCGATCGGGCTAAGAATTTGCGTGCATATAGCTTCTATAACGTAGGCATCCCCTAAAAATAGTATTTTAATAAATTTCACCCCTACGGGGATAAAATAGGCGAAGAAAGTTGGTATGAAACTTTGTCAATTTTAAACCGATCGGGCTGACATTTTGCATGCATATAGCTACTATGACCTAGGCATCCCCTAAAAAAGGATTTTGATTAATTCCACCCCTAAGGGGATAAAATAGAAGATGAAAGTTTTTATAAAACTTTGTCAATTTTAAACCGATCAGGCTGAGATCTTGCATGCATATAGCTACTATAGCGTAGGCATTCCCTAAGAAAGGATTTTGATTATTTCCACCCCTAATGGGATAAAATAGGGGATTAAAATTTGTATGAAACTTTGTCAATTTTAAACCGATCGGGCTGAGATTTTGCATGCATATAGCTACTATGACGTAGACATCCCTTAAGAAAGGATTTTGATACATTCTACCCCTAAGGGGATGAAATAGAGGATGAAAGTTTGTATGAAACTTTGTCAATTTTAAACCGATCGGGCTGAGATTTTGCAAGCATATAGCTACTAAGACGTAGGCATCCCTTAAAAAAGGATTTTAATTAATTCCACCCGTAAAGGGGTAAAATAGAAAATGAAAGTTTTTATAAAACTTTGTTAATTTCAAACCGATCGGGCTGAGATTTTGCATGCGTATAGCTACTATGGCGTAGGCATCCGCGAATAAAGGAGTTTGATTAATTCCACCCCTAAGGGGATAAAATGGGGGATGAAAGTTTGTATGAAACTTTGTCAATTTCAAACCGATCGGGCTGAGATTTTGCATGCATATAGCTACTATGAAGTAGGCATCCCTGAAGCAAGGATTTTGATAAATTCCACCCCTAAGGAATAAAATAGGGGATGAAAGTTTGTATAAAACTTTGTAAATTTCAAACCGATCGGGCTGAGATTTTGCATTTATATAGGATGCAAGTTTTTATAGTTTTAAAATAATAATAGTCTAATACCACTCGCGCCTTAATGTGTGGGGTGTGTAAGCGGTAAGGCGGTAGCACGCTGCTGCTGGATGACATGACACTGTCGATAGACGCGTAGAGTCTTGAAAATTCGAGAATATTTTTTTTTATTACGTAGTGGTGTACTTTTTTAAATTTCACTTCTAAGGATTTAAAATAGGGGTTGAAAATTTGTATGAAATTTGGTGGCAAAAAACTAAAGTTCGCGCGGATAAAGTCGCGGGCGGCCGCTAGTAAAACATAAATATAGAAAAAGCCAAAGCAAAAGAAAAAGAACACAAAAAAGTGAAAGATTAGGAAAAAGAGAACAGAAAGATTGCAAGGAAAAGAGATAAAAAATAAATTAAACACGTGTTTCAAAATGAATAATTGGTACGACTATAGCAGACCGGTTCTCTCCGATTTTTAATTTTATGGTGTCAATTGATAGATTTTGACTCTCTGATTCCAAAAATATTGGTTATTTTTTACGGGAATCAATAAAACACAATCTAAAAACTACCAATCCAACCGGTAACATTTTGTGTAATTTCTTAAGGTTAAATTAAGCATTCGTTAAGGATCATGTAACCTCACAACGGAGTGAAAGGTAGATTTTTTTATGCTGAAGCTATTAAATATTTAAAATTATTTTAAAGTTTTTAAATGTAAATTGCTTCTAAATCTAAGAAGCGGCAGAGTCGAATTGGATGCGGTCTATTGACACCTGTATTGAAACGATCTGAGTTGGATGCCGTTGGGATTAGATGGGTTTTTGAGAAATATTATAAAATTTTTAACAAATCATTTCCATTGTTGTCGATAACGACAAATGAAAGTAAGGAAAAATATGTACCAAGCTAGAACTTCGGTATATTCTAATTTGCCCCAAAATATTGAAGATTTTCTTAATTTTTTCGTAAACAATCCCATTGAAACGAACAAACATAAAAAAATTTTGTAAGAAAATAAATGTCATAACAATATAATGATAATTTCATTTATAAGTAATTTATAATGTTTAGTTAAATTACCTGATTTATACGTTGAGGGAACCTTTCAATATTGCCCTAAGTAGGTATTTTTTAAAATTATTCAGGTCTACATAACGGTTATTACATTCATTTGGTTTTTCGTTTACTGCCCGATAAATGCCATACTACATATCAGTTAGTTTTTAAATACATTAAAGAAGAATGTCTAAAATGCGATTCTGGTACAGAAAAATTAGTCTTAATTTAATGTATTTAAATGTATTTTATAGTTTATAGTTTGTACCCATAATATACATATGTTTTATATTATATAATGTAAATAAATGTATTTAATATTTTTCTGTGTTTTCTTTCTATTTCTGGACATTGTGGCAACAATGCTGGATAATTGTGAAAATATAAATTTAATTTTTAGAAAGTATTTCGCATCCAACTCGTACCGTCCCTGTTTGGATTTCAGGTAGTATGGATTAAACGGCATCCAACTTTGTCCTGCCCCTAAGTGCTGAAGGATTACCTAACTAAAAGATAATGTAAAAATAAATGGTATTATAAGACTTGTTGGTCCAATTAAATCTTAAAAAAAATTATCCTTAAAATAAACCGGTTAACAAAGAGAAAAATACCTCAATCAAGAAAATATCGAAAAGTAGTTAAAAAAAACAAAAATAAATTTTAATGATTTAAAAAAAATTATAACTAAAAAAAGTTGCGTGATTAACACCTAGAAGGTTGCTTCCAGAATCTGGTGGATCACAAAATAAGAAATAGACAATAAAACCAAAACGTATACCAAGTAGTGTAAATAAAAAAAATAAGAGCAGAATTATCAAAAAAATATTTTAATGATTAAACAAACATTGTTTATTCAGAAAAGCAGAAGAGAGGGGCATAAGCCAAATAAACGTTAAGCCAAAACCGCTACCTTTTAAGTATTCCAAATAAAAAATCAAAATGCAGCAGTGACTCAAAAATGCATTTAATGATTAAAAAGAATTTCTTTATTTAGAAAGACAAAAAATTGGGCTGATGTGCCACCTAAAAGTAAAAACCAAATAAAATGGGTAACGTAAAACCCAAACCGCTGACTATTAAGTAGTCCATGTAATAACCAAAACGCAGCAGTAGAGCAAGAAATGATTTTAGTGATTAAGCAGAAATTGTTCATAAAAAAAGGCAAAAGATATTTGCTGGAGTGCCACCCAAAAGTATGCTTTCAGGATCTGTGGGTCCAAAAAATAAGAAATAGACATTTTCAATAAAATCCAACCAATCTTAGATCAATCCGTTTACCAAGTAGTTGGAATAAAAAAATTAACACAAGGCAGAATTATCCAAATTGCTAAGAGGCCACCTTAAAAAATTGAACCAAGTGAACTGTGTAATGTAAGGCCAAAATCGCTACCTTTTAAATAGTCCAAATAAAAAAACAAAATGCAGCAGTATCTCCAAAATACTTTAGTGATTAAAAGGAATTTGTTCATTTAAAAATGCCACCTAAAATGTAACAGTTAACACAATATTTTGACGGTTAAGCAGAAATTGTTTATCCAAAATGAAAACAAAATGTACTGAAGTGCCGCTAAAAAGAAGAAGCCAAATAAACCAAGTACGTAAAACCAAAACCACTGCTTAGTGATAGATATATAGAGAGATAGATATTTATCGGCTTGACTGTTGGTCTGTCTGTGACCATGGTGTAAATACCCATCATTTCTTGGATAGGATTAGATAAACTTGTCTATTCCTATCCTCCTAATAAGACTTAACAGCCTTGATAGTGGCCTCTTTACGTAACTTGAATCAGTCGGTTACTTCTCTCCCAAAACTAGCTACTGCGTCCTTGCAAGGCCATCTTATTGTTATAGGACATGAAATGCTGTCTTCTCCTCCTCTTGACAGTATTGACAGATGTCCTCAGCTGCCAAGTTCAGCTGACTGAGGTGTTTTCTAAACCGTCAATGACCTGTCAAAAGACCAACACCAACAATGTTTCGCCTTTGTGATATCAACTCTGCAGTTAATTTCGCCGAGTGTCGTTTTATAAACACTTTGCCTTGTCGCTTGCCCGGTGATTTTTATCACCACTCCTAAATCTTCTCTAGCCTTTATTTCTCAATAGCTGCCTTTCTGAACGTGTAAGCAACCTCGCCGAGTGACTCCGAGCCAATCATTGGGATATAACATCCTGCTTAGGCCAATTCATCAGCCTTTTCATTGCCACGAAACCCTGACTGTCTTGCTACCCATGCCAGTGTCAGAGAACTACGACTTGCGGCATGTGTCAGGGCTTATTTGTGCCGAGACTATCGCCTTTAAAGCTGCTTGGTAATTCAAGTATGCCTATTAAGTATTCCAAATAAAAAATCACAACTATCATTAAACCAAAACACAACTAACTTGAATGTTTTTTAAATGAAACAGAATAGAATATAAAAGATAATTTAGATTTAACCATAAAAAGAATAAGAAGATCTGCATCGAATTTTTGTAGCAACAGCAAGCCTATACCCAAAATACCGGATAAAAAGACAGATTATGGACCCAATAAACCCAAATAACATAAAGTTGTTGTGAAAATTGCTGGACATAATCCATTTTTTCTACCTGTAATGCAAAAATAAATTTTAAAAAAATTATTTCTGCAAAACCAGATTCTATTAGTAGACCTAAACTAAAAGGACCTACAGCCCAGATAAACAAGAGAAGGGCTAAAAAGCATACATAAATTGTAGCACTTACAAAGGTATGGAAGTTTTCCAGTTTTGTTTAGCATATTAATTTAATGGTTCTATGTTGTATTGTATTGTTTTTATTACATGTAACTAAGTCAAAGCCAGTATGTTAGATCTCGAAGAGAGCTTGAAGAGTTTAGTTATTATTCTCACGTATGTATGGGCTATGAAAAGCGTCGTTGAAGTCTAACACAAAAGAGTCCCGAGTCTGATGTTGTCTGTGAGTGTCACTCGTTAGGGTATTTCAAAATAGAGCCTTGGGTCTGGGCTGTAAGTGTGACATGGCACTATATAGTAAGGTTAGGTTAGGTTACTGCCTTCAGTAGGAAACCAATCAGGTGGTTATATAACCTTTACCGGGGTGAGAAGTACTTTATAGTAAAGGTATTCTTAATCCCCAACTACCGTGTGACAATTTTTTTCTAAACTTTTAAACAAAGAAAAAGTATTTTATTGTTTTACAATTTTGTTTATTTTTCTTCTCATTTTTTTACAGTATCATTAACTATTCCAACACAAACTTAATAAAAAGTAATTCAGCAAAATGGTTTAAAGTAAATAATTAATGTTTCGTACTTAATTTCTATTATATGTCCAAAAAATAAGGTCATTGAATAAACGACAGTTACCTAAGTAGTATTTCTTTGTGTAAATATCCATCAGTTATTTCAAGAAAATTTACTTCATAAAAAATAGTAAGCTGTTTGTTTTATTGAGCTCTTACACTTACAAGTTGTATTAATATTAAAGTAGCAACTCAAGAAAAATGGAATCATTAATCACTTACTTAAATAAAAGATCGTAATTTTGAAGCAAAGAAAAAGTGTAATTTATCTATTAGAACTATATTTTATAACTAAACTAAAGTTGTACTTTCTAACATCTAATATCAGTAGTTGCTTTATAGAGTAGCGAATTGACTATAAATTTCTTTGTGAATTATTCATTTTACTGCGACAAAATTGTACGTTTATTGCTCTTGTTCGCTACACATTTCTTTTTGTCAAGATTAGTTAAAATGAGTATTTTAAAAGTTACAAAATAAAAATTTTATAGACCAAGTTCCAATGGTTTAGAATACTAAGTTTGAGCTTAAATATTTAAAGATTCCTCTAGCAAATTCTTAAAGGAGCTTTAGATTTCCTTGTTTGTTTGTGTTTTATTATCAAAACTTACAAAAGAACTTAAAACTTCAATCAGGCAACTATAAGAACCGCGAATATGAAACTATTCGTGTCATTTTACGAAAGTGTAAGGTTTGCCTAATGGAATGGTAGAGATGAAATAATGTAGTATGATAGAGCTACGTGTACATTTTTAACCACATTTATAAAACGTACAACAAACACACTTTGCGTAACAGAAAACGACTCCCTTATTAACTTTTAGTAGCACGACTGTAAAGCTGAGAAAATCATGCACGAAACTAATTGCGTCGTTTCACAAGCTTTCGCACTAAGAGTGTAAGGCTTGCTTAATGAAGTGGTAGTGTGTAAAGCAAATTTTAAGCTATGGGATTTTACATTCATTGAGAAATTTTTTTAAAAGTGCTTGAGGATTTTTAACCACATTTACAAAACTTAAAACAAACACACTTAGCAAAACAGAGAACGAATCCTTTAGAAGAAAGTAAAAGTGTAAAGATAAGAAAATCATGCGAGACTATTCGCGTTGTGTTACAAACTTTCACGTCGCTAGGATTAAACTTGCTGAATGGACTTGTAGACGCAATAATGTAGTATGATAAGGCAAAGTTTAAGCTTCACAATTTTACACTTGTTAAAAAAATTCTTCTTAGATTGTTTGAAGTAATTAAGAAACATTTTTAACTAAATTAACAAAATTTACACTTAGGACACTCAACGAAACTGAAAATAAACTCCGGTAAGAAAACTATGGAAAGCACAAATATAAAGCTAAAAAAATCATGCGAAACTATTTGTGTCATAGTCCAGGGAAGTTACGAAAAATAGCGGAAAAAATTACATCCCGCAGATATCGAAATGCGGTTTTCTGCATTGTATTCAGGAAGGTCTCAGGAAAAAAGTCTACAACGTCTGGTTTGGCGCATTTATGAAAAATGCCTTCTGGGCCGAAAATTCATTTTCCAATTGCATCATTCCTTGCAACATTATAGGAACGACTGGAAACTCGAAAAAATCGCTCGAAAATCGTTACTCGCGGGTTTTTGGGGCTGCCGAACTTGATTCTGGCATTAGCATTATCCGGGGGTGGCTCTGTGAGGGTGCGCAGGGGGTGAATTGGGGGAGAAATGGCAGCGTGCATAAAAATCGCTTCAAACCCGTTACTGGCGGGTTTTCGGGAATGACGAATTCAATTCTGGCATTGGAGTTACTCAGGGGCGCCTCTGCGGTGGTATCCGGGGGGACATTCTGGGGGAGAAACTGCATAGTCCATGAAAATCGCTCCAAACTCGACACTTGGAGGTTTTCGGGGATGAAGAATTTAATTCTGGCATTGGAATTACCCCGGAGCGCTCGGGGGGCGGCTCTGCGGGGGTATCCGGGGGTCATTCTGGAGGGGAAATTGCATCGTTCATGAAAACCGCTCCAAAGTTATTACTTGGGGGTTTTCGGAAATGCCAAATTCAATTCTAGCATTAGATTTCACCGCGGGCGCTCGGCGCTCCCTCTGTGGGGGTACGTGGGGGGTGAATTGAGGAAGAAATGGTAGGTGCCTGAAAATCACTACAAACTCGTTACTCGGGGGTTGTCGGTGATAGCGATTTCAATTCCGGCATTAGACTTCTGCGGGGCTGCCGGGGTTGGTGCTGTGAAAAATGGTAAAGGAGAAAGTGAAAAATCACAAATTATAAAAATAGTATTTTATTCAAATAACAAATAAGAGTTTTTATTAATGTTGAATTATTCATTATAAACTTAGATACTAAACATCTTGTTGAAACTCTTATTCTTCTGCATCTTCTCTCCCTTCTTTATCTTCTTCCTCGTCACTATTCTCGCACCCCCACAGACCCACCCCCGGGTAATTCTAATGCCAGAATCGAGTTCGGCAGCCCTAAAAACCCCCCGAGTAACGATTTCCAATCAATTTTTCCGAGTTTCCAGTCGTTCCTAGAATGTTGCAAGGAATAATGCAATTGGAAAATGCATTTTCCGACCCAGAAGGCATTTTTCAAAAAATGCGCCAAACCAGACGTTGTAGACTTTTTTCCTGCGACCTTCCTGAACACAATGCAAAAAACCGCATTTCGATATCTGCTGGATGTAAATTTTTCCGCTATTCGGGCGATTTTAATCTAAATGCCCTGAACTATCATTTTACAAACTGTAAAACTTGCATTTATGGAGTTAAAAAAGAGATAATAATGTAGGTAATGTGATGTCGCATTGTTTGAGCCCCATAATTTTACACATGTTGATAAATTTCTTTTTAGCTTATTTGGAGTGATTAAAGAACACTTTTAAGTAAATTTTCAAAATTTACAACAAGCACACTTAACGAAACTGTGGAAAACTTGCTTTATAAAGTTAATTTACTGTGATAAAGCAAAGTTTGAGCACCACCATTTTACACTTGTTAAAAAAGTTTTTCTTATTTTGTTTGAAGTGATTAAGGGACATTTTTAACTAAATTTACAAAATTTTTACTAAGCATACTTAACGAAAATAAAAACTGACTCCGATAGAAAAACCATGCAAAAAGGGAATGTAAAGCTAAGAAAATCATGCGAAACTATTTGTGTCATTTTACGAGCTAATGCGCGCTTAGAGTGTAAAACTTGCTTTATAAAGTTAAATAGATAATAATGTACTGTTAGGTATATAGCATAGTCAGAGCCCCAAAATTTAACACTTGTTAAGAAAGCTCTTCTTAGCTTGTTTGGAGTAACTAAAAACATTTTTGACTACATTTAGTTACAAAATTTACACGAAGCATATTCAACAAAACTAATAACCGGTAGGTAACTATGCGAAGTACAAATATAAAACAAAGAAAATCATGCTAAATTATTCGCGTCATTTTACGATCGGTCGCGCTAAGAGTGTAAAACTTGCTTTATGAAGTTATAGAAGTAATAATGTAGTATAATAAAGCAAAGTGTAAGCCTCTTAATTCTACACTTGTAAAAAAATTCTTTGTAGCGTCTTTGGAGATATTGAGAAACATTTTTAGTTAAATTTTAAATATTTAACGAAACTAAAAACTGACACCGGTAGGAAACCTGTGCGAACCACGAATGTAAAGCTAAGAGAATCATGCAAAACAATTTGTGTTATTTTACGAACTGGCGCATTTTCAGTGTAAAACTTGCTTTATGGAGTTAAAGAGCTAATACTGTACTGTGATATAATAGCATATTTTGAGCCCTAGTTATATATTACACTTGTTAATTGTAGCGTGTTTGAGTGGTTTAGAAACATTTTTAACTAAATTTACAAAATTTACACCAAGCACACTTAACTAAACTAAAAACCGACTTCGGTTGCAAAGAAAAATTGTAAAGCTAAGAAAATCATGCAAAACTATCCGCGTCATTTTACGAACTGTCGCGCTCAGATGGTAAAACGTGCTTTATGGAGATAAAAAGTAATAATGTACGGTGATATAGCATAGTTTGAGCCTAACAGATTTACACTTGTAATGAAAATTCTTCTTAGCGTGTTCATAGTCCTTCAAAACATTTATAATCATATTTAAAGAACTTAATACAAGCATACTTCGTGCAAAAGAAAACTGACACCAGTAGGGGAACTATATGAAGCACGAATGTAAAACTAAGAAAATCATGAGAAACTAATCGCGTCGTTTTCCTACCATTTCCGTCGAGAGTGTACACTGTAGATAATAACAAAAATGTTAAAAACGCCGTGTGATAGAGCAAAAATTACGCTCGTTTTTTTAAATACTTAACATTCTACACGCAAATCGTTTTGTAGGTACATATGATGTGCAAAATGTGTCAAAACAGCGTAGTCTAAAATATATATGAAGCAGAATCTTTAAAAACCCTTTAAACAATTTGGATATCTCTTTCAACTAGAACTTGACGTACTTTTGTTATTTGTTAAATCTGTTGATTAACTGGTAATTAATCGAGATAAACTAAATTAAAGATTCAATTTATTGCTATCATAACTCTTCGTAATTTTTTAGATAAAAAGGTGCGCATAATTCCGTTCTTGTTAATAAGAAACTTCACTTTGAATATAAAATTTTGATGTCAGTTTAATGTCTGCTAATTCTGCAGTATTTTTAATTAATGAATTCCAGCGCTCAATTAGGTTAAATATTTCCGGTGTTGTCTTTTATATGTCACTTTATTCGACCATATTGGATTATAGCAGACTTCACCTAGCTGTTGGAAAATAGCGCAGTTTTAATTTAGAATTTAATCTGAAAGTGGAATTCAAATGGCTATCTAGAACTGTAGCATACGGTATTTCAAAGAGAAGCAAATTGGATTTTAGTAATGTCAACGATAAAAAGAGTTATTGCCGTGGTTAAATATCTGGATTTTATCAGAGATTGTGGAATATATGGTTTGAGCATAGGTTGACCTAGAAATTTTTTTCCTTTTTTAACTTTACTGCATTGTTTGAAAGACAATTAAATTATTTTATTTTCTGTCAATAATACTAGCGCAACAATAACTTTTAGATAAAATAAATTTTTCTCTCTATTGGTTTAGGCTTTTAACATCTGTGTAATTTTGCCCTAATTGCAATCATAAAAAAAGTCAAATTTAAATCACTTTAAACTTTTTACACGACTTGATGTTCTTAAAAAGATTCAGAAAAGAATTTTACAAACTTTGAAACCGGTATGCACTAGAAGCAAGTCATGGTGGTGGTATGCTATTGGTGTTTCCACTGGTTCTAATTTCCAGTTAAAGTTGGTGCAGTAGTCTTGTTATGAACATCTGCTGGTGGTGCTAGCAGTCCTAGGCGGGTAGGTCGGCGGTTAGTGAAATGGTCTTCGTGGAATAGATGGCATCTCCGAAGTAGATGACAGTGGTGAGATCACCCTAGGTACCATTGCTCGTTGGAAGAAGTTCCCAAGCTCTTTGCTAATTGTGGATTAATAAATACTTCGTGTGCTCTATAGTCATAAGAGCACCACACTGGTAATGAAAAGTAACCGTAACAAACTTTAAAAGCAAAAGATAATTCTAAGACAGTTAAAATTTAAATAAGCTGTCATTTAACCAGTTCGTGAAAGAGAAGTGTAATGGATCAAGTTTGTTGGTAATGTACAAAAAATAACAATTAAAACACACGAACAAATAAAGAAGTTATCAAAATTTATGGAAACGCAGTAATCGTGCAAAAAATCAAAGCACCATGAGCCCCAGATAGTTATGACATATGGTCTAAAGAGAAGATGTGTAAATAAAGTTCAAAAAATTTAAAGCCAAACAAATTTAAGAATATAGCAATACAAAATTGAAAAGTCCGAAAGAAATGACAAAAATAAAATGTTATTAAATAAGAAACAAAAAATCACCATTCAAAATATAACTTATTTAAAATTTGACCAAAAAAATGTTGTCTGAACAATGTATTTTTTAAGGAGGAAGAACAAACCAAAATATCTTAAAGCAGTAAAAAGAGATTTCCATAAAATAGAAATACAAATTTCAAAAGAACAAGCAGAAGACCAAAAAAAGTAACAAATAACATGAAAATTAGGAGGTTTTCTTTTTAGTTTTTCATATAGCCGGTTAGAAGGCATCACCAATGGAACCTTCAGACACAAATCTAATATCAATTTTTTGTTAACATAAATTCAGAGTTTTGTTTCGATACAACAAGTCATGTGAGTGCAGAAAATTTTTGAAATTAGGAAGTCGGTCGAAAAATTTATCTTAACCGATAACATTTTTATACAATCATTTTTTACAATCTTTAAAGATGATTATCCCAACAGCATTCTACCATTGGATCCCTCATTTGCTTAAAGAAAAGTAATAAAACATTGGAACAGTTCGACAAAGAAAGCTTAAAAAACAGTTATAGTATTGATAGTGGCAATGAATCTTGGATTTAATCCTACGAATTAGAAAATAAACGCCAATCCACTGTGTCGGTGTTTCAGCATGAAGAAAAACCAACAAATATGTGTCAAAGAAAATGGTCGCAAATTTTTTGTAAAAAGCTTGTCATATGGCAACTATTGCCTCAGAAGATCGAAGAATGGTTACTTCCGATTAGAATATAAACGTTTGTTTACCAAAGTTATCGCGAATCTCTGACAAAGCAACACACAACGGCTAATCAGCCTGCATCAAGACAATGAAAGTGCTAACACTTTTGTAGCTTTAAAACATCGAATTGTAGGATTATTCACCATATTATAGTCCTGAGCTAAGTCCTAAAGACTTTTTCACGTTTAGGAATTCAATGCGTAAGCAGCAATTCCAGTCGCCAAAGAAGCTGCCGATGCCTTTGTATTTTTTGTCTTTATGGCTATATGCAAAACTAAAAAGACAACACTTTTATACGTAGCAACCCTCGTATAACATGTCATTCATCACTTACTTAAAATTTTACTTGCTCTGTATTTAGATAAATACATGTATTTGTACTTAAATAAAACTTATCACGAGATTTAATTTTTGTATGATCTAATTTCATATATTTGTATTCCAAATTACTTACAACCGGATTTTCTGTGATTCACATTTGAAACTGCTCTTATTTGCTCTTCTAGCTACTACATTTATGCTAATGTGATCTGAACAATTTGGGACACCCTCCAAATGTAGCCACCGTGGATGAGAGAGGAATAAAAATAACGTGCAAAATAAACCCAGCCAGACTTTTATATGCATAACAATGAATTTTAAAACAAGCTTCGGGATTTTTATATTTATTATGATGTATTTTTATAATTATGTTTCTAATATTACGGAAAATTGGAACTATTACACTTTGCTCCATTGTTTCGTTATCAACAGACTAACTAACCATTCAATATTAAGAAGAGCTCTTAGAGAATTGAGCTAATGTATACCGATTGCGGATAAAACCGAAGCCAAGGGAATCGGGATGAGGTCTTAAATATTCCATAAGCATGTTAAAAGCCATATGAAAAGCTCGAATGAAAAATTCATGAGTGGCAATTTCCTCGTAGTGCAATCTGTGTTGTAAAGCCATCTTGTCCAGGGAGCCAGCGTCGAAATATTCCACTTAATTTTCTCCGTTTTCGGTGTCTTTCGTTTCGAGATAATATCTGGTATCTGGTTATTGTGCTTTTATGGCATATAGATATACATCTTTATTCCGATTTTCTTATGCTTTATTATCACTGTTATTATGAATAGAGATAACTAATATTTGGTGGTTTAGGCTGTAACCAACTAAATGTATATCGGTTTTTTAATGGTCTTTACAATATTAGATCCATTTTTAACGTTACACTTTGGATGTGATCTCCTACCTAATTATGCGTATTCTATTTTATTATCGTAGGTACCCATATCACAATGTGTTATATAAATATTATGTGCTCATTAAAAAGTTACTTGTTTTTTGTTATCTATTGTTTCATAGTTGAACAAAATGTGTTTGACAGTTTTGAATTTCTTATCAGATAAAGTGGAGATAAGGTTTCCTTCAAACAGTAGGTACTTTTATGACCCTGAACTAATTATTGCTTATTTTTACCACTACACTTGACTAACCTGTAACTAGCTGCACGTATTTTTTGGCACTAAAGAACTGGCTAAAATACATTCTATTTTGTAGGTGATCCTCCTATAAATACAATTTGGAGACGATATTAGGATTTCTTACGTGACCATTAGCTGCCTAAATTTGTGATCCAAGATTATAATTATATTTGGGCAAAATACATTGGGACCGAAATTTTTACTTTTTAGCTGTGAATTTTATAACAGTAAAAAATTGTCCGTTGGAATACAAAGCTGATACCTACCTCTGGGTTATGTCATTAGTTGGTTTAAATGACGTTTATGTATGTTTCACAATATTGAATCTTGTGTTGGTATATCGTGTTTTAATGTATTCAGATTCGTCATTATTGGTTATTAATAGTTGATCTAAAATTGATAATCTGAATATGTTATTTTGTGTTTATTTTCTATTTATTTCTATTATTTCTAATCATAATAAAATGTTTAGTTTATCAACATTTTTCTTACTAGTAATTTGTAGGCAGATTGTAACGGTACTCACCTGAAACAAAAAATTAAATTAATGAAAAAACATTTTTACTAGAAAATAGAGTACGATAGTAGTTTAATAAATAAATAATGTTAAATAACATGAAAAAAAAAAACAAAAATCTCCTAGCTAAGAGCTAAATCCCAATAAGCTGCAACATGAAAACTGCTCAATAAACACCCTGCCAGGTACGTAGCAACATCGAAAAATGTTTTTTATATTACGTTTATTAAAACAGCTAGTTTTGATCTCTGTTTTGCCGAAATAAGACAATTTCAGACCAATGCAACTGTCAGTCAGAAACAACGTTGTTTCTCTCATAGGGCAGAAACAAATGTCTTTATTTCAAGTCTGTCAGAATGTTTCTGACTGACAGTTGCATTGGTCTGAAAAAGTCTTACTTGGACTGGCTACAAAGATCAAAACTAGCATACATTAACTTTTAAACTGCACAAACCAATTACTGAAAAGAACACGTTCAAAGATCGAGTAGCATTCGTGAAGTACCGTCAAAACTCGTGTTAACATGAACCGTTTGCCTAATCTGTAGAAAGGCGCCAATTCTTGTCCTTATCCGCATTAAACCGTTGAACAATTTGGCTACAATTTGCTCGGTTGGGATTTTTGAATACTATATTGTTTAATTTTTGTGAACATAAAAAGAATTTTGTTGTTAACTCCGTAATTAAATTATTTTAAGTTTTTTTTTAGAAATTTAAGTAATTAGTGTGATTACCTACATTAGTCCTTTTTAACACGCTTTTATTAACTTCACCTGTATGTATGTTTGTAACTCTCCACTCCTTTGCGCATGTCTGCAGTTTGGGTTAATATTTCGGTCGGACACTCGACACAGCACAAGAAGCCAGAGACTCAAGGCAGCTGTGTACTCATCTTGTTTGCTTCTTATCAAAATGATTTTAAATGTTGCAAGAAATTATTACAAAAGATATTTAATAATACAATAACATAAAAAAACAATATTTTTATTCTTTAATCTATGTACCGCTTATCGTCAAATTGTATTAACTGGGTGTGTAGCTCAGATGGTAAAGCGCTCGCTTAGCATGCAAGAAGTACCGGGATCAATGCCTGGCAACTCCATTTTTTTTTTGTTCTGATTAATTTGGTAAAGATGTGATTATTATTTTTAAATATATATGACTACCCGTATTACATCAACTTTATCGTAAAAAAGATGACGAATAAATTCAAGGTCGCTATTTCATATATGGTTTCATCCAAATTTTCGAATTAGCACTAGTTTTCATATTCATCAAATTTTATTGTGAACTTTAACAAAAGACAACAATAACAAATTTTGTAACACGAATGTGTTGGATGGTTGATTTATTAATAGTTAATTAATATTCGAAGTTTGATGTGAGTTTTTATTTCGGGGATTGAATATGTTCACAATAAACTTTTAAACGCCATCGTGAAGAAGTTGGTCAAACTTATTCACGATAAAATTGTAGATGTAATACCGATATAAACTATATAAACAAGTTCTATACTTATTTAAATTATTTAAGATACACTGTGCGCCAAAGAAAATGTGGTCATAAGAAATTCGTTAAAAAACAAACTATCTAAAAAACTAATTGTATTTTTGATTATTTATTGTTAAAAATGGTTGTCCCATAAAATTGTCAATATTGTCCCACTTAATTTCTACACGCAATATACTTATACATATGTATATTTTTTAATCTAAAAATACGAGGTATCCAAATAGTGTAGCAGGGGTTTGATATTTGAATAAAATAATAGGTAGTTAAAAAAAACTAAAAAAACACGCTTTTAAAATTACTTGAACTAAAAAGTTAAAAATAAATAATAGTTTTAAAAAACTAAAAAACACGCTTTTATAGCTAACCGAACTAAAAAATAGAAAATAATTCTCAATTACAAAGAGTTTATATTACAGTAGTGGAAGATCAAACAATCATTTACAGTTAATCACCTCAAAATAAAATTATAATAAAATTTAAGTTAACGAAAAATAATTTAATTCAGAGTAAAAAGCGTGGGGTGTGCTTAATATATTGAATGTTACAATCATTCTATTGGCAACTACCTATGAGAAGAAAGTTATGAAATGTAGTAAAATGCACCCCACGTTTTTTACTCTGAATTGAATTATTTTTCGTTAACTTAAATTTTATTATAATTTTATTTGTTTGTAACTCTCCACTCCGCGGCTGCTGCCTCGGATGAGTCCCGTATCGTTATTTTTTTTTAGTCACGTTTAATACGTTTAATTATAAACGATATGAATGAAATTGTCTTAGAATTAATCTAACAATTCTTTAGATTTTACAATAGTAATTTTTTTCCAAGTTCTGAAAACAATACGTTTAATTATAAATAATATGAATGAAATTGTCTTAGAATTAATTAGAATTAATCCAACAATTCTTTAGATTTCACAATAATAATTTTTTTTCCAAGTGATTGAAACAATATGTTTAATCATCAACAATATGAATACATACAATAAATATAATTTGAGAAATCAAAAAAACACGCTTTCAAAGCATTTCCAACTAAATAAACGAATAATGATTGAGTGAGGGTCTTGTAACCGTCACAGCAAATTAACGAATCTATTGAAATAAAATAAATTGGACTAAAAAGTAAAAAATAAATATAGTTTAAAAAAACTAAAAAACACGCTTTTATAGCATATGAAACTAACAAGTAAAAAAATAAATGTAATTGAGGAAAACTAAAAAGCATGTTTCTGAAAAACATCGAACTAAAAAGTTAAAAATAATTTTCAAAATAAAATTAAAACAAAAATAAATGAAAAATACTAGTATTATTGTGAAAAAAGCGTGGGCGCTTGAGATTCGAAAAATATGGTATGCAGCGCCCACGCTTTTTTCACAATAATACTATAGTGGAGTGTCTAGAGGTTTTTACCTCGAATTAGAGTTACAGTGAATGAATTAATATAATCGACGTGGGGTTTTGTTTTTTATACTATAAATTACAATGTTTACCCAAAATTTGTTTGTGCTTTCAATTTTTTCATTGTTTAAACAAATTATTGTGAAAAATTAATTTTTGAGCATATAATTTTACTTTATATAGTAATTTTTTTTCATTTCTACGTTAAATTTTACCTGAATAGACATAGAGGAACATCTTCCGAGAATACCTGTGTATAAAAATAGTAGTAGCGATTTCGAACAGGTAATAAAACTTGGAGGGGAGAGCAAAGCGGCAGCTGCTATGTAGCGCCTATCCGAGCGCGAGCGTCTAGATGTGAAATCCTTCCGAAATTTTTTTTAACTCCGTCGGGTCCATTTTATACTGTAATTCTTTCAAATTTTGTAGATAAATTTGTGAAGCCTTCACATAGGAAAAATGCCCTGATGCATGAAATAAGGGAATCATTAGCTTAATACTATATAAATGTAAATTCCTTTCTCCCATACAATCCGCAGCAATGAAGTCCTTCAATATACTAACCATTCGAAAATAAGTAATCCATAGTTTTGACGCTTTATTTTTATTTTTAAGCTTCAGTAACTTATTTTAAAAAAATTTTGTAAGCGTTTGAAATCCATGGTTTCCAGTTATTTCTGTATAGTTGAACATTTCAAAAATCATAGAGTTATCATCATCACTTATTACATTTGCAAAATCTGTATTGTGTTCCATAAGATTTTCAAAAACCAATTGTGATAAAGCTTGCTGTAATAAAGTATAAGCACGTATTGATCTAGCATACACATGTCCATAAGTTATGCGATCAATTGTATTTTCAGCATATATGGTAGAAAGAGCTTCTTTTATCCCACTTCCAGCCATAATATAACCAATGGATCCCATGTAAGATATTAGAGTATGAAACGAGCCTAGCCTCCACTCAGACCAGCCAGAGCAACGCGACGTGTCAACTCAATCCACCCTTATACTGTTTAATGCCCGACATCGAAAACGGATCGAATAAAAATATAGATGTTGTTTATTAAATATCAACACTATTGATTGTAAAGAAACGTTTCATTATATGGGAAGCATTCAAATAGTTAGTCCAAGTGATGGTATACAACATAAAACCTCGACGACCTATCAAGCGCTTGAAGACACTTCCACCTGAATCTTTTTTAAACACGGAAATATCCCTCTGCAAATATATCCAGCTTCTACAGGTACAGGATTTGCAAAGATAATAATCACGTTACCAGAAGTTGAACCGGATGTCAAGAAATTTACTACAAATGATCAATTAAATATTTTGTGGACGTATTTAAAGTTCAAAAATAATAACAAATTTTCCGGATGGAATGCATTTATGAATTTATTAACTAATGCCCATGATTTTGATGTGTCATCGATAATTTTTTTGCCTTTCATTAACGCAGCTCCAAGTGATTATCACACAATTTACACAACAATAAAAAATTCAGTAGATAATGCTAAAGAATTGGATATGAGAACATGCATTTTAACGTTCGATCAACCTCTATACATGAAAGCACGGGATATTGCTTCTGCTGTGTATTTTTTTATTTTTTTTTTTAATTTGGCATTTAAAGTCCTGCAAGTTGGAACGAGTGGGGAAGACGTGGGAAGGTAAGAAGTTCCACCATCTCGAGACCCTGGGGATGAAGGAACGATCAAATCGATCCGTTCTCGATGTCGGGCATTAAACAGTATAAGGGTGGATTGAGTTGACACGTCGCGTTGCTCTGGCTAGTCTGACAAGTGGAGGCTAGGCTCGTTTCATACTCTAATATCTTACATGGGATCCATTGGTTATATTATGGCTGGAAGTGGGATAAAAGAAGCTGTTTCTACCATATATGCTAAAAATACAATTGATCGCATAACTTCTGGACATGCGTATGCTAGAGCAGTACGTGCTCATACTTTATTAAAGCAAGCTTTATCACAATCGGTTTTTGAAAATCTTATGGAACACAATACAGATTTTGCAAATGTAATAAGTGATGATGATAACTCTATTACTTTTGAAATGTTCAACTATACAGAAATAACTAGACACCATGGATTTCAAACGCTTACTAAATTTTTTAAAAATAAGTTACTGAAGCTTAAAAATAAAAATAAAGCGTCAAAATTATGGATTACTTATTTTCGAATGGTTAGTATATTGAAGGACTTCATTGCTGCGGATTGTATGGGAGATAGGAATTTACATTTATATAGTATTGAGCTAATGATTCCATTATTTCATGCATCAGGGCATTTTTCCTATGTGAAGGCTTTACAAATTTATCTACAAAATATGAAAGAATTACAATATCAAATGGACCCGACGGAGTTAAAAAAAAATTCTGAAGGATTTCTCATCTAGGCGCTCGCGCTCGGATAGGCGCTACATAGCAGCAGCCGCTTTGCTCTCCCCTCCAAGTTTTATTACCTGTTCGAAATCGCTGCTGCTATTTTTATACACAGGTATTCTCGAAAGATGTTTCTCTATGTCTATTCATGTGAAATTTAACGTATAAATGAAAAAAATTACTATTTAAAGTAAAATTATATGCTCAAAAATTTATTTTTTATAATAATTTGTTTAAACAATAAAAAAATTGAAAGCACAAAAAAATTTTGGGTAAACATTGTAATTTATAGTATAAAAAACAAAACCCCACGTCGATTATATAAATTCATTCACTGTAACTCTAATCCGAGGTTTTAACGTTTTGAATGCTCCAGGCACTCCACTAGTATGGGAGATAGGAATTTACATTTATATAGTATTGAGCTAATGATTCCATTATTTCATGCATCAGGGCATTTTTCCTATGTGAAGGCTTTACAAATTTATCTACAAAATATGAAAGAATTACAGTATCAAATGGACCCGACGGAGTTAAAAAAAAATTCTGAAGGATTTCTCATCTAGGCGCTCGCGCTCGGATAGGCACTACATAGGAGTTGCCGCTTTGCTCTCCCCTTCAAGTTTTATTACCTGTTCGAAATCGCTACTGCTATTTTTATACACAGGTATTCTCGAAAGATGTTCCTCTATGTCTATTCAGGTGAAATTTAACGTATAAATGAAAAAAATTACTATTTAAAGTAAAATTATATGCTCAAAAATTAATTTTTTATAATAATTTGTTTAAACAATAAAAAAATTGAAAGCACAAAAAAATTTTGTGTAAACATTGTAATTTATAGTATAAAAAACAAAACCCCACGTCGAGTATATAAATTCATTCACTGTAACTCTAATCCGAGGTTTTAACGTTTTGAATGCTCCAGGCACTCCACTACTAGTATTTTTCATTTATTTTTGTTTTAATTTTATTTTGAAAATTATTTTTAACTTTTTAGTTCGATGTTTTTCAGAAACATGCTTTTTAGTTTTCCTTAATTACATTTATTTTTTACTTGTTAGTTTCATATGCTATAAAAGCGTGTTTTTTAGTTTTTTTAGACTATATTTATTAAAATATGGATGACAAAGAGTAAGTACCTGATGTTTTAATGTTATATTATTTAAGAGCATTTTAAATTATTTATATTTTAAATTTTTAGGTACAATAAATTAACTTGTGATATTTGTGAGAAAGTTTTCTCACGAGTTTGGAGTAAGAATAGGCATATTAAAGATTTTCATAATGCAGAAGTACTAATAATAATAATAATAATAATAATAATAATAATAATAATGGTGGTAGCCTTTAAAATATAACTTTGTAGTTAATATTTATGCTCCTTATGTTTTTTACCTGTACCGTGTGACCAGGTTTTTTGTGTTTTATCGTGAGCTCTTGATTTTTCTTTTTGTTGTTTTCTGTAGCTCCGGTTTTTGGCTCCGGAGCTGTTTAATTTGTTGTTGAGTTGTTGTTACTGGAACGATGACGTTGTTATGGTTTTTATCACTGTATAAATAAGACCTTTATCACCATATAAATAAGCATCATCATTATATAAATAAATATATACCTTTTATCATCTGTATATAAATAATTTTTATCATCCTATAAATATTTTTACTTTCTTTGTAGAAAGGTAATCTAATTTTGTTGTTTTTGTTGGGATTTAGGGATAAGGGTTTTTAGGATTTTAATGTTATGTTTATTATTTAAATTTTACCATTATATAAATAAATAGTACTAGTAGCTGGTGTGGTATCAGCAACTAGCATAATTGTTATGTTTTTTCTTTGTATCACTAAATTTAGATAAATAAAAGATTGGTGTACAATCAGTATGATTTTAAATAATTTGTTAGTAGATGTTTTTATTTTTGGTGTTAGTGTTTTTTATTTTTTTTTTTTGTTTTTGTGTTTTTTTTTTGTTTTTTTTTTTTTGGTTTTGTTTTTTTTTTTTTTTAATTTTTTCTTTGGTTTTTATGTTTTTCTGTTTTTTTTGGTAGTATTTTTGGGGTGTTTATACTAGTCTGTCAAGTATTTTTTGATGTATCAGTGGGTGTCTTAGTCTGGCGTATGGTATGTTATCGTGATTTTCAGCTCCTAGGTTGTTTGTTAAAGGTGAGATGTCTTTCTTTGTTTGTATAAGTTTTACAAGGTCTTTGTACATTTGATGTCCAATAGGTGTTAATTTGTGATTTATTTTAAAGTAGTCGCGTAAGTTTTTGTTTGAGATTTGATATGGTTTTAGGTTTACTATTTTTCGAAGTTGGGCATTCTCTATTCTTATTATTTTGTCTAGGTTGCTGTTGCTTGCGTTAATCCAAATGGGGGAAGCATATGATAGAATTGATCTAACATATGCTTTGTATAATTCTGTTTTTTTGCGTTCGTTAATTGGAGTAAAACGAGACAGGTATGGGGATATAAGGCTTTTGGCTGCATTTGCCTTTTTAATGGTGTTATTGATATGTTCCCTATAATTAAGTTTTCTATCTAGAGTTACTCCAAGGTATTTAACATATTGTTCTGGTTCAATTGTTACATTGTCAATTTTAATTATGTCAAGTCTTTCTAAAGTCCGTTTTTTATTAAAGTTTATGAGTTTACATTTGTCTGCATTTATTTTAATTTTCCATTTTTTACAATATTTTGTAAAGTCTTTGAGGTGTCTTTTAATTTTAAGTTGTGCTAGTTTTGTCTGTTTTGAAGAAGCTATTATAGCTGTGTCGTCGGCGAAAAGCGCTAAGTCAGTATTATTATTTTTCGGGATGTCGTTAAAGTAAATATTAAAAAGTGTGGGGCTCAGAGCTGAACCCTGCGGCACTCCGGCTTGCATTGTAGTTTCAAGAGATTTTTTACCGTTTATTTTCACCTGAAAGGTTCTGTTTGAAATAGAAGAATAAATGATTTTAGTAATCCAAGGTGGAATTTTAAGTTTGAGCATTTTGAAAATAAGGCCTTCGTGCCATACTACATCAAAAGCCTTCTCTAAATCGAGTGTAACCATTGATGTAGTATGTTTTATGTTAAAATTTTTAGTTATTGTATTTGTGATTCGTGCAAGCTGTAGTACCGTTGAGTGGCCATTTCTGAACCCAAATTGTTCGTCAATGATTTTGTCATTGTCGTATATAAAATTGTTTAACTCTTGGTGTATAATACGTTCAAGTACCTTCCCAAGTGCTGGCAGAAGACTGATTGGCCTGTAGTTTTCAGGCAATTTTGAATTTTTTCCTGGTTTATGGAATGGAAGAATTTCAGCCTTTTTCCAGCTCGTGGGAAAATATTGTTGATTTAAGCACGCATTATACACGTAGTAGAGTGCTACTAGCGCTTTTCGTGGTAGTTTTTTAAGTTCTTTGTTTTGAATGTCGTCATGTCCAGGAGCTTTATAAGGTCTGGTTTTTCGAATTATTTGGTATATGTTATGTGGTGTAATTCTGATTGTTGTATTTATATTGTCTGCGTTTTGAAAAGCGTTAACTAGTTCGTTTACTTCAGTTATTGTGTCAACGTCTGATAAATGTCTAGTAATATTACTGTTTTCAATAAGTTGGTCCGCAAAAGTTTGTGTTTTCTCTTCGTCATTATATATTTGTCTGTTATTAGCTTCTAGTGGTGGTATGTAGAAGCCGTTGGATTGTTTTTTAGCTTTTATTAATTGCCAAATATTTTGCTTGTTTTTTACTTTTATCTCTATGTCTTGTTTGTATTTTTCGTTCACATATGAGTCCAGTAGTTGTTTGTAGTAGTCTATGGCAATGTCTAATTGTATTTTATTTTGTCGTGTAGGTTGTCTTTGAAATATTCGTCTTAGTCTGTTTCTTTCAAGTCTTGCATTATTTATATCTATCGTGTATTTGCATTCAGCTTCTCTTTTTAGAGGTATAAAAAGAGAAGAAGCTGTTTTTATTGTTTCTGTTATGTGTGTTATTTGATTGTCTATTTGTTCAGTTGTTATGAGGTTATTGTTCATGTGTAGATTTCTGTGTATGTGGTTCTGATAATTAGTCCAGTCAGCTTTATCAAAGTTTTTAATATTTCTATGTGTTTTACGTATATTTATTGTTTCTGTGTTAAAAGTTACTGGTCTGTGGTCAGAATTCAAGTCTAGTAGTGTCTATGGTGTTGTAATGTTGTAATTTTTTGTCAGTATTAGATCTATATATGATATATGTCCACGTGTGTTACAAAACGTAGGTGAATCGGTGTAATTAATGTCTAGTCCATTATCTATTAAAATGTTTAAAAGTTTTGATCCGTTAGGATTATTTGTCGGGTTATTCCAAATTGTATGCCGAGAATTAAAATCTCCCATAATTACAGTTTTATTACTAAGATTCGTGATATTTAAAATGTCGTTTTCGTTAAATGTTTCCCTAACGTAAATACCAGAGATTACCACGTCATTGTCTAGTCTTATTGTTATGTTTTCTATACCTGTGTTGATATTATTTATTTCGAGAAAGTTTATGTCTTTGTTTACGTACATTAATTGTCCTCCTCGTAAAGTCTGGTCTAATGGGTTTTGGTTATTAATTCGATTTTTAACAATTTTTACATAATTTTTAATGTTGGCTGGTAATTTATTGCCGCAGTAGTGAGTTTCGCAGATATATATTATGTCGAATTTATTATTGTTTATAACTTTACGTAGTTCATTAATTTTATTTTTAAGGCTGTTTGCGTTCCAGAACATGATTTTTAGTTTTTTGTTTAAGCAATCGAAAATAATTTTTACATCTGTTCAGCGTATCTGGCAAAGATTGTTAATCTCTCCAGATTGCCAGTGCAATTTTTTAATTCGTTTTTCATCTCGCGAATAATTTTAATCATTTTAGCTATGTCTATTATATTATTAAGTTCGTTTAATTCACCGATTAGTTCCGTGAATGTGTTAACGTTATCGTTGTTTAAGTTAGCGTTGTTCGAATTTATATTAGTAGTTGCGCTGGTTGACGCAAGTTGGGGCGCGGCTGCCGCGGGATTAGCCATTTGGCTGTAGCTTATTGTTGGTTTTACGTAGTTACTGTTAAATGTTTTTGGTTCATTGTTTTTTTGTCGATTATTATTGTTGTTTTGTTTATTTTCTAAGTATTTAAGTAGAGAAGGACATTGACTGTAATTTGCTGTGTGATCGCCCCCACAGTTCGCGCATTTAGGTTTAGTATTTTCAGATTTAGTTAATTGGCATTCACTTGTTAAATGAATGCCCGCGCATTTAACGCACTTGGGTGCCGAAAAACAATATTTTTCACCGTGACCAAAGATTTGGCATCTATGGCATTGTGTATAGTTATTTTTTTTCGCGTATTTTTCCCACGTTATTTTTAAATTATTAATACATGTCACATTAGTTTTAATGTCTTTTATGTCAGTGTCATTTGGCATCGATACCAAGTAAGAATAAGAGGGTCCAGATTTGCCTTTCATGTTAATTATATTTGTCGGTGTAATATTCTGTGATTTAAGATCTTCCTTAAGATCTTCTAAGTCCATGCCTGGAGCGGCTTTAAGAACAATTTTCTTTTCTTTTGATTCTTTCGGAGTGAAAGAATATCCGTTAATTTTTTCTCTTTCGAAAATATTTAAAAGTTTAAGTCTGTCTGTGTTAGTTTTCGTTATGATTTTAATGTGATTTCTCAGAAATTTAATAAGAAAATCGTTATGCCCTAAGTTAAGTCTTATTTCAGTTGTAAAAGCAGTGTAGTTGCTGACTTTGTCTTTAATAATAATGGGTGGGACCCATGGTTGTTTGTTTGTTACGTTCGTTTGTATGTTATTTGTTTTTTCAACCGTTTTGCTTGTGCTTGGTAGTTGTTTTGTGTCGTTTTTTAAGAGTCCAAATTTATTTTTTGTAGTGGTCACTGAGGTTGTAGCCTCAGGAGCTTTGCATGTTTTATGGGGGATTTGAAAACCCTCATTGTCAGTATTTTCGGTCTGTTGTAACATGTCAACGTCTTCAATAGCGTTTGTGTCAGTCATGATGTTATTAGTTTTAATGTCAGGTAAAATAGCTGTTGATTCAGTGCTTAAACCCCTATTTTTGTCAACGGCGCTGTGTATAGCAAAAACTTTACAGTACCGCTTAAAAGTTTTCTTTTCCACCGAGCTGTCTCGGTGGATTTTTTTTGTTTTATTATCTAAAAAACTCTTACCTTCCGATGTTCTCATCAAATGCTCACTATTCACAGGAAATCACTGAGTTTACACTCAAAAGTTACTGAAACAAGTGTTCAGCAACTATGCAGAAGTACCCTTAATAAACAAAAAGCGTATAATGTGCTCTATGTGTCCTCAAGAAATTTTGTTTTCTCTGCATTCGGAATATTTAAAACATTTGTCCGATTATCATCAAGTAAATATTATTGAAAAGCAGTTTCATTTTAGAGACTTTAAAGAATTTATGTTATGGAAATCATTGGAAAATAAAGAAGTAGATTATGCTTGTAATGTAAGGAAGAAACTGTCAAATGAGGAAGAAATCATTTATTTTAATTGTAATAGAAGTGATTTAAGAGGTTCATTGATTTTTGAATAATTTAAAAATATTGAATTCTTACTTTACTATTATTTTAAGGCTTTGTTTCTTCATGTCAAACACGTTGTATGAAAACTGGAGGCAGTATTCGTATTCGAGGAACATGCCCTTTAATATTTAAAGCGCAAATTTAAAAAAAAAAAAAAAAAAAAAAAAAAAAAAAAAAAAAAAAAAAAAAAAAAAAAAAAAAAAAATGGCAAATATTACTGCTCTTAATATAAAGACATTACTTTTTACTCATTACTTTATAGGCAACATTATGGTTAATTTCATAGAAACTCATGTAGGACATGAAGATGACCTGCTGACAAAAAGACTATCGAAGGCTGAACAAAATCATATTTTAAGTCAATTAACAGTGGGTGTTACAAATGACAGAATATTACACGATGCCAGAAAAGTTAAAAATAATAAATTGGAAAGAATAAATTTAATTACAAGAGGAGACCTAGCATATTTAATAAGAAAATATAATATTGATAATATAAGGCATAAAGATGACATGGTAGCAACAGCTTTAAAAATAGAAGAATGGAATAAAAACGGAAATAATTATGCATTTTTTTTTTAAAGAATAGGTATATTTTGTATTACGTATACCAATTATTGCATGTGCTTTTTTTTATGGTATTGTGTGGTGGTGGCATATTCTTAAATTGTAGGTGAAAGTTACCCAGGTTTGAATAATAAAGATTTTGCAGTAGGATTTATGAATGGAATTATGGAAAAGAAACTTAGAGATTTTAATAGAGTAATTTGTATAGATGGTACTCATGGTACAAACCGAAGAAATTGGGATTTAACGACAGTTTTAATTAAAGATGAAAATAATATGGGTTTTCCAGTGGCGTTCATGCTTAGTAATCGATTAGATCAAATAATTCAAGAACATTTTTTCAGGGCTCTTCTCTCTAGATTAGATGAATCTGTCAGAGCCGAATATATAATGACTGATGATGATGTAAAATATTATAATGCATGGATTAAAGTTATGGGCATAGAAAAAAAAACCAAAAAGACTCCTCTGCACTTGGCACGTGATTAAGAATTAGAATATTCAAGGTAGATCGAAAATTAAAAATGAAAAAAATAGGCAAGAGATGAAAAATAAAATAATAATGATTCTGAAAGAAACTAATAAGGAGAAGTTTATCGAATTAAAAGAAAATTATTTTAAAATTTTAGAAGAGGAGAGTGAAAATGATTTTTTGAAATATTTGCAAAAGTGAAATAATAAAATAATCTTTATTTTCTCTAAGATATTTTATGAAATTAACTTTTTTTAGATATTATTTTCAGAGTCAAGAAAGAATAATGATGTGGGCTCATTGCCATTGGGTTAATGCAGGCATAAATACAAACATGGCAATTGAAAGCTTAAATAAATTATTAAAATATAACAAAATGAAAGGACAGCGCATCCTTAGGTTTCCTTATATACTTATTTCTAATCTAGTCAATTTGTAATTAAAATTTTGTAGAGTGGAAAAATTGTTAGATTTGCTCGAAGAGATTGTAGACGAAAAAATGTGGAAAAAGATAGTTCAAACAGAAAGACCCAACTCTAATAATTATCAACATAAAATTACTCAAGACGCACATAAAAAGGCAGAGAACATGAGCACAAACAAAGTTGAATTAACCGAATGTGGAAATTTCTAAGTTCAGTCTTGCTCACAAAATGATAAGTATTATTCTGTATCGTTTCATGAATTATGTGACAGAAATTGCAGATCAGGTTTTTGTAATAAATGTAAAATTTGTCTGCAGAAATACAAATGTAATTGTCCAGAAAATAATGTTAAATCTGTACTTTGTAAACATATACATGCTGTTTGCTTATTTCAGGAAAGAAGAGAAAGTCAAGTAAGCGAGGAAGACAGTGAAGAATTATATATAAATGAACCTTCTACTAGTTAATTATATTACCAAAACGATGTAATGGAATTTATTCAAGAAAACGATAGCACCAGGGACAATAATACATTCCTTACTTTAGACGAAAGAAAAAAAGTGATTTTATTACATTTTGTTAAGATTGGTATTCAAAAATAATATGTAGGTATATTTTAGGTATCTTTATTAGAGATCACAAGTTTTGTTACCACATTGGAAAAAAATAAATTTGAAAAATTAATGGAACTATTTACGAAATTTAAAAATGAAGTTGTGGAAGATGAGCAAAGGAGTAGCAAAAAAAGAAAAATTGAAAAACAAACTAATTATCCTAAAAAGTGAAGTAAATTATATTTTATTTAAGGTTTTTATACTTGGTGTTACGGTTTTTTTGTAGGGTTAAGGTGTTTGTAAGTTTTTTTAGAAAATTTGTGGCTTTATTTGTTTCTTTAGGTTTTGCGGACAATGTGTTGAAGCTATTTTCGTCGTATTTAGCAGACAGGAAACAGTTCGTTGCGTACAACGGATACACATCTGAGATTATTTCTGTTACTTCTGGAGTTCCCCAAGGTTCCAACCTTGGGCCTTTATTGTTTTTGATATATATAAATGATTTGCTAGAGATTTTGGACTGTGAAAAATTAGGATTTGCGGACGATTTTAAAATTTTTTCAAAGATTAACAATATTAATGATTGTAATGAGCTGCAGAAGAATTTAAACTTGATTAATAATTGGTGTAACAGGAATAAATTAACTTTGAATGCCAAAAAATGTAAAGTAGTAACCTTCACTAGAAAAAATGAAAATGTTAACTATGCATACTCTGTCCAAATGTCGCAACTCGAAAAATGTAATACTATAAAGGATCTAGGAATTGTATTTGATACCAAATTAACTTTTTCAAACCATATTGAGCTAAAAATATCGGAAGCCATGAAAATGTATGGTTTTCTTATTCGAAATTGTAGAAGTTTTACAAATACAACTCCGATCAAATTATTATTTTACTCACTAGTACGATCTAAGCTGGAATACGGAAGTATTATTTGGTACCCCATATATAATTGTTATATATCAGGCATTGAAAAAGTTCAGAGAAAATTTTTGAAATATTTGGCTTTCAAAACTGATGGTGTATATCCAGAACGAGGTTGTGACTATGATTCACTTTCTGTTAGATTTGATTTTGATAGTTTAAATCTAAGGCGAGACCTCTGTTCATTAAAGTTTCTTTACAAACTGCTTCATAATTCAATTGATTCTGCAGTTATTCTGTCACAAATTAATATAGAAGTGCCAAGTTTTAATTCCAGAAATAAATTAACCTTTAGGTGTAATAGCGCAAGAACAAATATCCTTAGCAAATCCCCAATAAATGTAATGTGTACGAACTATAATAAGATATGTACACATTGTGACATTTTTTCTTGTTCCATAAATACCCTCATTAATACTGCTACTATTTTCTTGAACTAATATATTGTTTAAATATTTAGTTAGATATAAGTTTTTCTATTATGTAAATTTTGTAAATTGTTCTATAAATGTATTACTGTTGGGCAATAAAGCTATTATTATTATTATTAATGGGATAGATATATAAAGAACTTTCAATTCCCTACGTGCAGGGTTAAAAATCGAAAAATCGAAAAGTTTTTAAATAACGTTAAAAAATATTTTAAGTGAATATAATTGATAAGCATTGTATTGTGTTTTGCCTTTTTTTTGAATTATTTTTTGAATTTTTTTGAATTATTTTGAATTATTTTAAATTATTTTTTTTTTAAGTAGGAATGATCTGATAAATTAGGTATTAAGTTTAAATGAACACCTTGTTAAAATACTTAAGGCTCCGATACCAGTGCTTATAGTACTGTTTAGGAGATTACCTGTTACTCAAGCAAGTGAGAATAGTTATTATGGAATTTAAATGTAAAAAAATAATACTTAAAGCTTGAATAAAGGAATTGTTTAAAAAAAAATATGGGATTTATAGCAAATTGTACTTAGTTTAATTTTATGCTTTTGTTTTATTTTATATGGGGACCTTTATATTTGGTTATATTTTAATTTATGGCTGTATCATGTAGATATTTAAGGTATTTATTGGTTAAGGTATTATATATATTTTGTGATCAAAGTTTTTATTTTTATTTAATATCAACTTCAATATGTAACAAAATGAAAAAATACAATTGCTTTTGTGTCCATTTTAACATTAACAATTATTGTTTTGCTGGTAGGTTTTTTTTAATTTGGTAATGGTTTTTGATTTTTTTATTTGTAGTTTTTTTATTATGGTATTTGTTTATATTTTACCATTAAAATAAATGATTAAAATAATATACTTATAGTTTTTTTCTTTCATATTTCTTAATACCTATTATTAAATAGATTTAAATTGTATAGGTAACAAAGAATTTATACGAATTCCTACCCGCGGTCATAACATTTGGGGATTAGTAAGTAATTTGATAATCCTATGTCCAAATTCCTAAATAATATATAGGTATTTGCAGCTTTGAAATTTCTTTAATTTTATTAATCACACGAAGTATAAATAAATAAATAGATATAAATAAAAAAAAATAATGTAAAATTTTCCAAAACACATTTCGTTTTTAAAATTTTGAAGACTATTTTAGATTTATTAAATTCAGAATTAAATAATATTTGTATGCAGTTAGAAATTCGGACATAGGATTAACGGAGAGGGTCTTTGAGACCGGTAGCTCAGTTGGGGGTCGATCGTAATGATACGACCATAGTTAGGAATTCGGTATACATACCCGAATTACTTCGTACAGTTCGAGATACTATTTCAAATTTAGCGCCAACTATGCCCCGCCGGTTTGTGCAGTTTGAAAATTACCTAATGTATGCTATCAAAACTCGCTGTATTTTATAATTCACGTTGACAAAGTTTCTATTTCTAAACTAAAAACAGTATCGAAATAGATTTATTGTAACACTGTTTTTGGTAACTTTTTGTTTTACATAACTGGTTGCACTGCACTGATTGTCAACAAAAGATGAAAGAGTTCATGTAGTAAATTATTAACTACATTATTAGCGATATTGCGAAGTTCAGGAGGAGTGCCTGATAATTCATTATCGAGTTTCATACTCACTGCTAGATATAGCTTACTTACTTTTTAATTAACAAATATAATTCTAAATTCTTAATATGTGTACTATGTTAATAATAACTTAAAATATTCTATAAAAATTTGACAAACAATCAAATTAAAAATCATTAAAACTGTCAAGTGTCAAGATTGCCAACATAAATAAATAATTTCGAAAAACTCTAATTGTAATTTTATTTATTTTATACTTTTAAAAGTTCATTATAAAAAATAGTATGTAACACTCGAATTACTATGACGGTTTGTAGTACTTGTTTTTTGTGAAACTCACCGCTTCTGGTTCGTTCGTAAACTGCACTCGTACTACGAAACCTGTCATTGTAACACTTATATTACAACATACTTAATAGTCCATGTTCGTCCGTCACATAGTTTAGTAAGACATGGCAAGGATTGATCTCATCGCCGACTATTGACTTTAACGAAATTGTGACAATAGCAGCAAGCTACGATTACCTAGTAAAGTCACATTGTGTTAGCCTTTCGACTTCAAAAGATACCGTTTTCGGCTTTAACTAAAAAGAATACGGCCTCTCATACTGAGCGCGATTAATATTGCAACGACGCGTCATCAGTAGGGTAAAACTAACCTGTTTCATAACGGTCTAAGTCCAGTCATGTTCTTTTTTGACAAGCGAACTACTCGGCAAGTCTCGGCAACCTGCCACAAACACAAGCGTGCAAAGGGGGTGTTTGGCTTGGAATGCGTGAAATGGGAAAAGCTTGTTGCCGATCCATGCCAGTATCGGTTTTCAAACACAGATCAAAAGAAGCATGCGGCAAGCACTTGCGACGTATTTACACGTTGACGCACGTTTAGTTCACTCCGTGCGGTTGTGTGTTAAAACAACTTCGACGTCTACGTCTGTAACACAGTAGCGAACACGCAAGCGTGTAAATGGCATTCAAGCGTTTACAAAGACTTGAAGCTTGTCGATGCTTGTGGAGACTTGCAAGCGTGTAAAGCTACCATAATAAATAAAAAGCTACGTTGCTATGAACACTTAGCCACGAAAAGCCAGTTATACCATATTCGTGTGACCGTAACGAAATTTAATAAACAACGTGGAAAACGTAGTATACTTACTTACGCTGTACAGCAGCAATGACTTTTTCTGTACGCAGTGTACGACATCTCTGTGGATGTGCATTATCATTTAGAGTAAACGTGGTGCGAAACCGTTCCATATTTAATCGAACTAATTGACAGATTATGTTGAACGTAAAATAGACGTAGTGAGCGGTATTTTTAAATTTGAATAATTTGGAAGTGTTTTAAGAGTCAGTCTATTCCTGTTGAAATGACAAACCAAACTTAACATGACTTTATAACATCACTTGACAGCTTTCAAAATGGTCGCCAGTAAAAAAATAGTTGCGACTTAAAGTTCTATACCTCTAAAAAATCACCCTTTATAGAATTATTTCGTTGCTACGTACAGGAGTTTATGTAAAATTAAAATATTCACTTAATGAGTATTTAAACAAATTTGAAATTCTTTTACGAAAAATTGTTTAATTTAATATCCTTCAGTTACCTATAATTATAATGCCATAAAAACAGAATTTCGAGAATCTTTTAGTTTAAATCAAATTGAATGGTTCATCAAGCCATTTAAGCACAGCCAATTTATTGGTCATGTCGTCAGCTGTTTAACTTAGAAAATAATAACAGTTTAGAGATAATTATATAATAGTCTTTAAAACACTTCATTAATTACGATTATAGTTACTAATTATAGAACATTTAAAAATTAATATCCGACGAGATTTTTAAGGTTTAATTATCATGTATAATAAGGAATTGATTGTAGTTTATAATTAATTCAGTAGCAGTGATATTTGATCTGATTAATAGTAGTTTTAAATTAGTAAGACGTTTATCTGAAATTTTAATTCTCTTAGTAGTGAATTTACAATACATAAAAAAGAAAGAGAAAAAAAATAAAACTAATTTAAAGATGGAATTACAAAGAAAAAGTTTAAATTAAAAAAAAAATAGTATCAATTTAGAAAATATATTCTGATATGGAATTCCTGCTTCCAATCAATAATAAACTGTGGGTTTTGAAATCTGCAATCAGTTGCTATTTGAAAAAATAAATAAAAAAAAACAATTTTTCTCTTCCTCTGGCGGATTTTCTTTTTACTTCTCTACTTTCTAGCTTCTTCTTTCTGCTGCTCTACTAGCTATCACCTCCTATCTGCTGCTCTGCTTTTTAGCTCTAGCTTACTCTTTTATTTTTTCGCGGATTTTCAATTGTCATTTTTTGGGTTTATTTAAAATATTGTGCGAATCTTGAAATTTTAAAAATTCGAAAAATGACAATTTTTAAATTTAGAAATATAAAAATATTAATATTTTGTTTGTTTTTACATTATTTTCGAAATTTAGACCATTTCTGAATTAGTGCAAACTTTGTAAACAAGCATTTTTTGTTGGTTTTATAAATATTGATTTCTCTTTTTTTATAAATTTTTTGTAATTATAAAAATGCGAATTTTTGGTTGCTTTGTGAGATTTTTAAAATTTTAAAAAACAGTGTCTTGAATTGAGATTCAATTCTGAATTTAATGCAAAAGACCGCATTTGGATATCTTTTTTTTGCTTTTGACATATCCAAAATTCGAGAAAAAAATTTAATTTTTTTTTAAATTGGCATGATATTTTTTAAATAAAAAAATACAGAAATCTCCCCAATGATTTTTGGTTGGTTTATAAAAAAACCGCTTTTTCAGTATTATTTGTAAAAAAAATTATCATGATAAAATTTAGAATTTTTGAATTTTTTAAATCTTTTTTTAAACAAGAAAAGTCAAATTTTATTAAAATTAAACTCAATATTTAAAATTTTGGAAAAATTTCCAGCAAGATTATACCATTTTTCATAAAAGTTAAGCATGTTTTGTTTTTATTTTTAATATTTTTTGGTTTTTGAGATATCGAAATTCTAAAAACAGTTTTGAAAATGACATAAAATAATTTTTTGTTTTATAAAAATATAAGCATTTTTTAAAAATTTTGTAAGTTTCTAAATTAGTTTAAAATTTCGAATAAAAGACAAATAGTGTCGAGTCGATCTTTTTAAAAAGTTGATCTGATTTTTTTTCCGATTTTTTTTTGTTTTCTTTAATAAGAATTTCGATGACAAACGCAATTTTTTATTATGAAAAAAATGTTTTTATCACCTTTTTTTTTAATACGAATTTTTTAGATATCAAATTTTATTCAAAAAAAATGTTTAAGATTTTAAAGGAATTTCCGAAAAAGTATTTATTACGTTTATTACGGAGTTAAGAAAAACTCTTTAATTGTTTATCATTTTTTATAATATTTACGGTTAAAAAAATAAAATAAAATAAAAAATTGGACTAATGTAAAAAAACAAAAAAATAAATAAATAAATATAAAGATATCGACAAAACAATAAAATAAAAAAAGCAATAAAAATAATCAATTATAATAAGTATATACAAGCAAAATAAAAAAAAAACTAAAATATTAAAAAAAAACGAGAAAATCTCTAATAGGTCACAAAAACTCTAAATTAAATAAACAAAAAAATCACTTAAGATAATATTTTGACACAACCAATGTAACTAATGACTAAAGAAACAATAAGGAACTTTTGCTACTAAAATCAAAATAATAAAACGATAAATCATTACTTTGAAAATGACCCTTGCTTGTTTATCCTGATAGATATGTCAAATTTGTCATGGGTGGTTTTTTTAAAACTGAAAGTGCCTAACCAAAATTAAAATAATTTTCGAATCACCAAATAAAGCGGAATGACACAAAAATTTTATGCAAAGAAGAAAATTCTATAAAAAGAAAATGAAAGGAACAGCACACATTTTATTACATAAAAATGAATGTATTTCCAATTTTACTATGTATTTATCTAGATCTTGGCTAACCACCTTAAAAAAAGAATGAGTTGATAATCTACGTATCTATAGAAACCAAAAGAAATAAAGAAAAAAATTAAAAACTCAAAACATTGCATTCAGAAATATTTGTAAAAACTTTTTATCTTTGAAAACGACAACCGATGTGGTTGTCAGAAGGTCAGAACAGAAAATTATTTTAATTTTTGTTAGGCATTTTTAGTTTTGAAAAAACGACCCTTGACAAATTTGTCATATCTATCAAGATAAATAGGCAAGGGTCAGTTTCAAAATATTGATTTAGCATTTTATTATTTTGATTTTATTGGCAAAAGTTCCCCAATTAAAAAAGTAAGTATATACAATTATGCCACAAAGAAGTTATAGAAAATATTTAAATACTATATTAGATCAAAAAAACTCTAAAATCTAAACATTTTACCACTTTAGTAACTAAAGACCAAAGAAAACAAAGTTTATACCTTGGCGCCTCAACATTCCTTGAATCATAAACGTAAGTTTGAACTTCAAATGTTCATTTGCGGAAGTTCTCGGAATATACACACAACTCAGTCGGTAAATCTGAACAGTCGTCGTGGAAGCTTCTTTAATTAGTTTTATTAGCTATCTTGATTTAAACAATAAGACTTCAAATGGAATAGTTGCACGGATAGGGTTTATGGTGTGTTAAAATCGTGTGTTATTCTTTTGTGTGGGGTTTAAATGTTGCATGCATGACTTCCGATTTAAGGTGGAACTTATAGAATTGGAAATAAACACTTCATGTTTTTCTAATTAAGTAGAATATTATGGTAATCATCTGTGTAATTTTTTTTTAAATTTTTGTGTTTACCCTGTCCAAGTGTCCATATTCAATTTGTTGTATTGTAAAGTATCATAAGATCGTGCTGAAGTAACCTAATGAACAAATGTTGCAAAATGCAGAATATTAGTTATTCTATCGCTTTACTAGTTTTGAAAAATATTTTCAAAAATATTGACCATTTAATTAAGAAGAAACAACTACTTCCCTGGCTATGTGCCTCGACGGATATTGAATTACACTTCAAAGTCAAAGTCTGCACTATTTAATGAATCGAAATGTAAATTTGACCATTTTTTTTCAAGAAGACTCTTATAAATCAATGTCTACTTTGTTATAGCTCTACTTTAGACAGACCTACAGTAGCTTAAATGTTGCTGTGTTTAGTCGATTGTATTGCAAAGTGTTAATTAGTATATACTATCTGACCCGGCGGACTTCGTACCGCATAACACTGAAGTCTTTTTTTTTATTTTTAACGATTTTGTTTTGTTTTTTGTTTATCAGTTTTAGACTTTTTTTTTCGTTGTTTTTTGTAATTTGTTAATTAAAAATATTAGATACTAGCAGCCCGCCTCGGCTTTGCACGGGGATTAAAGAAAAATATATTTTTTTTTAAATTCGAATAATATATTAGTATATTTTTTATATATCTTTTTATGTTTTTAATAATTTTTTTTTAGTATTATTTTTTCATTTTTTTTTTGTTTTTCCTTAGTACTTTTGTTTGTTATTAATAACTTTTTTGAATATTTGATTAGTCTATATTTATTTGCACTAATGTTTGTGAAAAGTTTTACATCTACAAACAAAAGCCATTAAATTTATTGGGTCAACGCTTCCCTGTAAACGATATTACATGTTGTTTTATTTTCTGGCAGCAAAATAAATTGATTTTCAGGTGCTCCGACCCGCGTTAGGCGGTTGGCCATGAGGAAAACATTCTTTTCGTAAGCTGATCCCTACTAATTGGAAGGTTTGGCCTTAAGACTTATTTAGTGTTTAGTTCTTAAAAGAACTGGTGTTTTGTTCTGAAAAGAACTCTTTTTGTCGGGTATAATTACTTGCTATACAAATTTAAAGTACAAAATATACTTATTGAAAAGATATTCAAGCAAAAAAAATTGAATTCCGCACGACTGTTTTGTAGCGAGCCGACCGCGCAAGTGGACCACGTGGTACGATTTTTTTAAGACTTACATTTTTAAATTCCTGATATCTGTCGTGATTATGAAATAAGTTATTTTGATAAGGATTAATACCAAGATAAAAACTTTTAAAAAATTAAAAAATATTTATTGTGACGTAACTATAACAGTTAGACATATGCTGTCGCGGCATTTTTTGTAGATAATTATATATTCTTCAAAATCGTAGTACATTATTTTATTCTATAATTATTAGTATTCTCAGCGCACGCGATGTAAGTATTTTAAGGTCATTTTTGGTTACATTAATGGCATTTTAGTAAGGATCCCTAATTTTTTTGTAAATATAATATAGCCTATGTTCATCGGCATTAGTGTAGCTTTCCAACGGTGAAAGAATTTTTCAAATCCGTCCAGTAGTTTCGGCTCCTATTTATTTCAAACAAACAAACAAAAAATCAAACCTTTTTCCTTTATAATATTAGTATAGATAAACTGCGCCACCTAACGGTGAAGTAATAGTACTTAATTTAGTAACAATTTTTCGATTAAATATACGAGAAATTAAATGCGCCATATTTCGGTGGCATAAATTTTTATACATAAATGTGAGTAGAAAAGGTTTTTATGCCTTCTTTGTTATAACTTTACACCCGATAGCACAATTACAAATTAAATTCCTCACTGTTGAACTGATCGTAATGTAAAATAGTAAAGAAGGTTTTTATGCTGTCCACTTTTTTATAACTCAACAGTTGATGGCGCAGCTTTGAATTAAGTTCGTTAGCGTTTAACTAATCGCAATGTATTAATTAGATATAAAAGCCTGTTTCAGCAGGAGATTTTTATGCTATCCACTTTGTTATAATTCGACCCTTGATGTGGTTTAAATTCGGCACAGTTTAACTAATCGTTATGTAAATTAGTATACATAAATATAGTTGTGTGAAGGGAAGATTTTTTTACCGCCCTCTTTGCTTAAATCGCAATGTAGATCAATTTTCTTATATTCTTGGGAATAGGTTTATATAATAAATTACAAAAATGTCTTATTTCATAGTTTCGCACATTTTCTATAGTATTTTTAAAAGCAATAAAACTCGAATAAAACAGTTTTACAATTTATTATGTTAACCTATTTTCAAGAATAAAAGATAATTTATATAAAAATGGTTGCAGCGAAATAAATAAATCATTACTATATATTAGTAGTTGTGTGTAAAGAAGGTTTTTTAACCGACTTTAAAAAAAGGGAAGGTTCTCAATTCGACCAATTTTTTTTTATGTATGTTACCGAATATCTCCGGTATTTATAAACTAATTTGAAAAATCCTTTTGCATTCAAAAGAGTAGAGTGTCAGTGTGGTCTCATAGAAATTTGGTTAAGGTCTGGTCTTCATTGTGGAAGATATTCCAAGAAATACCACAAAAATCAACAGAATAAGCTCTGAAGTTAAGTTAATATTCTAATAATGATGTATAACATAAAAACACAATAATTAGCCCGTTACTGACCCACTGTAAGGCCGAAGGCCTCTTTTCACAAGGAGAAGAAATAAGCATTTAATTAATTCTCTTGCTCACTGTGGTTTGGTGATTTCAGATAATTGAGTCCACGTTTCATCACGATGTTTTCCTTTACCGTACGTGCATGGTGTTTCTAGGTGTGAGACAATTTATTTATATGTCTCCAAAAAGTCACATTGGTACATGTCGGGATTGTTGGGGATTGCACGGTATTCGGAAGGTTTAAAAATAGTTCTTCATGAATTTGCGTCCACGTCTGACAAACCCAAGTAGCAACTAAAAACGATAAAATAAAAAGTTATTTAAAAAAGTTAAACCGCCTTCAAAAAAGAATGCACTAAAAAGCCAGAAATAAACTGTTTATTTCTTAAAAAAAATTAAAGCAACTAGGATCTGTTTTCGATTTCCTTGAAGTCAGCTCCAATGGCAAATTACCCTCTATTTTAATCTTATCTATTGGCTTATCGGTCATTAAATTCTACTCCTGCCACATCTGACACTCAGTTTCTCCCTAAGCACATATAGCATGACGATAATGAGATAGAGACTTTGTCAAATCGATAATTGAAACATAAAACTGCACAATTTAACTAATGTCAGTTTGTATACATAAGTGATTTTTATAGAAAATATTTTTTCTACGCCCTCCCTTTAAAATTCCTTATATTACACCGGTTTATTGCACTTAAAACGGCTGTTTATAGTTAGAGTGAAAAAAAGTAAAAAAGCGTGAAATAAAGTGCAACTTTATTTCAAGCTAACCATTTGATTAATAGAAATAAAATATCAAGTTACCTTTAACTTTGACAGCGTATGAACTGTACTTGATTTGACGTTAATATTTTTGTTCATTGTGTCAATAATTCGAATTGCAAATTTAATTGTTGTTCTTACTGTTATTATTAATAAAAGTAGTGAAGATTCTGAGGTTGAAATATGTCCTCCAGAAGAAATCATAGAATAGGCAAATGTGGCGACTTCAAATTTGCTGCCAGAAAAATCGAAAAGAAAATTATACTTTTATGAAATGGCGGGTTCAAAATAGTATCCACAGCTTCACAGAGCGGGTGCTTTTAGCTTTTTTTAAAGAAAGATTTAGAAAATTAAGTCTTCTACTTTATGGTCCATTATGTGAATACTTCACTCAATGCAAAAATGAACTGTGCTTCGCGAATTTTACAAGGACCTCATATCAGTACTATTTTTGACCAACCTTCACCGTCATTTAGCCAACATTCTGCATCATATAAGAATAAAGGTGAGAAGAATTTGACTCTTCCAAATATTGAAAATTTAAATGAAGCTTTATTAATGAATCAAACAGAAACAAAGCTGAAAAGATCAAAACTACACATTGGTCAACCCAACAACTGCATTTTCAATATTCACATTACCAAATGAAACATTCATATTTAGTTGTTGATTTTTGTTTATTTATTATTATTAATACTTTCCTAATTCCAATTTAGTCATTTTGTATTCGTTGTAAGTTACAGAAGAAGTTAAATTAAAATGTTCTAAATCTTATTTATTTTGATTTTATTATTTGTATAGGGCTGTAAAAAAAATATTGTATGCAACACGTGCATACAGTGTCTTTTTTTCACTCATGGAATTGCCGCACTCGCCTAACGGCTCGTTCGGTCAATTTTTCCATTCGTGAAAAAAAGTATCACTTTATGCACTTGTTGCATAAATTACTATTATACCAGCCACTTTTCATACTTTTTTATACTGTCTGTTTTCTTACCTGATGGCACTGTTGTGGCTTAAATTCTGAATTGTTTAATCAAGTGCATGCCAGTTAGTATATATATATTGTTATGATTTGATTGGTTAAATTTTTTTTTTGTATTTAATAATAGGTAACTGTCTTTATATAGGTATTTAAAATTTTTATTTCAGAAAGTGTTTAGAGAGTTGTTTGTTTTGTTTTATATTTTTTGTTTTTGAAGAGGTTACCTAGAGATGAGGGGGATAAATAGGATTATTATTGAATTTGAATTTGAAAGAGATAGTTGGAATTTTAAAGTTTATAAATTTGTAATTTTATTTAAAAATTTAAAACAAAATTTGAATTAAAAATGAATATTGGTTCAAATTAGAAGATAAACAAGAGTAAATATAAAAAAAAATTATTTGAATCACGACCAAAATAGCCGGAGCCAAAGAAAAGCAGATTCCATAATAAATTGACGATCCAACGTGGGGCCCAAAAGGAAATTGTATAAAAAGTGGAGACCAAGCTGATAGAACAGAAACCAGGAGACCAAGCTGATAGAAAAAAAACCAGGAGACTTAGCTGATAGAAAAGAAACCAGGGGATAGAAATTTAGAAATTATTAAAAAAATTGTACTCTGGGGTAAGATTTTTAAATTCTTATATAAAGACAGTTTTTTAGTTTGTTGTTTATATTTGAAATGGGGGGGATACATAATTTCTATTAAGGCATATTTTATAAATATTTAGGTTGATACATATTACTTTTTAAAAATTTTGATTTTGACAGTGTCAATAAGACATACGAAATTATGATACACGGGGGGCGAATTAAAATTATTAATTTGATATACATATTAAAATTTAAATAAAATAAAAGCAAATTAAATATTCTTAAATAAAAATGGAAACAAGAAGAAAACAATATAATAAACAGGATTTACTAATACAAAAAGAAGATCACCAAAAGGATGATGAGATAAATATTATGCAAACTAATGAATCTGGAGATGAAGAGGAGAATATTATAATCATTGAACAAGCAATTAATGATAACAAAAATAAAGAAAGTGACATGGACAGAATGTTTAAATTTTTAGAAAAAATGAATGAAAAACAAGAAAAAAATAGAAAGGAAGATCAAGAAAAACAGGAAAAAATTAGAAAAGAAGATCAAGAAAAACAGGAGAAATATAAAAAAGAATATAAGGAAGAGTTAAAAATTTTAAAAGAAAATATAAAAGGCATTAAAATAGATATTAAAAATGAAATGAAAAATATTATTAAAGAAGAAAATACTAAAATACAAAAAGAAGTAAATCAACTGAAAGATAGACTTAAGGAGGTAGAGAAAATGAGTAAAATACAACAGGAGAAGATTAATAATATTGAAAAAAAATTCAAAATGTGAAAGAACAACAAAATGAAAATAAACGAGAAAACGAAAGAATACAACAAACTATGGAAAGGGACGTATTGGAAGTAGCAAAGAAATTTGAAGATAAAACAAAAAAAAAATAAAAGAGATGTAAAATGAGAGAACTGAGGATGGTTCATATATGGTAATACAGGAAGGAAAAAGTAAAAATAAATATTATAAAGAATATGAGACATATAAAAACAAAATGAAACAAGAATATGAAATTATGAAATTAAAATTAAATAATGAATATGAAGAGGATAAGAAGAATGAAAAAGATAAATATTATAAAAGTGGAGAAATAAAATATGAAACTGAAATATATGAAGTTGATGAAAATAAATATAAAAATGAATTATATTATTATATTAATAAAATTAAATATAAAACTGAATCTAATTATGACAATAAGAATAAAAGGAAGTTTAAGAATAAAACATACGAAGATGATGATATAAATTACTTTGAAATATGTGATGAATTTAGAAGATTAAAGAAGATTTGTAAGGATATCATATACAATTATAAAAAGAAAAAAATAAGTTAATTAAAAGCAAATAGGTTTGAGATAAAATTAAAACTAAGATTAAAATTAAATATAAAGAGGAAAATAATGGAAATGAGGAAAATAGAAATAAAGAAAAAAGTAAAAAAAAACTGTAAAATTTAATAAAGGAGATTTAGTAATCATAAAAAATTTACAAATATGAAATCGTAATAGAAATGAAATGGCAAACTTACAATTATTATATGAAGGACCTTATATTGTAAAAAATGAGAATGCTATAAATAGTTATGAATTAGAAAATCCTGATACAAATAAAATTAGGGGAATATTCAATATAGAAAATATATATAAATATCGGGAAGAAATTGATTAAATAAAATAAATTAAAATTATTAAATTGATAGAATTCGAATATAACGTTAAAATAAGGTATAATAGTAAGGGATGATATGATAGAAGATTAAATATGAAGTAAATTTAAAATTATAAAATATGTCTTAAAAGAATATAATATACAAATATGTTTAAAAAAATAATTCATATTTTTATTTCAGAAAACAACATACTTTTTACATTACTTTACTTTCGATTTTTTTTGCTAAATGTCAAAAGAAGGCAAATATAACTTCGTTACCCGTAAACTACAAATAACCGAAAACATATTATCCTATTTCTTTGTGTTTTTTCAAAGCCGAGGGCTTCCCCTTTGAACATCAGTGACACATAAATCCCTCGATAAGATCTCCACAAAGAAACAAAACATCTGGTTATACAAACAAACCATAAAAATTAGGCTAACGAAAATATACTTTCCGTTTTCAAGGTAATCTATGATGTTTAACAAACGATAAGTGAAATTTAAAAGCTGTCTCAATTAACAGAAGACAAGGAGGTAGTTTTTTGTATAGTAACAAACAATTTGAATAATAAAAAATTACATCTATATATATATATATATATATATATATATATATATATATATATATATATATATATATATAAACAAAGTGCCAAGAAAATGCGTATTAATATAAACAAAAGGGGAAAATTATTGGGCATGTACGCAAAAAGGATCATAGGATTACGAGTAAGAATGGTAACCGCAGACATGCATGTTTCTGGCTCATTAGCCGTCATCAGTGCGGCATAACCAAGTAGGGTATTGCACTTGGCTAGCAAAAGTGTTGGGTACTTGGGAGCAAAGGATGTTGGGGAAACATGTGTAAAGAAACATAAAAACACAAAAACAACGAAAGCTCACACAGGAGTCCTATCGCCATTTTGTGCTTTCGGCCAGCTGTGCCAATGGGTTTTCGGCTAGCAACCAGCGGCGCAACGTTGGCGAAACGGACTCATTGTGTTTGAGTCGTTCTAAGCCCAGGATATGAAATAAACAAAGTGCCAAGAAAATGCGTATTAATATAAACAAAAGGGGAAAATTATTGGGCATGTACGCAAAAAGGATCATAGGATTACGAGTAAGAATCGTAACCGCAGACATGCATGTTTCTGGCTCATTAGCCGTCATCAGTGCGGCATAACCAAGTAGGGTATTGCACTTGGCTAGCAAAAGTGTTGGGTACTTGGGAGCAAAGGATGTTGGGGAAACATGTGTAAAGAAACATAAAAACACAAAAACAACGAAAGCTCACACAGGAGTCCTATCGCCATTTTGTGCTTTCGGCCAGCTGTGCCAATGGGTTTTCGGCTAGCAACCAGCGTCGCAACGTTGGCGAAACGGACTCATTGTGTTTGAGTCGTTCTAAGCCCAGGATATGAAATAAACAAAGTGCCAAGAAAATGCGTATTAATATAAACAAAAGGGGAAAATTATTGGGCATGTACGCAAAAAGGATCATAGGATTACGAGTAAGAATGGTAACCGCAGACATGCATGTTTCTGGCTCATTAGCCGTCATCAGTGCGGCATAACCAAGTAGGGTATTGCACTTGGCTAGCAAAAGTGTTGGGTACTTGGGAGCAAAGGATGTTGGGGAAACATGTGTAAAGAAACATAAAAACACAAAAACAACGAAAGCTCACACAGGAGTCCTATCGCCATTTTGTGCTTTCGGCCAGCTGTGCCAATGGGTTTTCGGCTAGCAACCAGCGTCGCAACGTTGGCGAAACGGACTCATTGTGTTTGAGTCGTTCTAAGCCCAGGATATGAAATAAACAAAGTGCCAAGAAAATGCGTATTAATATAAACAAAAGGGGAAAATTATTGGGCATGTACGCAAAAAGGATCATAGGATTACGAGTAAGAATCGTAACCGCAGACATGCATGTTTCTGGCTCATTAGCCGGCATCAGTGCGGCATAACCAAGTAGGGTATTGCACTTGGCTAGCAAAAGTGTTGGGTACTTGGGAGCAAAGGATGTTGGGGAAACATGTGTAAAGAAACATAAAAACACAAAAACAACGAAAGCTCACACAGGAGTCCTATCGCCATTTTGTGCTTTCGGCCAGCTGTGCCAATGGGTTTTCGGCTAGCAACCAGCGTCGCAACGTTGGCGAAACGGACTCATTGTGTTTGAGTCGTTCTAAGACCAGGATATGAAATAAACAAAGTGCCAAGAAAATGCGTATTAATATAAACAAAAGGGGAAAATTATTGGGCATGTACGCAAAAAGGATCATAGGATTACGAGTAAGAATGGTAACCGCAGACATGCATGTTTCTGGCTCATTAGCCGTCATCAGTGCGGCATAACCAAGTAGGGTATTGCACTTGGCTAGCAAAAGTGTTGGGTACTTGGGAGCAAAGGATGTTGGGGAAACATGTGTAAAGAAACATAAAAACACAAAAACAACGAAAGCTCACACAGGAGTCCTATCGCCATTTTGTGCTTTCGGCCAGCTGTGCCAATGGGTTTTCGGCTAGCAACCAGCGTCGCAACGTTGGCGAAACGGACTCATTGTGTTTGAGTCGTTCTAAGCCCAGGATATGAAATAAACAAAGTGCCAAGAAAATGCGTATTAATATAAACAAAAGGAGAAATTATTGGGCATGTACGCAAAAAGGATCATGGGATTACGAGTAAGAATGGTAACCGCAGACATGCATGTTTCTGGCTCATTAGCCGTCATCAGTGCGGCATAACCAAGTAGGGTATTGCACTTGGCTAGCAAAAGTGTTGGGTACTTGGGAGCAAAGGATGTTGGGGAAACATGTGTAAAGAAACATAAAAACACAAAAACAACGAAAGCTCACACAGGAGTCCTATCGCCATTTTGTGCTTTCGGCCAGCTGTGCCAATGGGTTTTCGGCTAGCAACCAGCGTCGCAACGTTGGCGAAACGGACTCATTGTGTTTGAGTCGTTCTAAGCCCAGGATATGAAATAAACAAAGTGCCAAGAAAATGCGTATTAATATAAACAAAAGGGGAAAATTATTGGGCATGTACGCAAAAAGGATCATAGGATTACGAGTAAGAATGGTAACCGCAGACATGCATGTTTCTGGCTTATTAGCCGTCATCAGTGCGGCATAACCAAGTAGGGTATTGCACTTGGCTAGCAAAAGTGTTGGGTACTTGGGAGCAAAGGATGTTGGGGAAACATGTGTAAAGAAACATAAAAACACAAAAACAACGAAAGCTCACACAGGAGTCCTATCGCCATTTTGTGCTTTCGGCCAGCTGTGCCAATGGGTTTTCGGCTAGCAACCAGCGTCGCAACGTTGGCGAAACGGACTCATTGTGTTTGAGTCGTTCTAAGCCCAGGATATGAAATAAACAAAGTGCCAAGAAAATGCGTATTAATATAAACAAAAGGAGAAAATTATTGGGCATGTACGCAAAAAGGATCATAGGATTACGAGTAAGAATGGTAACCGCGACATGCATGTTTCTGGCTCATTAGCCGTCATCAGTGCGGCATAACGAAGTAGGGTATTGCACTTGGCTAGCAAAAGTGTTGGGTACTTGGGAGCAAAGGATGTTGGGGAAACATGTGTAAAGAAACATAAAAACACAAAAACAACGAAAGCATACACAGGAGTCCTATCGCCATTTTGTGCTTTCATATCCTGGGCTTAGAACGACTCAAACACAATGAGTCCGTTTCGCCAACGTTGCGACGCTGGTTGCTAGCCGAAAACCCATTGGCACAGCTGGCCGAAAGCACAAAATGGCGATAGGACTCCTGTGTGAGCTTTCGTTGTTTTTGTGTTTTTATGTTTCTTTACACATGTTTCCCCAACATCCTTTGCTCCCAAGTACCCAACACTTTTGCTAGCCAAGTGCAATACCCTACTTGGTTATGCCGCACTGATGACGGCTAATGAGCCAGACACATGCATGTCTGCGGTTACCATTCTTACTCGTAATCCTATGATCCTTTTTGCGTACATGCCCAATAATTTTCCCCTTTTGTTTATATTAATACGCATTTTCTTGGCACTTTGTTTATTTCATATCCTGGGCTTAGAACGACTCAAACACAATGAGTCCGTTTCGCCAACGTTGCGACGCTGGTTGCTAGCCGAAAACCCATTGGCACAGCTGGCCGAAAGCACAAAATGGCGATAGGACTCCTGTGTGAGCTTTCGTTGTTTTTGTGTTTTTATGTTTCTTTACACATGTTTCCCCAACATCCTTTGCTCCCAAGTACCCAACACTTTTGCTAGAAAAGTGCAATACCCTACTTGGTTATGCCGCACTGATGACGGCTAATGAGCCAGAAACATGCATGTCTGCGGTTACCATTCTTACTCGTAATCCTATGATCCTTTTTGCGTACATGCCCAATAATTTTCCCCTTTTGTTTATATTAATACGCATTTTCTTGGCACTTTGTTTATTTCATATCCTGGGCTTAGAACGACTCAAACACAATGAGTCCGTTTCGCCAACGTTGCGACGCTGGTTGCTAGCCGAAAACCCATTGGCACAGCTGGCCGAAAGCACAAAATGGCGATAGGACTCCTGTGTGAGCTTTCGTTGTTTTTGTGTTTTTATGTTTCTTTACACATGTTTCCCCAACATCCTTTGCTCCCAAGTACCCAACACTTTTGCTAGCCAAGTGCAATACCCTACTTGGTTATGCCGCACTGATGACGGCTAATGAGCCAGACACATGCATGTCTGCGGTTACCATTCTTACTCGTAATCCTATGATCCTTTTTGCGTACATGCCCAATAATTTTCCCCTTTTGTTTATATTAATACGCATTTTCTTGGCACTTTGTTTATTTCATATCCTGGGCTTAGAACGACTCAAACACAATGAGTCCGTTTCGCCAACGTTGCGACGCTGGTTGCTAGCCGAAAACCCATTGGCACAGCTGGCCGAAAGCACAAAATGGCGATAGGACTCCTGTGTGAGCTTTCGTTGTTTTTGTGTTTTTATGTTTCTTTACACATGTTTCCCCAACATCCTTTGCTCCCAAGTACCCAACACTTTTGCTAGCCAAGTGCAATACCCTACTTGGTTATGCCGCACTGATGACGGCCAATGAGCCAGAAACATGCATGTCTGCGGTTACCATTCTTACTCGTAATCCTATGATCCTTTTTGCGTACATGCCCAATAATTTTCCCCTTTTGTTTATATTAATACGCATTTTCTTGGCACTTTGTTTATTTCATATCCTGGGCTTAGAACGACTCAAACACAATGAGTCCGTTTCGCCAACGTTGCGACGCTGGTTGCTAGCCGAAAACCCATTGGCACAGCTGGCCGAAAGCACAAAATGGCGATAGGACTCCTGTGTGAGCTTTCGTTGTTTTTGTGTTTTTATGTTTCTTTACACATGTTTCCCCAACATCCTTTGCTCCCAAGTACCCAACACTTTTGCTAGCCAAGTGCAATACCCTACTTGGTTATGCCGCACTGATGACGGCTAATGAGCCAGAAACATGCATGTCTGCGGTTACCATTCTTACTCGTAATCCTATGATCCTTTTTGCGTACATGCCCAACAATTTTCCCCTTTTGTTTCTATTAATACGCATTTTCTTGGCACTTTGTTTATTTCATATCCTGGGCTTAGAACGACTCAAACACAATGAGTCCGTTTCGCCAACGTTGCGACGCTGGTTGCTAGCCGAAAACCCATTGGCACAGCTGGCCGAAAGCACAAAATGGCGATAGGACTCCTGTGTGAGCTTTCGTTGTTTTTGTGTTTTTATGTTTCTTTACACATGTTTCCCCAACATCCTTTGCTCCCAAGTACCCAACACTTTTGCTAGTCAAGTGCAATACCCTACTTGGTTATGCCGCATTGATGACGGCTAATGAGCCAGAAACATGCATGTCTGCGGTTACCATTCTTACTCGTAATCCTATGATCCTTTTTGCGTACATGCCCAATAATTTTCCACTTTTGTTTATATTAATACGCATTTTCTTGGCACTTTGTTTATTTCATATCCTGGGCTTAGAACGACTCAAACACAATGAGTCCGTTTCGCCAACGTTGCGACGCTGGTTGCTAGCCGAAAACCCATTGGCACAGCTGGCCGAAAGCACAAAATGGCGATAGGACTCCTGTGTGAGCTTTCGTTGTTTTTGTGTTTTTATGTTTCTTTACACATGTTTCCCCAACATCCTTTGCTCCCAAGTACCCAACACTTTTGCTAGCCAAGTGCAATACCCTACATGGTTATGCCGCACTGATGACGGCTAATGAGCCAGAAACATGCATGTCTGCGGTTACCATTCTTACTCGTAATCCTATGATCCTTTTTGCGTACATGCCCAATAATTTTCCCCTTTTGTTTATATTAATACGCATTTTCTTGGCACTTTGTTTATTTCATATCCTGGGCTTAGAACGACTCAAACACAATGAGTCCGTTTCGCCAACGTTGCGACGCTGGTTGCTAGCCGAAAACCCATTGGCACAGCTGGCCGAAAGCACAAAATGGCGATAGGACTCCTGTGTGAGCTTTCGTTGTTTTTGTGTTTTTATGTTTCTTTACACATGTTTCCCCAACATCCTTTGCTCCCAAGTACCCAACACTTTTGCTAGCCAAGTGCAATACCCTACTTGGTTATGCCGCACTGATGACGGCTAATGAGCCAGAAACATGCATGTCTGCGGTTACCATTCTTACTCGTAATCCTATGATCCTTTTTGCGTACATGCCCAATAATTTTCCCCTTTTGTATATATATATATATATATATATATATATATATATATATATATATATATATATATATATATATATATATATAAATATATTGAGGAGGTTTGATTGGGTATGCTGCATACCCAATCAAACCTCCTCAACGTATTATAATACGAGACAGCAAATAATGCTATCTGTTATATAAATATATATATATATATATATATATATATATATATATATATATATATATATATATATACAGAATTTTTATAACAACCTTTTCTAATGAGGTTTTAATGCGTTGATTGAAAAATACTATACAGAACTAAATATGAAAAAGTCAGTGGTGTACATATGGATTTTGTATATGGTAACCATCTTATAGAAAAAACACAAAAATCACAAAAAATAAACATTGGGGAAAACTAAGTTTTTGAGAGCTTACTTCTTTTAAGAAATTCAGCCGCTCTGTGTAATAAAAAAATATGCTTTTACAAATCGGTACGCACTTAAAACAAATGTAAAAAATAAGAAAAAACTTTGTCAAATTTACACCATCACAAATCTCGAATATTTGAAGAAATTCTACGAAAGTACAATATTCAATAACAAAATTTAAAAATTATACGTTGGATTATACTGTTCACAGTTTCAAATTTAAGTTTCAACATTAATGTCTCGTAAAATTGTCAATTAACTATTTTGTTTTTCCTACCGAATTGGACATTCCATTAAATTAATCCTTAATGATCTTTACTAAATGATATTACATTATTAAATGGCTTTTACCATGATTAAACAGACTAGGAATACATTGTGTGTATACAAAAAAATATTTATTGATGCTTTAAAAAACCTATCAATTCCCATACAAAGTAAATTTTTAAATACCTATAGTCAAAATATGTGTTGTTATTGTGACTTTTTAAATACTTAAATTAAAACGTAAGGTTTTAAAAATAAGATAATCTATAAGATACTTTAATACTCTATAACACGCATAATTTCATTAAACGGCTCAATTCTCAGACCTAAATCAATTAGACTGGTTGAATAAATATATGGAAAAAGGCCTATTAACCTCAAGCAAGCTTTGTTTGCGAACACTGTGTGCAAGCGACCACGAACAAGATGTAAAAACACTGCTCTAGAATATTCAACAGGGCCCCGCTACTCGTTGTTAAACTGAAAAATCATGAAAGAGATAAATCTATTTTTTAACAGTCTATGCTAAATTACCAGATTTAAATTAATTGGAATAATTTAATCAATGTATGCAACGGCATATTTACACCATTCAAGCATTGTTCGCGAACATTCTTTGTAAATGATCGCGAACAAAATGCTAAACCAGTGTGAATAGTTACCCGCGCTGAACAAGATTTGCGAACTCTACTCTAGAATATTAAACTGTGTTCTGCTACTTATCGAAAAACTGACACATCATTAAAAAGTTTAATGTTTCAGTGTGTGCGTATTAGAACAAGAACAACTCCTAGATGTAACGAAAACGGCTAACACGGAGGATAATGTGACAAAAGACTTAATATTGTAATAGCAGACCGCTGTTTAAAAAAGCACGAGATTGCTTAAATAGTGGGTATCTCAAAAGAAGACGTGTATAAAAATGTGGGATCAAGAAAGCTGTAGTTGCGATAGGTGCCGCGTTTGCTTACTCCGGACAACAAAAGCAATCGTGAGACCACTTCAGAGCAGAGTTTGAAGATGTTTAAACGTACCCCAATACCCCAAAAGAATTTTTGCTTTGCTTTGTGGTTTTCAACAAAACACGAATTTACTAGTACACACCACAGACCAAGGGAGAGTTGATCGGCCGAAAAACGGTTAGCCACCGTTTTCTGCGATCCATGAGGTGTGATCTATATCGGCTCACACCTCCGCTGTTACCACGGACAAATTGGTCAACTTATCGCTCATCTATCGTATTCTTCAGATTTGGCCCCTTGGGACTTCTTTGTTTTCAGACTTGAAATTTTTAATCGCGCAGGCGTATTTTGCAGACCTCGAAAAAACGTATTTTCCAGACTAATTAAAGAAGTTAAAGTATTGCTGGGTCAAGTGGATTAAGCTTAAAGGTGACTTTGTTAAGAAATAAATTGACACTGTTTTAAATATTTTGTTTTCTTTTTGTTGGCTAAGTACTCATCGGAACGTCCTAGTATGTTAATTAATAAATAAATAAATGGATTGCAAAAAAACAGTTTCCTGTAGTATTTGATAATATTCAATTATCTTCCTAAACCACTTATAAGCTAATAACCAGCATAATTATTTATAATAACATTTTGTGATGACTTGTTAAGGAACAGTTAGTAGAAGTAAAATTTAATAATTACAGGTGTTTGTGTAAAAGAAGGATCTGTTAACTGCATTATAATTATAATATTTATAGTGGTTTGTGCTCAATTAAACAACAAACAGGTTTAAATCAATGTAAATCGTTATCTATTATGTAACAAATTAATCATTAGCATATTACATTATATGTAAGTAGGATTTAACATTCTATCCCAACTCATATCCATTGTCCTTTGCAGATGTTCTAATGAACGGAACTTTATTTAATTGCTAGGAAAAACATTTACGGAGGGACGATAAAAGTAGAGAATACACCCCTTAATATAAGGCTAACAAAAGAGGGTTGTCTGTGATTAATCATATGTACAAGAGCCATTTGGTCACTAATTACGGCACGGCCAAAAGTCCAAAGTGGATTTTAGACTAGAATTAATCCTCTCGTCATTCTAGAAACTGTGAGTAATCTAACAAAAAGTTAGTATTTACAATGCTGATTACATAGAGCATGCCATTTTCGGTTCGAAATTATATCCATTAATCTAGGTGTGTATAGAAAACAAAAACATAATGGCTTTCTTGTATGTCAAGTGTAATTTTAATGTCTACGGATTTTGCTTCAAGTAAGATTAGCATTTAATTTGTGCTTTCCTGTAATGAAACAAAAAATATACGTTTTGTGACTGTAGCAAACATCACGCCATGTCTAATATTTTATGTATGTAGAATAATACTCTTCTACGTAATAACTACCTAATAGCTTCGTAAAACAGTTTTACTTTATTGTTTTACCACCCGAAAATTTAAAGGTATTTATTTATGTGCATCAGTGCATGACCAACCCTTCACAAGGTCCAGAATCGGTTCTATAGTAAAGTCAAAAACACGATCTATGATGATTTAATATTTAAATTGAGCATTAATCTACAACTATTTGCCCAAACGTTATATTGCATTATTAGAGTTAAACCTAATTACTATACCTTTTAAACAACTATTTTCAAATTTTTAGATAAATACGATGTAAGAACTTTTTGAACTATTTAGCAGTTAAGAAAGAAATATTATAGATCCGTTACCAAAGAAAAGAAAATTAAAAAGCGTTTAGACGGTTTGCATGGGACAAAAACATTATCTATCTATTAGAAACTCAAACAGCATTTCCACTTTAATACTGCACGACCAACCCTTCGCATGGCCCAGAGAGTAAAATGCAACAATACGGGATCATTTGATCGAGCATGAATCCGTGACTATATGTCAAGTTACGCAAATCGCAAAATGTATAAATTACCATCCACTCATATTGTTTTAAGGTAGTCTTACAAGCATCCCCAGATATGAGATGAGAGTATAAATCCATGATTATAACCAATTTTTTTTTGTATATCAGATTTTATTCTAAAAATCACGCTCTGTAATGGTTATTTAAATAAACCATAGTCTATAGACAGTTGTAGAAGTATTAAACATCTACAATTTCAGTAAGTATTTACAATTTCAGTAAAAATTCGCAATCGTGAACAAGAATCGGTACTAGTTCTAGTCAATTCTATATACAACGTAAACAACTCAACCACTCCAAAGAAAGTATTTTATGCCAAGCCTAATTCAAAAGTACATAACTAGCTACGAAGGTTGTTTTTTAAGTTTTGCATATAGCCATGAAGACAAAAAAATATAGACTCAAAGTACTTTATTGCTTTTTAAAAGATCAATTAAAAATTTAATTAGTTACCACTTGCAAAATCGCTGTTTTAAAGGCATCGATGGCCTCTTTTGGCGACTGAATTTGCTGTCCACACATTGAGTTCTTGATCTTTGGGAACGTGAAGAAGTCGTTGACACTTAGGTCGAGACTATACCGTAGATGTTCTAACAATTCGATGTTTTGAAACTTCAAAAACTTGATTGTCTTTTGGCAATGTGAGCAGTTGCATTGTCTTGTTATAGGATGATTCACCGTTGTATGTTGCTTTGTCGGAGTTTCGCGATAACTTCTGGTAAACAAACGTTTATGTGCCAATCGGAAGTAACCATTCTTTAAACTTCTAAAGCAATTGTTGCTACATAACCAGATTTTGACACAAAAGTTGCGACTATTTTCTGTGATACACTTCGAGAATGTATCAGTTTTGTTTCTTAATCGTGAAACACACACACACAGTGGGTTGGCGGGGGTCGTAGAAGTAAATCCATAATTCATCGCCACAAACAATTCTATTAACATTTTTTTGAGCTACCTTTGTGGAACCGCTCCAATGTTTTTTGATACCAATTTACGCGAACCACTTTTTGCTCTTCTGTGCACAAATGAGCGATCCAACAGGAAATTAACATCGGTACACCTAGTTTTTTATCTAGGATCTTAAGGATCAAGGTTTTGAAAATGCATTTATCTCCTGGTATGTTACACGTGGCCATTTTTAATTAGCTGACTAACCGCATCAATGTTTTGCTGTGTGACTGCTATTTTGGGTGGACCTAGCCTGCATACCTTGCTGAGACTGAAGCGACCAGGTAGAATTTCACAATACTAGCAGGAAATAGTTGACTACTATTAAGCGGGTATGTATATGCAAAACTAAAAAGACAACCATCGTATTCTGATAAAACATATGCAAGCAAAGCATCAATTTATAAACCCAGAACCAGTTCAATTTATAATTGTATTAATTCATCGATTTCCCTTAAATCGACAGCTTTTAAGTTAGTACAAAACTATAAACTAATCATAAGAAGTATCTAAGTAGGTTTCATTATAAAGGTCAATGTGGTTTCCATAAATTCTGTCACTAGAAACCACTGTATCTCTGAATCTAATTAAATTTTTGTCCATCAAATGTCAGCTGTCTAAATGAATTTGTCTTCTTTAGCTATGTAGATCTAGAACTCTAGATTTATCCTATGATGTCATCTGGTTCGTTAAACTTAATTGCGTATTAGAAAAAAAAAAACATGCTTTAATTACTTTTTTAACTGTTAGATAATAATTTTACTGTGTGAAATAATGTTTTAAAGACATTTTCGACCACCCTATATAAATATACTTCAATAGCTTCAAGTATATATGAGAATAAGTAAATGAAATTTTCACATGCTCCTAATAACATTTGGGAATAACGTTTGAGATCGATAGGAATAGGTTAAGGATCGGTCAGATAAGCAATTGCTCCGGATAAGATTGATTTTAAGCGCAATGGTCAGGGAGGCGGGAAAATGTCAGGGAAAAATAAGTTTTCGATACCAATAACTTATCCGGACCGTTTTGGTCGGTGTTTTTTAACACATTTATTTTTGAGGATAATTGGTTTTGACTGTTAGACATAAAGAATATATAAAGATATTGATTTTTATTACTCACAATGATATATGAAAAGTAATGTAGATACGGCTAATAAGGCCTGTCGGCTAATAAGGACTAAGTATTAAAAATACAACTTAAAATGTTGCATTTTGCTTAAAGAAACATTAATATGTGACCTTTCCCACTTTCCGCCACACGTCATAAGTTTGTTTTGGCCAGTGCAGTGAATATGACACATTTTGAAAAACAGTTGTTTGTTTTTTAGCCTTCTATTTCTTTATACATGATTCTGGTGGTAAAACAGGACTCCCATATTTATACCAAGAAAAAATAATTTAAAAATAAAAACAGCTCTAGTTGGTATTGTCACGTTTGTGATAAGGATAAGATGACAAACGTGAAACCATGTTCAAAATGCGGCATTGAACATAATTCTAGATCTTCCCCCTTGCATATACATGTTAAGATGACTTGACATATACATGTTAAGGACTAATTCTCTAAAACCCGGTGATCTAACAGGATATCTTGCGATTTTAAGTGTCGGAGCAATCCAATCCATCAAGATACATACAGACATTATGTCTCCAAAACGAGATTTCGAACTGTCACTAAATGTTAGTATTAATGAAACAAAAAAAAAACACTTAACTTAGAAAAAGATGCTTACACTGATTTTACTGTTGGAGCAGGTCTAACGTTAGGCTCTCAAAAGCTTTGTAAATCTCTCTTACAATTTTCCAAGCATAGAGTTTAGCAGTAGCTAAGCGGCTTTAGAGTCTCTCCAATCTGACATGTCCAAGTCCAAAACAGCCTGATACTGCAAAATATCTCTTAAGTAAATGGCTAAACACAACAAAGCGACCATGGTATAAAGGGACTGTAAAAACCAATTGAATTTTGGTTTGCAATTAGAGGTAAAGATGTCACTACTATCACGGCGTTTACACTTTCGTTACTGAAAGTAATATATCGTTCGTGATTTTAGTCAAATCTTCAGTCAGCGATTATGCCTTAAGCACGCTGACGGATAACATATACCTTGTACTGACGAGACCCAATAGGTCGAAACCGGTCTACAAGTTATGTTGTCCCTTCTAACTGCAAACTAAAATGGTTGGTTTAAATTATCTGTTAGATTGGCCAACCCCATTTGACTTTGAAGTGTAATTCAATATTCGTCGAGTCACATAGCCAAAGAAGTAGTTGTTTCTTCTTAGTTAAATGGTCAATGTTTTTGAAAATATTTTTCAAAACTAGTTAAGCGATAGAATAACTAATATTCTGCATTTTGCAACATTTGTTCATTAATAACTCGCTTTATTAAGTAAGACACTATTACAGTTTTCTGTAATAATACTTTAATTTGTGACCTTAGTATTATTATTAAAACCAACCAAGCACTTTTTGACTACAGCTTGCTTAGTGTAAACGGTTTATTGAGCTACAAAGGTAAAAAAAAAATATATATTTATAATTGAAATATAAATCTGGCTGTGTCCACAGCACTAAATTATTGAGAATAATCTCAATTATTGAATAAAATTTATGTAAATACACAAAATAGGTCAATGCGTTTTCCTGATAGTGAAATAAAAATTTTAATAAATTATTATTTTAAATTAAATCTGAAACAAAGAAATTCAAACAATTAAAACTACACTATATCGAATATTCGGTTATTTAAAGTAAAATTTTATAATCAATTAAAACGTGTTTTATATTAGTTTAGTTTATAAATGTAAATGCAATTTATTCAATATAGATGTGTTAGGTACTAAATTAGTATTTTATTAGATATAAGAGCAAATTAATTTTTAGAAAATGTTTTTTTAAGCCTATTCATGCTAGAAATTTAAGTCGAGGCTAGAGAAATATCTTGATCAAATTCTCATACCCACTCAAAAATAAGCTGCAAAAAGACTAGGAGGAACAACGGCAACGTTCAGACGCTGCAAGAACGCTAAGAATGGCGGTGGTACAGAAATTCAACCGGAGCAGATTCTTAAAGACAACTGAAACATGTTATAAAAAGACTTCTTGTCAAAACGATTAAGACTGGCGGTGGTATAAAGAAACTTAACTAGATGAGATTTTTAAAAGATTGAAACAAGCAGTGAAAGAAGTTCCTAGCAAAAGTCAATTCACACAAGAACCTGGCTCGAGGACACTGTAAAGATTTAGTTATAGTAGTACACTCTACAGATATGTCAAAGTGTCCTAATATTCTAGTATATTTTCCCAAATAAAATGCGTAACTGATGTAGAAAACGAGATTTGAGCATTTAAATGACAGAATTAAAAAAAAAAATTCGAAAAGAGGTTGACCTTAAAGGCCATTCTTGCAACTTCCCGCTAGTTTTAACCGCAAAGCTATCGTAACGTGACGTATTTTGACGTTTTTGACTTTTTTTGAAATGTTTAAAAAGCCATAAGTTTTTAACGCCTTATTCGATTTTGATGTTCAAGATGGCATTCGACGCAGTTTTTTGAGACCTAAAAACGTTACCGGGAGTGCAAAATCGGTTAGTCAAAAAATCTCTAAGTTATTGAAAACACTTTTTTTGAAATTTTTCGACAACGATATCTCACGAACCAATCAACCGATTTTAATTTGCAAAACGGCATTCGACGTGGCTTTTTAAGCTTGAGAGCTGATTAGGTTATGAAATTGATGGATGCAATAGCCAAAAAGATATGCCCAAAAAACATCATTTTTACCAATTGTTTTTTTCGGTTATTTTGAAATTTCTCGAAATCTACCGGCTCGAATCGGTTTAAACTTACAGGTATTTTAAGTTAGATAGAACTCTTTGGAATGCTTTTTATTTCATTCCGATCGGTCAAGCCGTTCAAAAGTTATAAGAGGTTTACATACATCCACACACACACACACACACACACACACATCCACACGTACAAACAGACATACAGACACCCTCGTAAAAATAGTCAGGGGAGGTTCCTAAGACCTCAAAACGTTGAGATCCGATGAAAACTCGATTTTCGAAAAACGGGGTGAAACCAATAACTTCCCGATTTAAAAAGAAAATTTAATTTTTTTTAGCGGGAAGTTAAAAAACAAGAATACTGGGCAAATTCAGGTCCACTCCAACACCGAGCTCTTTAAAAAAAAACGTTTATTTTAGGGTTTATTACACCAAAAGAAAGAGAAAGAGAAAGAGAAAGAGAGAAAGAGAAAAGAGAGAGAGAGAGAAAAAAAGAGAAAGAGAAAGAGAAAGAGAAAAGAGAAAAAGAGAAAAGAGAAAGAGAAAGAGAAAGAGAAAGAGAAAAGAGAAAGAGAAAGAGAAAGAGAAAGAGAAAGAGAAAGAGAAAGAGAAAGAGAAGAGAAAGAGAAAGAGAAAGAGAAAGAGAAAGAGAAAGAGAAAGAGAAAGAGAAAGAGAAAGAAAGAGAAAAGAGAAAGAGAAGAGAAAAGAGAAAGAGAAAGAGAAAGAGAAGAAAAGAGAAGAGAAAAGAGAGAAAGAGAAAGAGAAAGAGAAAAGAAAGAGAAAAGAAAGAGAAAAGAAAGAGAAAGAAAGAGAAAGAGAAAGAGAAAGAGAAAAGAAAGAGAAAGAGAAGAAAGAGAAAGAGAAGAGAAAGAGAAAGAGAAAGAGAAAGAGAAAGAGAAAAGAGAAAGAAGAGAAGAGAAAAGAAAGAGAAAGAGAAAGAGAAAGAGAAAGAGAAAAGAGAAAGAGAAAGAGAAAGAGAAAGAGAAAAGAGAAAGAGAAAGAGAAAGAGAAAGAGAAAGAGAAAGAAAAAGAAAAGAGAGAACGAGAAAGAGAAAGAGAAAGAGAAAGAGAAAGAGAGAAAGAGAAAGAGAAAGAAAAAGAGAAAGAGAAAGAGAAAGAGAAACAGAATGAGATTCAGGAAGAGAACGAGAAAGAGAACGAGAACGAGAATGAGAAACAGAAGGAGAATGAGAAAAAGAACGAGAATCAGAACTAGAAAAGGAAAAAACTGCGCGAAGTTTGAGAAACCTAACCTGTTTGTGTTTTGATGACGATTTTTTTAAGGTTTTCTTGAGAGAGGTGAGGTTCCGTGAAATTGGATTGTTTATAAGCCCAACTTCTGACCAACCCTGTACAATTTTTTTATACTCTTTCAGTATTTTTATAAAGAATTACTTACTTAACAGTAATTTCTCTTAGGCCAACACTGTTAAATTCACTTAACCTTCGTAAATGTCCTGCTAAAGTGTAGAGTCTTAGTAGAAAAAGCATTTTCCTACGTATAAAATTTTAATTAACTTTTCATTATGCTTTGTAAACTGAAAGTTGAATCCTTTTATAAGCAATTTATGCTAATAAATGTTAAGCGTTTATGGATACTGAGAGAGTATTTATATTAAAAATTAATAAAAGAATCAAAACATTTGTGACTTTTTGGGAGCTAATACTAAAAAAAAACATATTTTAAAAAACTGCTCTAAAACTTGCGAAGCAGAAGAATGCACCATCTTAGGTACTTCCGAGAATCTTTAAAACTTCAATTTAAAAAAAAATTGTTACGTTCGTTTTTTGCTTCGACAGTTTGTGACTGCTATCTGAGTTATTATAGCGTTTTCTTTTTTTGCCTTTAATCTGTATTTAATCCGATCTTTTTCGGTCAACTTTTTTTTACTCTTTTGGTTTATTGTATTTTTCTTTGGCAATTTCGGTGAAAGCTGCATCTTTGTATCTTGTAGCTGCTGGAACCTTCGTCTGAGTTGTATTTTGTTTTTCCTTTAATTCACTAATTCATTGGTTCTCTTCAACATTCTTCTTTTCTTTTACTGACCTAATAAAGGTATAAAAGTTAATATCGTATAGACTTATTAACGTAGTCCTGGTTTGATAGTCCTGTACCTTTGTCAACGTTGTTCTGTATGTACGATCCCACAGGCAATAATATCATCTGGTTTTTTTTCTGTTATTCTTGGCTTATCCTCCAAATATGCTTTTAATGTAGATTGTAAACTTTTTTAATATGGATGTTATATATGCTCGATTTAAGGTTTACTTATGCGAACGGCACTGCTTACTGGTAAAAACACTGAAGGTCCTTTTGTAAAATAAAACAAAATCAAAAAGAAATAGATAGGTCCTTTTTTTCTTGGATGTTTAACGAAAGTAGTTGTGTTTTTACTTACGGTAGGCTTCCAAAGTGCTTTTTAGGTACTTTAAGAATATATAAAGGAAAAGACAAAACGATAATTCGACTAATCACAAGTCTTAATTACCAGGTATTTAAGGGAGGTAATATTAATAACCAAATCGGGAAATGTTACCACTCCCCGTTACGTAACACACGAAGCACAAAAAAAACTACGTAAGTTAATAAAGCCGGTAAAACTAAAAATGAATAGAGTAATAGAGATTTGTCACAAGACTAAATAAAAAGTTATGTAAAAGTCGTTGGAATGAGTATTTATAGGGGAAGTTAACACGCGTCTTAAGAAATGCCTTTGATTATTGTTTTGCACCCAAAACGTACATCAGAGAGTCATGATTTTTTTTGTCGCGTTGGCATCGAAATGTTATATTTAAGAAGTTATGGAAAAGTTTAAACAATAGAGACGTATTATATTTAGAAATGAATTTCTTTAAAAGAAATTATTGTAAGTTATTTAAAAATGCTACATCATTACTTTCTTTGCTACGCAATCCAAATGTTACCCAAGGCAGTCCATTTTCACTATGAGGTAATTTATTGAGCTTATTATTTTTCTTACGCATTTAATACTTGTGTAAGTGGTTGCGTCTTCTTTGCTTTTTTTGGTTTTTAAATTCTTTTAGGGTATGCATCATTTTTATAGTGCCTTGTTAAACATCATCATCGAAAAATTAAAAAATTGATATAGGATGTGTAACTGCGTCATTAAATTATTGTGTTTTTTACACGACGCAACCTTTAAAGCAGATAATTTAGACGATTTACAACGACTACAAAGACAATAAGATAATTTATCAACTTAGCAGAAGTATAATGCGAAATATAAGAAAAATGAACACAAGCTGAGATATCATAAAACGAAACAAAATGGTAATTATAAAGGGCAAGATAAGGATTTACAAAGCATGCATATCGACCGCTAGAGAAACTATAGTTGAAACATCAATAACGAAAAAATAATCAAAGGGATAAAAACATTGAAATTTATTCAAGGTGTAACCCTCAGGAATAAAATAAGAAGCCAGGATATCAAAGAAGAACTAGAAATCCATGAAATGGTGAGATTGGTTGTAAGTCACAAGCGGAGTTGATGAGGCCACTTGCAAAGTAGCGGCCAAGCTAGCTGAGTCATACAAACCAAACACGTGAAACGTTTGGCAGACCAACCAAGAGCTCAAATTTACAGGAAGAACAAAAAAATATTTAAATAGCGAGTTAACTGTAGGCATGGGCCGACAGGATTTTTAAAAACAAATTTATTTTGTTTTACAGAGAACTTTAATAAGTAGGTAATGGACAAATTGAGAATGAATTTATTTTACAATATGAACTATTTATAACCTCGTATTTATCTGAAATATGCAAGCTTGCTGTTTCTTAACTTCTTTGTTCGTAGCGCTGGTTGCCACGTATAACTAGCGATAGTTTATTGATATAAAAGTTGTATAGTTTATATTTGCTCATACAGGAATAAAAATGTATTTAAAAGAACTAATTTCTTTATAGTTTTCTATACTTATAAGTACACAGTCTGTTATTCCTTGATCAATTATTTTATTTATAGTTTTTTTAATCATCTTCTATACAATTGACCACATACTTCAAAGAAAGCAGTATGTTTTTCTGATTTGCTTTGAGTTTGTGAATATTCTAGAAAAGGATTTGGTGGGCTAGCAGCGTCAATACCTTCTCTTAATATAGGAATCTTTTTCACGTAGAAATTGGCTGTTGGAAAATGCGCACTCAGGATTTTCCTCTCCCCTGCATCTTTTTAAACTGATTCCAAACGTGTATGGAATCGAATGTATAATATCAATGTAATGTAGGTTAGGTATACGGTTGAATCCAACCAGATCGATAATATAATCTCTTTTTTAGAAAGAAATTCCCATATTGGTAGGGAAAAGGTTTTGTTGCCGATAAACATACTCTTTTGAGATGTTTTTTTAAATTGGCCAAGATATTCATACCCTCAAATAAGAAACACCATCTTATTTTTTTATTAAAAATATACTCTTTGTAACAGTTGCTTTTTTATAATAATAAATATTAAAACCTTATCTATGACGAAGTTCAGAAAGTATATACAATATTTTAAACTTTTCCATTTTACATTACTTTTTGGCCTTTATAGAAAAGTATTCTTACGGGACGCATAAACCAGTAGTGCACAACAAAATACTTTACTGAAATTTATATTCGGAAAAATGTATGTTGCGCAATAATTCAGAATAAATTGTTATTTCTCTTGGCGACGTAATGTATTTGAAACATAAACTTCTTGTTGAATCATATTTGGGGAAAGATAAAAAATCTCATCTCTGGGAATATACTTGTTTCTAGGGAATTTTCAAGATCCAACGTTGTAAACTCCTAGAGGATATCTGAAATATTTTGAAGTATTGCTCTTTTATTATTACTATATTTTCATAGCTCGTAAAAGTACATATTTCTTGGATATAAAATGCTACTTAAAGAAATAAAGTTTTATAAAAACCTGCTTTGTCGAATCATAACTACAAAAATGCAGTTTCATGTGAAGTGCAAATTTCCGTTATCTTCAAATTCATACTTTTGCATCCCAAATAAGATTAATAAATCCGAATAATGTTTGAAATATGTAAAGAACATTTATATTGAAAGTGAAATCATAGTTTTACTTCAAGTTTGGAAACTGGATATTAATTGTATTAAAACAATTTCCATAATCCCGGACAGCAGTCTGTCGTAGATATCGGAATACATATTTAACTTTCAAAATGTCATCTTATACAGCATTAAAACAAACTTTAAATTCTTCAAAAAAAAAACAAAAAGAATGTGGCACTTGGATAATGCTGACAGAAATTAAAATTCAGATGTTAGGGCCTGGTATTAGTTAGCCCCACTACTTTTATAAGTCGCCATTATCTTTAGTATAACGTAATATTTTAAAATAAATCCAATTCACTTTTTAAAAATTCGATTTTATATATGCTATAGCAATTAAATAAAAAAGTCCCACTACCAGAACAATAGAAATACGTCATAATTTTAATATTTTGAGCAATAGACATATTAATAGCCTAAGTACCAAGGGATAAAAATAAAAATAGAGGACACCAGCCAAACTAAACATTATAAAGACAGGAATGGAGAAATGCTTATGGGAGAACCGAAGATATTAGAACGCTGGAAGTAGTACTTTGATGAGCTTCTAAATGGAGATGAACAGACAGCATAACGGCTAAAATGATTAAACTTGAAGGACATCAGTTATCAGATAAAATTCACAAACTAATTAAAGATATACGGGAGCAAGAAATATTACCTGAGAAATGAATATAAGTAATATTATGCCCTATTTACAAAAAAGGAAATACGGATGAATGTCAGAAATATTACCTGAGAAATGAATATAAGTAATATTATGCCCTATTTACAAAAAAGGAAATACGGATGAATGTCAGATTTTCGAGGCAGAGCGCTGCTCAACATAGCGTATAAAACATTGGTATGCATAGTAAGAATAGATTAACATCGAAGGTTGATAAAAGCATAGGCTGATAGTTACGAATACAATAAAGACACGATGGTTCTATTCATTGATTTTAAACACGATCTTTTGAGTACGATTTGGTAATCTTGGCTAGAAGCAAAATAGAACTGATCGAAACAGTCAAGAGGATCGAAGAGAGGGCAGCGACCAATGGATAGATAAATAAAGCAAAAATAAACCATCTTCACAAAAGAACCTAACTGTAAAGACAAAATACAAAGAATAATTATGTGGGGCAACCGTGCTATGTACAAGACCGTAATAAGAACGATGGTGACGTATGCTTCAGAAACATATATCACAACAAAAAAACACTATAAGATTTGCTACTAGTTTGGGAGCGGAAAATACTCCGCAATATCCTTGGTGAAAACAACTTAAATAGACAATGGGTTAGAAGAACAAATAACGAGCTAAATGAACTATCAAGAACCTAACATATCAGCGATAATTAAGGCGCAAAGAGTTAGTTGGTTGGGCCATGCGCAGAGAATGATTTCATCTAGAAATCCCAGAATGGTACTATCTAGTGCATTGGCAACAAAGTTAAAAAAGATGTGAGAAGACTTAACGTAACGAACTGGGACAAAAAGCAACTGACAAAAGTAAGTGGAAAAGAATATTGCACCAAGCCATGGGTTTACTAAACTCGTAGTGCTTGCACATTAATATTAAGAACCAAAGAAAGACCTAAGCTAACATTTTTTGTAACTAAATTTTAAAATATATTTAAGGAATGCACTTAAAATTGAAACAAAAGTGCTTTTACATGGACTGGATTTTTCTCACAAAAAATATAACACTTTTTTTGTAACTATATATTTAATTTAATATTGATCAGTATTCTATGGCCGGCTTTAGGACAGTTTATTAGGGATCAGTCTTTAAATTAATTTTTTTTTGTTGCACCACAAAATATTAGGTTACGGGTTTTAGGGTGATGTATTAGATGGGTCTAATCGGATTACCGGCAATTTATACAGGAAATAGATTTGATCGGAGTTACTGAATTCCAGTTAAATAGGGGATCGTATACAGAATTTACAGGAAATTTGCATAAAAAGGGCTATATAGCCCTGACGTGGAATATTGTAGTCGAGGAAAAAGGAAAAAGATTAACCTAAATATTTATAATTGAATTAAAAACAATAGCTTGATTTTGATCAAAATTTAAATCTGTTTACGATAATCAGATTTGTTGTAAAAAAATTATCTTTTAACATTTGAAAAACAAGAAATTAAAGAGAAATTAAAAGAATGTCACATATGACAGAATTTGAACCAGCAATTTCTACCTATAGCTAATTTGGTCACAGATGCATTTGTACGTAGTCGCCGGTGTTATATTCAAATTTTGATTCAACTGTCCGTCGCAGGAACTGTCGAACTCTTTCCAAAATACCTTCATTGACTAGGATTCGATGACATCCCTGCTTTAATCTTTGCTGCAGCTGCTCAAGGTTTTAACATTTTTAAGTGTCCCCAAAGGAAAAAGTCAAAGAAATTTAAATAAGGGGATCTTGCCGGTTACGGTACAGGTGCTCCTCTTTCTATCCATCGTTCTCTAAAATATCTGTCTAAATGCTTTCTTACAGCAACTGGAACAACATTAGATTTCTTTGTTTAAAATAATATCGTCTAAAGTTCTAACCCAATATTCAACGAAACACGTACTTGATGCCTGGATTCCCTAATACTATGGAGATTTCCGTCAGCCAACATATGCGAATTATGCAAATTTAACAATTCCATTTCTTTTAAAACCCTGCCTTATCAGTAAAAAGAATGTGCGCAACAAAATTGGTGTCCCCAGAATCATTTCTTAGGAACCAGTGGCAAAACTCAAAACGTGCCTGATGATCAAGTAGATTTAGAGCATATATTTGTTGAACAAGGTATGGGTAAAGCCGTTATTTGTAGAGTATTCTCAAAACCAGAGGAGCTCTAATTCCTACCTCCACTGATATTCTCCGCAAACTAGTTTCTGGATTCTCCTCTACTCCTGTCAAAATGGCTTCTTTTGTTTTAGAGGTGGACTGTTTCCCTAATGTATCTGTATCACGCAACTTTTGGTACAGTCTTCCAAACACACGAACCAAAGGCATGTGGCGATTAGGGAAAGCGTCTAGATACAGACGTAGCGCTTCCCTCGCATTACCATGCACCACCTTTTTTGAGAATGAAAAAGTGATATTCCAAATTTGTCGCAAAAACACTAAATACTTCGTATCTCTGAAAACGTTAATTTGCAGACATATGTTTATTAAGTAGTATGAAGCCACCGTAAGGTGGCGCAGTAAATATCCCAAATATTTAAACGTGCAATTCTTACTTAATTATTACGACGCCACCGGAAGACAATAGAATATGAAAAAAAAAACAATACAAATATAACAAAGTGCACCTTTTTAAACTATTATAGTCGTAACTTTTAAATCAACAGTTCGTTGAATATTTAACTACCTTTACTGTACTAAAATGAATTGCAAAATTGTTTCACGAGTGTCGTGCATAGAAATCCAAGTTTCTGTCACTTAGATTACGTTCAACATGACCTGTTAACATTGTAAAATAAATTCAGAAAACAATTTATTTTATTATTGTAACAACAAAACCGTTAATATATTTAATTTTTCATTAAAATGAGAAAAGAAGAAGTGACTGTAAAATATATTCAGCATACACAATAAGGGCTCATATTGTAAATTCTAACTGTATTTTGTTAAAGAACCTTCGTCTTTAATTGGTGTGAAGGCAATTAAACTTGTCTATCATGGTCAATTAATTTCACTTTAACTATCTGCGATCGCCACAAAATTAAAAACTTTTTAATTAGAATCTTAGATTGAAATATTTTAAGATAAGAATGTTTGACAAATTGATTTCCTCAAATAACGACACTTCAGAAATTCTATCCCGGATTTATTTAAATTGGATTCTAATGATAATTTAAAATTAATTGATATTAAATGTAAGTGTTTGATATTTCTTATCACATAAAAATATACTATTTCTAATGCCCCGGATACACGCCCATATGCATGCCTGTACAATACAGTTTGAATAGGTAAGAGCATGAGTGAGGAGTTGAGGACGGCAAGATGGTAGTTCGCGAAAGCTAGAAAGTGCAGTTTTTGCAATCGTTGTCATGCTAAAAATGTAACCGAGCAAACTAAAGGAGGGTTTACATTAAGGTAACCATAGGCAATCTGGTTGTCAGCAGCACGCGATTATGAAAAAAACCCTTCATTTATTTGCAGCAATCTCTACAGCATGCGACTATTCCTTTTATTTATACTGCGACTGGTTGCATCAACTTTGCAACTCAATTAATCCCGAGATGTCTATGCGATAAGTAGCTGCCACAGCTTACTTAATTTTAACCAGAACAAGGCGAAAGAGCCAAAGATGCAAGAAATGGTAAAAATCGAGATTACTGTTTGAAAAACTAATGGCTAATGACGGGACACTAATCAGAAATTTTACACGTATGAAGAGACAGGAATTTAATAATCTTCTAATTCTGGTAGCTACCTACTATAATTTCGAAATTAGGCACACATTTTTGATTTTATTTCCTGGTAGCAGTTTAATTGTATTGTACCTACTTTAAGATTTTAGGCTACTAATGACTCCTACCGTTCGCTAATGCATTGGGGCGTCCACTCCTAGAAGGAACGTGAGCGAACCAAAATATATCCACTGTTCGGTTCTATCGGATCCGAACTTTTTCTTTCTATGAATGGAACTTCGTTTGTAAATTTTTTATATCTTCCTTTAAGTCTTTGACCGTGTATTTATATTTTTTAGATAGTGCCTCCCACACCTTTAATTTTTTAGGATTGTTTTTATATGACAGATTACATGTTATTTTTGTGGTAATTTTACATTAAAAACTTCACCTTCCCGTGATTCCAAGCCATTATTCCGCATGCAAACAAGCAACTGAAGACATACGTGTCGGATAGCCTGCGACCTAGAGCAACTAGGAGACGGAAACACCTCAAAGCTGCATACGATTGTGTGTCTTCTTTAATGCCGTTTGAGATCAAAAGTAGCCACGCGACACGTTAGAGGAGCAAAGCAGTTTATTAAAAGCGGCAAAGAGCTTTTTATTCGAATTGCACACAAGAATTTTTCTTTGATTACATTAAATTACAACAAAAAATTAATTTTTAATATTTTTTTATAGCATGTGTATTTTGTGTTGCCTATATTAAGATTCAAATCTAGGTGAAGTTTATTAACAGATTTAATATTTTTATTTATTAGCATTTCCTATAATTCATTTAAATATCAGATAGTGAAATGAAATATTTAGTAAACTAAGTTTTATTTTAATATATCATAATGGGTACGTTTTTTATTGGACATTGGAAAATTAACAGATGCTGGCAAAAGCATACTTTCTGTTATGGATGTGGAAAAACTGCATTTCAAAACTGATCGTAGAAATCTAGTTTCTATTAGTTCATCTTTTTGGTACCTCTAAAAACACTACCGTAAAATGGGGTGAATAGCAACTTCGTGGTGAATAGAAACAAAAAAAGTAAAAGTTATTTGCAACGCTATAACAAATTAATGATACGCGTGATTTACTGTGTAATACATACAAAGTCGTTCCTGATATATAGGCAACTCATCATACACAAACCGAATTAATTTCGTACATTGTGTATGCGCTAATCCACGTGCGTTGGTGTCTCTTTGTCTGTAGTTCCATAAACTTGACTCCGTTTGTGCATAAGGGAAGAGGTAAGATACACATTATTAGCACCATGAAATGCCTTATGTTTTCTGTTTATGATGTATAATTAACTTTAACTGTACCTGATAAACTTTTTAATTTATTGACAAAAGTATGCAATAAGTTATAATTTAAGGTTAAAGTGGGGTGAAAAGAAACAGTGTTTCTATTCACCTTTACTGTTTCCATTCACCCCACAATAGTATATTGTAATACAAGTGTTACAATGACAGAGGTTTCGTAGTACGAGTTCAGTTTGTGAAACGAACCGCGAAGCGGTGAGTTTCGCAAAGAACGAGTACTACAAACCGTCATTGTAACTCGAGTGTTACATACTATTTTTTATAATGAACTTTTAAAAGTATAAAAAAAAGTAAAATGAGTGTTTTTCGAAATATTTATTTATGTTGGCAATCTTGACAGTTCTGACACTTGTCAGTTTTAATGATTTTAAATTAGAATGTTTGTCAAATTTGTATAAAATATTCCGAATTTAGCAATAACGCTGATAATGTAGTTAATAATTTACTACAACATACTTCTTGATTTACTACCTGAACTCTTTCGTTGAAAATCAGTGCAGTGCAACCAATTGTGTAAAACAAAAAGTTACCAAAAACAGTGTTACAATGAATCTATTTCGATACTGTTTTTGATGTCGAAATAGAAACTTTGTGAACGTGAATTATAAAAATTGTTTTGTTATATAGTTGTTGCTTTCACTTTAGCATGAAAATGATATACGAGGTAGGTACCTAATACCTTATTATTTTTAAATTACAGGATCATCAGTTGGATATGCCTCGAGTATATAAAAAAGATCCACGAGGAAAAGTTAATAAAAAGATAGATTCCGATGCGCTGGCTAGGGCGCTTCGAGATATAAAAGATGGGATGTCATATCGGACAGCAGCTTATACTTATGGAATACATTATTCTGTATTATTTAGACATAAACATAATCCTGAAATTAGAAAAAAAGGAGGTCAAACTCAACTGAGTAAAACCGAAGAGAACGCATTGATTCAAGTTCTTGAAGTTTGTTCTGAATGGGGATATCCACTGGATCATTATGATCTCCGAAAGATTGTTAAACAATATTTAGACTCAAGAGGTAAGCGATTGCTCCGATTTAAAGATAACATGCCAGGAAGGGAATTTGCAATTTCCTTCATGAAAAGGCACAAAGATCGTCTCAGGGATCGTGTTTGCCAAAATATCAAGCGTTCTCGAGCAGCAGTTTCCTTTGTGATCTTAAATAATTATTTTAACAATTTAGAAAAAGAATTGGAGGGAGTGCCGCCATTACATATAGTTAATTTCGATGAAACTAACTTATCGGACGATCCTGGGCGGAAAAAAGTAATATCCAAGAGAGGTTGTCGGTATCCCGAAAGGATAATGAACACAAGTAAAAGTGCTACATCTATCATGTTCGCTGCTGCTGGTGACGGGAAATTACTTCCATGCTACGTGGTCTACAAGGCGCAAAATTTATATGACTCTTGAACAGTTGGAGGACCAAAAGGAACCAGATACAATAGAAGTAACAGCGGTTGGTTCGATTCAGCCAGCTTTGAAGATTGGGTGGAGAAAATTGCCATTCCTTACCTCAAAAAATTGGATGGGAAAAAAATTTTGATAGGGGATAATTTATCCTCCCACTTTTTCCCAAAAACTATTAGACTTTGTATGGAATACAACATTCATTTTGTGTTTCTCCCACCCAATTCTACACACATGACGCAACCATTGGACGTAGCTTTTTTTCGCCCACTAAAAACTGCATGGAGAAATGTGCTATTATCTTGGAAAAAACGAGAGGGACAAAAAAAATGCTCCATTCCAAAGGACAAGTTTCCCCATCTTTTGAAAAACCTACTCGAAGAAATTCATTCTTCTGCAGAAAGTAATATAAAGTCAGGATTCAGGAAATGTGGTGTGTGTCCTATAAATAGGCAAGAGGTATTGAGCCGACTTCCCGAGGATGTTGAAGAGGAAGATGTGACGGAACATGTTAATGATACAGTTGTCTCATACCTAAAGTCGTTAAGGTATGGCGACGGGGCATCCGCGTGTCGAAACAAGAAAAAGAAAATTCAAATAAAAGCAGGTAAAAGTGTCTCTGGTGCGGATTATGAGTTCAGTGAAAACGACAGTTCAAACATGTCAATAGAAGACAACGATGAAGGTAGTGACAATGAAACTGTATTCGATGAGGAATATGAGGATCTGCAAATTGATACCCACACGGCTCCTAACAAGAATAGTACGGGTAAGCAAAATTCTCAGTTAAAGAAGAATGGAAAAACATTTGACAACGTCTTTCACATCGACGTGGAAAATATTGTGCCTGAAATGTGGCTTCTTGTAAGCTTTGCAATTGAAGGTTCAAAAAGCCAAAAATATGAATATTACGTAGGAAAAGTGACGTCTTGTGAGGAAGGCGCAATTGAGGCTACCTTTTTGAGATCAAAAACTTTAAGTAAAACTGACAGAGAAATCTTTTTTTTTTTCTTCTAACCCAGATGTGTGTACGTTCAGTCACGACCAAATTATTTGGCAGGTGTATCCGCTTCAAGAAACTGGTTTCAAACAAAGGAAGAATATTATTTTTGATATTAATATCTATTAAACTCATATGTTTTTATATTTAGGTTCTTTAAAGAATGTTTAATGTTTAGTTTTTGTTAATAAATGCATAATTTACATAAAGCTTTTGCATTTTTTTGTCACAACTGAAAAATTTACTTACCCTGTATATATTATTTCGGTTTTTAATATTTCTATTCACCTGTACTGTGTTTGGATAGCAATACATGTGATTTTTTCAATAGTGTTTCTATTCACCCCACTAAAATGACGAATAGAAATAAATAAAAAAAAAATTGATAACTCCATATTCATTTGCAATTTCAAAAAATGTAAAATTCGGCATCTTTTGTGAAGAAAGGGACCGGACTTTTCCTACACATATGGTTTTTAATAACTTCTTCCCTTCCAAGTTATAAACTACGAAAGATCAAAAACTGTTTCCATTCACCCCATTTTACGGTACTTAAATGCACGTGTAGCCACTGCACGGGTTTCTTTTGTGCAGTTATGTCTGCACAATATTAAGCTGCTTATGTAAAATACAGCATGTATCCAGACCACAACGTAAATCGCAGCAGAAAGTTGTTCAGAAAAATAGTTGGCGTAAAGAATATATGCAAACCTATAACAGAAAGCATTATAAGAAAAGCAATGATCTAGTAATAAATGCAACAGAAGTACTCATAATCCAGCAAGAACACTTAAACAAACTTATAAATGCAAATAACTGGAGAAAAATAACTCACCAAACAGCAGAAACCCAAGTTAATGAACCCTTTAAAAAGAAAACTATAGATGTCATTAATCATAACAATAAAGCCCCTTGCTGCGATAATCTCTCGGCAAAACTGCTAAGAAGCGTAGAAACCTAGCTCAACAAAAAAAATACGATTTGATAGTAGCTACCTAAAGAGTAAATAAGAAGCATTGTTATTGTCACTCACAAGAAAGGACAACGACTAAACTGTAAAAACTAATACAGAAGGGTAACATTCTTAAACTCAGCGTACAAAATATTGTCCAATAAATAACTGAAGAAAATTTCACTGTATTCTGAAGAGAACATCAAGGACTGACTTCAGGTCCAAGAAATTGACGAAAGACCAAATATTTACAATACGTTAAGTACTTTAGAATTTAATAAAGATGTACGTAATTTATAATAAAAGTAGTTTAAAACAAGAAGACAACAATAGATAATTTCAAAAATGTAAAAAATATTTGGGATTTTTTATAACATCGAATAATGATATGATTGAAAATAAAAACGCCAGAATACAAAGTAGCAATAGATGCTTTTTTTACTGTAAAAGCTTATAAAACCAAAAGTAATGTTAAGTGGTATGCTATGGTGTATACCTTCATAAAGTACAAGAAACTCCTGTTTGAATGATTTGAACGAAATCTCTAAGACAAATTTCGACCCTGTTGAAGACCCAGCTACCGAGCAGTACCGCATAAGAACTACTGCTGAATGTAAGATGTTATATCAGAGGCCCACTATAATAAAAATAATAACATTTTAACGCCTACAATGGGCAGGACAAGTCCAAAGATCTCCTGCCAGCTGCCTAATCAACATGGTGTAAAATTAAAACCCGACCAAAACAAGACCCTTTGGACGACCAAGACTAAAGTAGAGAATAAGATCTACAGATTGTGGGTGTCAACAACTGAAGAGAAATGATGGATAGAGCTCAATGGAGGCAAATCGTCTTTTCAGGAAAAATCAACATAGGGTTAAATGGTACTAAGAAGGAAGGAAGAAAATAAAATCTAATTAGCAAATTCTAGATATGTAATTCGAAACGTGATACGTAAGTCTGAATGTAGTTTTGTTTAGAAAAATATATCGTTTCTGTAAGAAAAAACTAAAGCCGTAGGCTTTTTAATTCCCTAAAGTACAGATATTTTTAGTATAGATTTTCAAATTTGTTACAAACATTGCCAAACAATAAATTTTATATTAGAACTATTTTAATATGTAGTTAGTAATGAAATATATTAATAAATCATGTTTATTGCATCTGAACAGAATTTTAAACAGACTAAACCGCATAATATTGATTCGCCATCAATCACACTAGTTCCAAAAAAATTTATATAATCTATGTATAATTATTTTAATTTGTCTGTTTAGTATGCTATTTGTGGCGAATAGGATATATAATTTTGAATAATGACGTAATTTCGTGAACTGTTGGAAATCGTGGAATTCTGTAGTGCTTTTAGTAACACTTAAAACCCGTGTAGTCCGGTGTCACTGCTATAAAACTAATTGTGATAGATTATGGTGTTGCATTTGGACGTTTGGCAGATATATATATTTCGCGTAAAGGGGAATTAAACTAGTTACCCTGATGAATTACCACTTTGTGTCGGAAACACTCAAGTTTCTTGTAATTTATTATTTTTCTACGTGTTGACCGCTTGTTCGGCAAATTTTGCTGTATTATCATAACAGATACTAAAAATAATATTTAAGTAATTGTTTCCGTTCGTATTGCAATCTAATTAGACTTATTGTACTTCTTTAAGTTTTTACTGATTTGTAAAAGTATAGGAAATAACTGTAGTCAAAATAACACAGTATTTCTTTAACTGATTTAGTGTCTGAGTGTCAGAATATGCAGCTGGAGTTTCCATTATCTTGTAAATTGCTCTTAGCTGATTTCTGCTTCTTCCATGCACTAATTTAGCTCTTCTGGCAAACGTCTGTGTAATTTACATTCTGCCATCTGCATACCCAGGTATGTATTCTCAATAATAGTTTTGTTGTTTACGGATCCAGGCTTTCCTCCGGCTCCAAATCGTATTCTTTGGTAAGTTTTTCGTCCCTAATCCGTAAAATACTGTCGTTGATACTTTCCTTGTAAGTTTATCGGCCTGTTTGCTGCCTTGTATTATTTTATTTATTGGCAGCCAAACCAGTTTAATACTGACAAAAGTTATTAGTTAGAAACGACCTTAGAATTCTTTAAGTCGTCTTACTACCATAAATTGTTTTCTTCTGCATATGACCAGATTGCATATACTTCTGGTTAAAATACAAAGGTGTGTTTACCCAGGGGTAAGAAAAATATCGTTTTTAGTTATTCTAAAAAAAACAGCTCATTTGAGTACTCATAGAACTAGCTCTGGATTGTTAATTGCTGTAAAGAATACGTTTCTTGCAAGTTTATTTATCTGTATGTTGTCTTGTATTTATCTATCCCTTGACGCATATAATAAACTAGTTTGACACAGGTTTATTTCACAGGAACATAAAGTTTTTCTCTACACGCGTATGATAGTGTAGACCGCAATAGCTTTATAAGTGCTTAAACTGTTTTCTCGTAAGTATAGTAAAATTGTCTATAGTTTGGGTTCATTGCATTATCCAGTCACTCAAGTTGAAATGCGTCTCTTTGGAATTTATTTTAGGCAGGTATTTGGAAACCCTGTGGAGTGATTGCAATTAACAGATGGCTTCTTCTTGTTTCTTTTGTGTTATTTAAACAAAAAGGTGCTCAGATTTGGATTTTTTTGCAGTCTATATAAGCTTATCCTTACTTTACCATTTGCAATAATGTGATAAGGAGAAATACCCATTGCTGCTATGTGACTGCTTTTCAGAGCACCTGTTACGCAACGTGGTAGAATCTTTGGCACAATACAATATGTGGTTGTTGAATTTATTACCAATTTAAAAAACCAAAAATAGCATTTTTTGTTAACACATGTTTTTCGGAATAGCGTTTGATCCCAATTAAAGTGATTATTGTCCCCTTAGTTGGGTATATAAAATAGCCATTCCAAGTAAGTTTTGAGTCTAATATCACCTAAAAGTATTTAACTTTTCCCACCGGTTGTATCTACGATGGTTGTCTTTTTATGGCGTAAAACCATAAAGACAAAAAGTATATAGACTTTAAGTACTTTATTACTTTTCAAAATACGTCTCACCAAGATCGATACAGTTCTGCAAAAGTTTAAACCAAATAGTTATTTTAGTTTTCAGTTGACACCTGGATTAAGATTTTTGAACTGCCCAAAGATGCTTCCATCTTCCTGTATGTTACACGGCAGTCATCCTTATTTAGCTGAAAAACCGCAACAATGTTTAGGTGTGTAACTGCTGTTTTGGGTGGACCTGGCCTAGATTCGTTGCTGAGACTAAAGCGACCACGTTGAAATTCGCAATATCAGCGGGAAATAGTTTACAGGTGTGGTGCTTCATTTCCAAACACAGAAACGATTTCAGCGAGACATGGCTGTTTAGAAAATTCTCTTCGTTAATTGTAAAAAATTATTGCCCGAAAATATTTCGGGTAAGATCCATTGTTTGACCAATTTGCTGATTTCAAAAAATCTCTCTGCCCACACCATTTGTTGTATCGCAATGGGACTTTGGATTTATGTCAAAATTGTCAAAATTGAGGTAAGATTTGTGTCTGAAGGTTTTATTGGTGGCGCCTTCTAAGCGGCTATATACAAAACTAAAATGACAACCCTCGTATATGCAATTAATTCTTAGCCTTATAACCTTTAAATTTATTCTTCTGGTACTATGCACTTAAAATTCATTCTGGAAATACATTCACAGCCTGTTTATATTGTACGCTAGTTTGGTGTCTTGGCAGAGACGCTAAAATATTTTGAAAATTATTCGTGATATTTTAAATTATAGGAAAAATAATATATGTTAAATTTCGTGATGTTTTAAAGATTAATTTAAGAACTGAGTTTGTAAAACAATTATAATTGTTTTAGAACTTTTAAAGTTAAACATTACAAATTTAAATATAAAAAAAGCTTCACACAAGAAAATTTAAATTAGTCATAGAAACACAATAGAAAAAGTAACTTCAACTATATATATAAAACCAATCAACTATATACTATTAAATACCTAAGCCATTATTTTTTTTTAATTTTAATAAAGGAACGTTGTTTTTAATAATTGTAAACTGGAGAAATTATTTAATAATATATTCGTTAATTATTTTCTCATACAATGGAATTCGCGTTGTTTACTAAAGTTGAAGTAGATAATGGCAAAAGGTTGTTCTCAACTATTAATTTATAACACAATAACCACATGAGCAGGTAATTTATTACATCACGTTTCTATTTTGATGTTTTTTTAAGTATTCAGTATGTATTAATGGAGTTTAGTTATCTAATTTAAATAAATTTTAATTAATTAGAGATATTGATTTAGATTAAAAAAATCATCTCGCAAAAAAAATCCATTAAGAATTAAGTAATCCATTAATGTCTACTCTCTACATTAGTAGCATAAATTCGTATAACATAATTAATGTAATACACCGCTTTAAAAGGTTTTATAATAAACACTGTTTATTATTTTTTATTAAAGGTTGTTATTTATATACGAAAGTTTATTGATTTATTAAATTATTCTCAAAAATTACACAAAACAATTTTGTTAGCATAAAGGGACTAAAATATCTAAAAAAGGTTTAAAGAAAACAAAACAAAGATTAGAATAAAATATTTCACATTATGATAGAATTATTTAAAAAAAAATCTTATTTTTAAAACATTAATATTGTTGAAACCGTTTAGGAAAGAAGTTATTTAAAAATATAATAACTATAATAACATTTAATAAATATTTGTTAAATCTGTGGCAATAAAAGACAGACTTGAATTACAAGCTCCCATGACACTAAGGTCAAAGAACACAAACCTTAGCAAATTCTTTTAAATGAATCCCCTACCAAAAACCGTGACACCACTGCCAAGGACACTGGGAAACCTACTAAGTAAAGTATTTTACAATAATACAAGACTTCTGATATCGTTAATTATACCAATTACAGCCAGCAATCTCTATAAACACACGGAAGCAATTGGACCACACACCACACCCCGATTATCAACGAAGTTGTATCATTTGACGACAGCATTAGGCTAGGAAATAAAGCACTATTATGGCATATACCTACCGTTATTTAAAGGAAGATAAAACTTTTTGCATTCGATTTGGGAGAGAATATGGAAACTTTTTGACCACGAGGCATGAGAGACAAACAAAATTTTATTGTTGCAGGTGAAAAATGCAGTGTTAAGTCGGAATATATGCATCGAAATGAATTTTTCTATTCGAAGGTTTGTGAGGTAACTGAACACAAATATCGCATCGGCAATCCTGTACAAGATACCTAGTGCACGGTATGTACGTCTTCTTCAGGAGTTTTATGGAAATTGAATATAAAATTAGTTTAAACTTGTTATTTCAGAGTTTTTGTAAACTCTTTATTTTGTAATAAATTATTTTGTTTAATGAAAGAAAAGTACTTCATTTTTCTTAAGAGAAAAAGATTGTTTACAGAGGCCGTAGGCCAAGGTGAACAATTTCTCGAGAGAAAAATGGTACTTCCACCGAAGTATGTACACTATTTTATTCACAACTAGCAGCCCGGCTTTGCACGGGGATTAAAGAAAAATAACAAAAGCCATTAAATTTATTGGGTCAACGCTTCCCTGTAAACAATATTACATGTTGTTTTATTTTCTGGCAGCAAAATAAATTGATTTTCAGGTGATCCGATCCGCCTTAGGCGGTTGGCCATGAGGAAAACCGATCCCTACTATTTGGAAGGTTTGACCTTGAGACTTATTATTAGTAAAAACGAAAGATGTTTTGATAGGAAATTGAAGCGGTTTAAATCGATTTGGATTTGATAGATCAGTTGGGATCATCGGTATCCTCAGTGTATGAGCTAGGTAACCAGCTGGTGGTTCAGTTATATTGGTTGCTACAACTTAATTATCCTTTAATTCCTTTATAAGTAGCCTCGCCCCATTGCACATGCTAAATTTGTGATATCTGTCGTGATTATGATATGTATGTATGTATAGATCCGATATAACGAAATCTGTGGACACGATAGCGGTCGCATTTCTTAACAGATCGAAATGAAATTTGGTACAAAAATCAATCGTCCCAAAATCTCGGTCAAGTTCGTTAATGGGCCAAATCGGTACGGCTGTTTGGGCGTGACATCAAATCAAAATGGAAAAAAATTCGTAACTTTTTTACTTCACCCTGTACAAAAAAATGTTAAGGGACTTTTTTGTTTGTCTTAAAGAGACCTACAACTTTTATCTTAAACGTTTTTTTCTGAAACGTATACTTTTAATATATTCAATTAATATAAACCTACTGATGCGCCTGGCTTACCAAAAGGGCCATTTTTTTAAATAAAACATAGCCTATGTCACTCGGGAATAGTGTAGCTTGCCAACGGTGAGAGAATTTTTAAAATCGGTCCAGTAGTTTCGGAGCCTATTCATTTCAAACAAACAAACAAACAAACCTTTCCTCTTTATAATATTAGTATAGATGTATAGCCTGTCAATTATTACCTACATTTATAATTTCATTCATAAATTTTTTAAGTTTCTTTAATAATTGGCATCTCCGGCGCCTGTCGAACTGATGAACTATTCAAAATAAAAATAGATCATGTAGTCTACAAAAAGAAAAATATGTCATTGTTATTCCTCACACAAAAACGTATTAGTTAAGAGCTTTTGTTACTAACAACAAGTATTGGATACAAATAATTACAGAATATACTAACCTTCCAAAAAATATAGAAAGAGATAGATTTTTCTGCAAGTCAGACATGGAAATTAGCAAAGCAGCCATTAGGACACAATTCTGTGGCTGAATTTACTAACACATTGGCAATTATTTACAATTAGACAAGATAGACATTGTTTTCGTCGAACTGCAGCAACTTTATTTATAAATAATGGTGGAGATGTTCTCAACTTAAAACGTTTAGGAGGTTGGAAATAAAGTGCTGTTGCTGAAGATTATGTTGCAAATTCTCTAGACAGCCAAACAAAAATTGCGGACATGTTAAGTTATGATCAAAAAGAACCTATTCCTGGTTCATTAACATCCGGCACACAAAAATATTATTTCTTTAATGAAAACCTTAAAGAGGAAATAATCAAAGCCAATACAATTCTACGATAAATTTTTACTTATATACTAATTCTAACGCTTCAAATAGTGTTTAATTTTATGTTAACTATTATAATATTAACCTGGTACCTATCTATAGATCGCTCAGTTGTTGTTATTGTTAGGTTTCTCTTAATAATAAATTCCAAAAAATGTATAATGTCAATTTCAATCTGTTTAACCAAGATTTTTTTAATACATACGCACATATGTGTTACAGAAATTTTATTCTGCTAAAGTTTCGTTTTGGTTTTGATCGTTATACTGGTTGCCTATATACCGATACAGATATAAAACGTTTGTCATATTTGCCAATTTTAATGATCTCTATCTATAGAGGCGCGTAACCAAGGGTAACGGGTGGACAGTAGCTACAATTCACCGTGGTTAAAAATTGTCTACTTTCCAATTGTTTTGTAGGGTGGAAAACAATTTTTTTTTAACGATTGTATATAAACAATTTTATTAGAAAATACACATTTTTTTTTATTTTTGGTTTTAAATACTTTTTAAACAACCTGTAAAAATATGATCCGAATCACCGACTTATTGCTAGTCGGCCACAGCTGAATAGTTTAAGACGCTATCGGCAATAAATAGAAATCGAAGGTCCAAGTCCTGCAGCATGTGACTTATTTTTAATTTCTTTGTAATTTTTATTTGTCATATTTTTTTAAATTCAAAATCCTGTAGGAGTTACCTCAAACAATTAATATACAAAACACTAACAAATATCAAAAAACTAAATAAAATGTTTAAAAATGCTTGAAGAACTCAACAACACAAAAAATTACAGAAATAATATTTATATATCTATAAAATATCAACATTTAAAAACAGTAGTATTTTTTAAAAAATCTGATTTTTTTGTAAAAATAACTAAATTTAAATATTGCAGGAACAAAAGCCTCTGAAACAGCAGAAATTTGTATTAAAAAAACATACCCAAAAAAATACAATTAATGCAATAACAGAAATAACGTCTTCATAATGCAAAATGATATATTATATTCATTATAGCCATTACTAACATTTTATGAATACGGCCCGAACTTCTACCAGCTAAACCCTTTAACCTATATAATTATTTGTGACTAAATTATTTTAAAGATCTGACAGACAGGCTTTTATTACAAGCAACAAAATACAACAAAAACTATTCATCAATTATAGTGAAATATCGAAATAACAATTCTTTTTGTATGAACTCGTTTTTTTAACTTCGATAAATCATTTCATTCTTCTTCGTCTTCGAACTCGCATAATGAGAACTGCTTTTATACCTTTAATAAGGCTTACTGTTGCTTATTGAGCACATGAATAAATGAGTCTATTAATTCGGTTGCGCAATCATTATTTCACTATTTTTTAACAATAACTCTTTTCGAATCTGAAGATATAATTATTAACTGCTGAACTCATGATGCAGTTGGCACACCTTTTTATTAATTTAAATGATGCGAGATTAAATTTTTTTATAACTATGCATATATGTAGAAATTCTAGAAGAAGAGCAGAATACAGCTTAAGGCATTTTCACACTTATTCCAATTAGATGTAAATAAAATTTATCAGTATCATAAAAAAAGTAAATAGTGCCTAATGTCATTATATGGGAAACTAGGTTAAATAACATTCCTTAAAAAGTACGTTGGTGTAACCCAGGGTTCTATTAAAGAACCAGTAAAAATTTTATTTTTTATAAATAAAGTTTCTGATTATATAAAACTGGATGTTTAAGTACCGCTTCCAAAAAAAAAACAATTAAATTCACTAAAAAGCTTTACTTAAAATATGTTTAAAATGATCTCCCACATTTTGCAACGCCACTGTGCCCGAATCACTCAAGATAGGTTCGCATAGTCGATTGGTACCTCGCGCCATGCCTTTTCGGTTGTTAACATGAATTGGAGAAGTGAGCTTCGTTATCGAATCATTTATGAATAGTAACGAATCTCTGTTTACGACGCAACAAACTTTTCGTACTCACTTTACGCTTGGTAGACATGCTGTAATTCCAGATCGCAAAACAATACTGTAATGAGTTCCAATTTTTAAAACTACATGTTTAGCCTTAAAAAGGAAATCAACTGGTAGACCAAGAAGTGTTCGGACACCTGACAATGTTGCAGCTGTAAAAGAAGCAGTTTAACGATCTCCTAGCCGTTCAGCAGTTAAACATGCCTCTGCTTTGCATTTTTTAGCTCGTTCTGTGTTAAGAATTTAACACGCCGATTTAAATTTTTTATCCTTACAAAATGATGATCGTGCAAGGACTTAGTGAACGGGACTGGGAAACTCGCAGAGCATATTGCAAAACGTCCCACAAAATGCTGTTTCAATAACGAGCGACGAAGTCATTTCCATTTTTCTGGCTGTGTGAACAAGCAGAATTTTCGCTACTGAACTCCAGAAAATCCGCGGCAGCTCCATGAACACCCACTTCACAGCCCAAGTGTCACCGTTTGGTGAGCTGTTGAATCTTTTGGCGTTTGGGGTCCCTATTTTTTTGAAGAGGGAGGCGTGACGGGTACCATGACTGCTGATCGATATGTTGACATGCTACGCAATTTTTTGAAACCAAAGCTTAGAGAACTTTAACATCCTAATGTGTGATACGACAAGAAAGAAAATGAACGTTTTAATGAAAATGTTGGAGATGTTGAGTGGCCTGCGCGTTCAGTTTATCTTGCCCCAGGCGAATTTATCCTTTGGAGTTACCTGAAAGCGAAGATTTTTCAACACTATCCCTAAGCCATTGCCGAAGTAAGCAACAGTATGCCAACAATATAAATAAACCCTATTTAAAGAGAAAACAAAAACATATTCATACCATTCAAGATGGCGACGATAGTTATCAGTGCAAAAAAATGCAATAAAACTGTACATAGTGGTTTAAAATATGTTATTTGTTGTGCAATATCTCATTCTGGATGATTACCTTACCTGAAAAATATTAAAATTGTAGACGAGAGGCAAATTAATTGTTGTAAGGTGTTTACTGATGTAAACGGGTTCCAAGTTATAACAGATACTGATATTCCATCTATTAAAGTAAATATACATTTTTTAAACGACAAATATTGTAGTACTGGTTTTTCAATAAAAAATTTGAGATTCCAATCTAGTTAATGGTAAACAATTGAAGTCATTATCTAGATTCGAATCAGTTTCTTAGAATATAAGGATAGTGTTTCCAATTCGTCTCAAATTATTGATAAGGAAATATTAAATTACATTTGAGATAGTCACTAATATTTTAACATCGTCTGGTTAACTAAGTTACAAATCCGTTGTACAAGGATATAATTCAGGGAATGAATAAAACATTACCCAGCCTTTGCTAAATACTTGTCAACTCAATAGTGCTTTATTGGAGGCCAAACAGCACACTATATTAAAGAATGTGCAATATCTTCAACAAGATGTACAAAAAAAAACTAAGTCAAAGAAAATGGAGAGTGGACAACCGTTTATAATAAAAATTTCCACAGATTCCTAGTTGGTGGTAACACTTGTAATGTGTAAACTGCTCCCGAATAAATCTCTTTTTATGTGACCAGGCTTAAACCAGTAACGAAAACCAGATGACCTCAAAAATTTCCTAAATGCTAATTTAGAAGGAGTTGAATGCATTACCCATACTTCCAAACGCTCAGACTTATTTGAATCCATGGCCTGGCAACGGGAAATGTTGCCACGGGGTACTTTAGTGTCGTTTTTCGGTAAGATGAGGATGTCTGTGTAGAGCTACAATGTTTCAATCTCCAAGTATTAAATTCAATCAGGAATGTAAGGAAAGCTAAAAGCAATAATGTGAAGACACGGCAGTCTGTATTGAAAATTTTAAAGAAAACATCACAGTCAGATCAAGAAATATAGTGTACCAAAATTTTCCAAATATTAAGGATAGTGTGGTTGAGAAATAATGATAAATCAGTGGCCAGTATATCCAAATTTAATATCAATGATAAGCTTTCTTTCATTTCAATTAACATTATGTTCTATCCGTAATACAGTCGAGGAATTGAAAGTGTTTCTTAGTGAAAATGGTTGCCCAAAGTCTTATTTTTTCAACTCAGAAAACACCCTATACAAGAAATTACTCGATTATATCTAAATTTTGCAGGACTAAGAGCATCTATGGAGGAACAATGGTCTAATTCATAGACAATTCCATTAATTTTGTTGATTACAGTAAACTTGACCATCTTTGTATTTAATTCTCTGTTACTTTCAGTAAAGAGGTTAATTCTTTGTAGATCCCCAAAAAGTAATCCTCAATTATTCTTGAACATGTAATTGTTCGCATTGTGTTTTCTTGTACAAAATGTATGTCATTTTATAAACAAAATTTCTTTCTCGCTCTCTTGAAGTCATTGTAAGATAAAGGAGAAGATACCTGTAGGGATATCTACCTATGCTACCCACTAGTCTTAATGGTTGTCAATTGTAATTAATAAATAATAAACTATTGTCAAACATACATGGTATATTTAATACTATTTCTAACTTATCATGGCGCAGTTAAGTTTTTAAAAACAAGGAACCTAGCATCGTAACGGTCAAAATGCCGAGAAAAAGAAATTCAAAATCTAAATCAGTTGATAGAGGTGACCTCACTGATGATAGACTAAATTCTCTTGAAGAAGGCATGAAATCCCTAAAAGATATGTTACAGGTATTAGTTTCTAATCAAAACGAAGCATCAGTTTCCACTCAAATCAATAGTGAGTTAGAGCCAAGCCATTCAAGTACTATAAACGAAACGACCGAGATTAAAAACACCGTTCGCTTATCAAATGCCGTAGCCAGTCCTGAAAAAATAGTAGAAAGTTTATCATATGCTCAATTCAAAGACTGGAGACGTAAATATGAGAATTACATAGCATTTCAAAACCTAGAATGTGTTCCGGCAAAGCAGGGTCTTGCTCTTTTGGAGTCGTTTTTCAATCAGGATATTTCTGATGTGGTCCGGCTTGTTTTAAATTTTGAACATAATATACAGAGAAAGCCTACAGACGTTCTTAACAAATTGGAAGAATATTTCAAAAAGAGAGAAAATGGACGCTTAAGAAGAAGTCAATTTATGTCGAGGAAACAGGAGCAAGGAGAATCGTTTATATCCTTTTACAGAGAAAAGCTTAAACTCTTTCAGTTGACCGACCCCTGCGTAACTTGTTATAACCGAAGTCTATCAGATCATATTATAGAATCTTTGTACGACTTAAATTTACGGAAAAAATGTAGAACGCTTCCTGAAACGACGAATATCGAAGATATTATCAAGTTATGCGAGGCAGAAGAAACAGCTACTCTAGAAGAAAATGCCTTAAATAATAAAGTTTCTAAAATTCATGCTACTAGCTCTAAAGGTATCGCTAATAAGAAATGCCCAAGGTGTGGAAACTTGTGGCATTCTTCTTTAAAAGAATGTCCAGCAAATAAATCAATTTGTGAAAAGTGCAAACGTAGAGGCCATTATACGAAGTGTTGTTTTAAGAAGGAAGTTAACGACTTACAGGTTGATGATGCAAGTATTGGAAGCTTAAAAATAACCTCAGTTAATAATAAGCAGTTCCAAAGAAAACAAATTAAAGTGCAAATCACACCAAGAACTAATCCCAGAGTAACGATTTTCTACACGGCAACACCAGACACAGGCGCTGAAGTTTGTGCAGCAGGCGAAAATTTTATTCAAAGTTTGAATTATTCAAAATATGATTTGAAGCAATCCAATATAGTATTGGAATCAGCAGATCAGTCAAAGTTAAAAATCCTGGGGTACATTGAATGTGAGGTTAGCTATGAAAATCGAAGCACTCAAGTAAAAGTTTATATATGCTTTGGTATTAAAGAATTACTAATAGACAGAGCAACTATGATGGATTTAGGAATCATTCACCCAGAGTTTCCCAAGCCAATTTTTAAACTAAACCATAATTTTTTTGAAAATGTTCCGGAAAATCCTTCAATTAAGTTTCGTGAAGAAATAAAAAAAAATATTTTGGAAAAATTTTAAGATGTTTTTAATTCGAAAGATAATCTACAACCAATGGAAGGTAAACCAATGCACATTTTTATGAAAGAAAAGGTGGAACCTTATGCAATAACTTGTCCTAGGAGAATTCCGTTCGCATGGAGAGAGAAAGTTAAATTAGAATTGGACGACTTAACGTCAAAAGAAATAATAAAACCAGTGGAGGACACTCCAACAGATTTTGTAAGTCCTCTTGTTATAGTCCAGAAGAAAAGCGAAAGGTTAAGAATCACAGTAGATTTTACTAAATTAAACAAATTTGTTAAAAGACCGGTTCATCCGTTTAAATACCCGTGGGAAGCTGTATCCAATATTACAGGTAGTGCTAAATATTTTAGTACAATGGATACTGCTAGTGGATACTGGCAGCTCATGTTGGACGAGGAAAGCCAAAAATTAACAACTTTTTTAACTCCATGGGGTCGCTATATGTTTCTAAGGGCTCCAATGGGTTTGGTTAGCTCAGGAGATGAATTTTGCCGAAGAAGTGACGAAGCATTAGCCAACTTTAAAAATTTAGAAAAGGTGGTAAACGACGTTTTACTCTATGATCAAACTTTTCCTGCACATTTAAAAAGAATAATATCATTCCTAGAGAGGTGTCGAGAGAAAAGAATTACACTTAACCCAGAAAAATTTATATTCGCTCAACCAGAAGTGGAATATGTTGGCTATATTATAGGAGAAGATGGTATCAAAAAGGTACCTAAAAAGGTAGTTGCAATTCAGAAATTTCCAAGACCCAATTGTTTAAAAGAACTTCGATCTTTTATGGGTCTTGTTAACCAGTTAGGGAATTTTTCTAGAGAAAATGCAGAAATGGCAACTCCACTAAGAGAATTGTTAAAAACAAGAAATAAGTTTGTTTGGGGCATATCTCAAAATGAAGCTTTTAATAAAATTCGTAAAACTTTAGTTGACCCTCCCAGTTTGGCATATTATGATCCTTCACTTCCAACAGCACTGCATACCGATGCCTCAAAATTAAAAGGTTTGGGTTATGCTTTACTCCAACAACAAAAAGACGGAATATGGAAATTGGTTCAGTGTGGATCAAGGTTTCTTTCAGAAACAGAAACAAGATACTCTATGATAGAAATAGAACTTTTATCAATAGTTTGGGCTGTTCACAAATGTAAATTATATCTTCTTGGACTAAATTCATTTAAAATTATTTGTGACCACAAGCCTTTGTTGCCAATTTTAAATTTTTATACTTTAGACATGGTAGAGAATCCACGAATACAGAGACTTAAAGAAAAATTATCTGGATTCAATTTTACGGTAGAATGGACCAAGGGGATGGACCATAAGATTGCAGATGCACTCTCCAGAGCACCAGTCGATATCCCGGAGGATGAAGACTTAATCGGAGAGGAATCCAGCACTCACATAAGGTCTTTTATCATCCAACAGATTTCTTTATTTGATAACACTGATGAATTAACTAAAAATTCACATTTCGAAGACCCAATGTTGTCGAAATTGCTTGATGATGCTAACAAAGATACGTCGTATCAGACATTGATCCAGTATATTCAAGATGGGTTTCCAGATTCTAAGGATAATGCCAGTCCGGCTATAAAACCATACTGGAATATAAAACATGAACTTAGCGTGGATAACGGTCTAGTTCTTAAAGGAAATCAAATCGTTATTCCATTAAGTGCTAGAAAGTCTGTCCTCGAACGATTACATGATTCTCATCAAGGGATCGAAAGAACGAGGCGTAGAGCAAGACAAGCAGTTTACTGGCCAAACATAAACAATGACATAAAAAATATAATTGAAGCATGTGAGTCATGTCAGATCATTAGGCCGTCCCTTCAAAAGGAAACTTATATGAGCGACAGCCTGCCAAAGTTGCCTTTTCAAGACGTGTCGGCCGACCTTTTTTCCTGTTCGGGCAAAAAGTATATGACTTATGTTGACAGGCTATTTGGTTGGCCAATTGTGTGCCACTATGGAACAAAAGATCCGACTAGTCGAATGATAATTACAGATTTTACAAAATTATTTTCAGACACCGGTGTACCACTACGACTTCGCACAGGTAATGGCCCACAGTTTAGTTCCTACGAATTTAAATCGTTTTTAAAAAAATTCAACGTTGCGCACCATACGTCTAGTCCATACTATCCACAAAGTAATGGGCACGCTGAAGCTAGTGTCAAAGCTATGAAACATTTAATCCTTAAGAATATGGTTGGTGGTGTCTTAAATGAACAAAATTTTCTGGCTGGCCTTTTCGAGTGGAGAAATACTCCTAAAGCAGATGGCAGATCACCCGCTGAAGTTCTTTATGGGCATCCAATTAGATCTTTAGTTCCCGTGCATTTTAGCATGTTTTCTAAAGAATGGCGTACCGCTGCTGAGTGTTTGGACAAAAAAATAGATTTACATAATAAAAGTGCGACCAGTTACAATAAAAATGCCAAAGATTTGCCATCAATTACCCAAGGAACCAAAGTTAGGATATATTGTAAAAAAACAAAGAATTGGAATTTAATAGGAGAGGTGGTTGAAGTTAAAAGTAAAAGAAAATATGTAATAAAGACTCCTAGTGGTCACGTATTGGAAAGGAATAGAAGATTTATTAAGTTTTTGATAAATTAAAATTAGGATTTTTTTATCTTAAGGGGGAGGTGTAGGGATATCTACCTATGCTACCCACTAGTCTTAATGGTTGTCAATTGTAATTAATAAATAATTAACTATTGTCAAATATACATGGTATATTTAATACTATTTCTAACTTATCAATACCAAGTAGAAAAATAGATCCAGAACGTCTAGTAAAATTAGTTAAAACAGTAATGATTATACAAGAAGATCAATGAACAGACCCCGCTGAAGATGAAGAGATTTCTGGACATCGTTACCGCACTAATGGTTAAAATAATCAAGGCGCAGAACTTTTCAAAGAGGAAAAAAACAAAAAACATTCTATGAAATAAAATATAATTTTTCTACGATTATACTCTTGGAATTAAAAAAAATAATAATAAATTGCCCCTAAATCTATGGAAAAACGAGTTTAAAAATAACTTTTTTAAAAAATAATTATAAATTAAATTCCCCACAAATTACGAAATTTTAAAAGGCAATCTCTTTTAAAATTTATACGTTAATTACGAAATAATTTTGTTAAATTAGACTATAATAAAATTCCTAATATTACACTATTTGTTGAAGGAAGTTAAAACAATGTAGGTATTTTAGGTAGGAAGTTAGAAAACGTGAAAAGGAAAGCCCCCTAAGTGAAAAGGCCCTAACTAGCACAATTTTCATTTATGCCATTCAGACAGTATAATTGGGAGCAATAAACCCTAATCAAAGAAGCAAACTTCTTGCTTGCAGTTCAAGAAATACCACATTAATTAAAGACCCTGCAATTCGAAATGTTCACAAAACACAGAACTATTATTAAACAGGAACAATGGCCCTAGAAAACATACCTTTTGTAAGTCTCCCGTGAAAGCGTTCAACTTTGCTTTAATTCATAACAACTTGTCATCTTCATTATATTAGACTTACAAAGTCCAGCTAAAATGTTATACGAACACGCTATTTAGCTATTTCTACTCTCAATAATTCCTTTCGAACTTCTTATAAGACCACATTTACACGCTACGCTAATAGTTTGAGTCGCTATACCTATAATTCAAATGTTACAACAGAAGCTTTTAACAAAGTTAGTAATTTTTTAAACTATGTTTTTATATGTAATTATTAATTTAGTGTATTTTTAGCTCAAATATTTTTATTAACCTGTGTTACGTTAAAACGTCCCAAAGGACTGTCTTTTAAGAGTATTACAAGTTTCCCCCAAAAATGTAATTAAGGGCGCCAAAGTACTCCACAAATTATAATCTTACACGCGTTTTAAATGATTTATTACAAATTTAATGATTTCAAAAAAGAAAATTAATTACATAAATAAAAATATTGAAAACTGGATATTATATCAAAGAGTAATAATTATGTTAATTAAAAAAAATAATTATTCTTTTATCCCATGATGAGTAGTCTTCTGGCTTATATGTATTGGTTTCTATTGTATAGGGATAATTTTTCTTCCAATTACCAAAAGTTGGGAAGAAATTCGGGATTATTTTTTTTCTTTTCCACCACAAAATGGCTGGAATTTAACCAATCTAGATATAGTTTAGTAATTCGGTTAGACCGTTCTGAATAAATGTGAATGAACCTTGTATTTCGAAGAAGTTTAACACAAATGAAACTAGATTTTTGACGTACAATAAAGTATAAAGATTGGTAACAAATATTCAAGGTACAAATCAGTCAGTTACATATTGAACACCTTGTATTATTTAGTGAAAGACGATTTTAAAGCACTCGGAAATTTCTGGTTATTAAATCCATTACATACCAAATTTTAGACCAGGAGATAGAAAGATGCGAATGTTTAGGTAAAAATAGAAAATTATAAAACTCATTATATCAGACCATTAAAATACAGCCAGTTTCATGACGAGAGAATATTCTAATAAAATAACATTCCTAACGAGTTATGTGTACTATTCGTTAAAACAATTTCAAACTGATTAACTATTTTGGAAATGTAAAGCAAATAATTATTTAATTTAAATTTGTTAGATACAATACGAATACTTTTCAAGCAATATACACAGTATTGAGCAACTTTTTAATTTAATCGTTATTAATTACGTATCAAAAACAAAAAATGATTAACATTTTTTTTCTACAATCACTTAATATAAATAATGAAACAATTTGCGATTATGAAATTTTAACAGAAAAAGAAATAACACACTAAACGAAGATAATTTACCAGTTATTGCTAATATTGAAGTTAAAAGGATAATCCATGAAATCGTTAATAAAAATACCCGAATCCGAACGCGTGTTGTGACTGTGTTTTAATAAATAAAATTCTTGATTGCTGTGAATAGCTTGTACATCTAGGTGTTCAATTTTGTTATTGATATTAAAACACTTATGGGCGCTGAATAACGTCTAAACAGTTTTACAATAACAATGAACTATTTGAACTCACCTTAACTGCTTATGCATCTGCTTATATAGAACAAACGAATATTCTAAACTAAGGCACTATAGACATAGGTATTATCATCAGCCATTTTTATTCCAATGTCAATCAATTTACATGTCAGATCATAGACAAATTAAAGAGACACGTGCAATCGTATTTTGTGGTGAAAATGGGAACTAAACTAGCTGGTAGTGCGAAAAGCGAAAAAGTACTTATAACGGTATAGTAACAGAGTAAGTACTATTAGTGGTTTAAGTTTAAAATAAATTTAAGGTACTTTAAGTATAAAAAGGGTGTTAAAGTAAAATTTTAAACAAAAACATGGTGCGCTGATGTTGGAACCTGTTGCCAACTTTATATTAGACATCAACACATCTGTTCTATTATCTCTGGTTTTGTGGTTGACATTGGACAAAACATGGCTGATGATAATACCTATGTTTATAGTGCCTTATCTAAACTTACATTATGATCCAACCTAACAACTACATACTCGAAATTTCTAGAATATATCACCTAAAAACAGTCTTTAAAGTAAAGGTTGTTCCTTTATTAAGTTATCCCGTTACAACATTATCTATGTATATATATATATATATATAGATGTATATATATATATATATATATATATATATATATATATATATATATATATATGTATAACGAATGGTTTGCGGACAGTTTATCGAGCGGACGTATGGTTTAGGGACATTTGTATACTTTGGAGACTGGTCTCGAAGTATCTTTATATAAAGCGTATGATTTGGGGACAGTTCCCAAAATATCTCTATATATTAAGGGTATCATTCGGGGACGGCTCCCATATTATCTCTTTTTAGAACAGGTATAATTTGGACACAATTTGTATACAATGAATGTGTATTTTCAGGCATAAAAAACTGTGTGCTCCTACAAATAGAAGGTGTTGGTGTCTCTAATATCGAAGATTTTTCGTGTAATTGTTAGTAAGTGTTAAAACAATGAAATGCAATTTTCGGCATCCATTCTGGCCGGAGATTTTCTAAATTAAATTTTATAAAACCTTTATTTGATCCAAGATAACCAATTTCAAAATCTATAGAAGAAAAAAAAACACATTCAAAAAATACAATAAAAACCTTTTTTCCGATACATTGCCTCGACTAATCAACAAAACAATAGGAAATTTTTGACAATACTTTCAACCGACAATGAATATAAGGATTTAATTATTTAAAACATACTAAAATAGAATCTATAACAGTAATTAAAAAAACTTTAATCTCAAATTACCAAACTATAATATATAATTCAAAGTAGATGTGATAGAAAAATAATTTATATGCTACGTATAGCTTGGGGACAGTTTTTCAAGCGGACGTATAGTTCGGATACATTTGTATACCCGTTGAATTCGTCTCTTAGTATCTACCTATAGGTAAAGTGTATAGTTTGAGGACTGTATGAATATGATTTTTTCTGATTAAAGTGATAAATAAGAGACATTTTTGTACACTCCGGACGTGAATAATGACGTTAATAAAACTGTGTGCTCCTATAAATCGTTAGTGTTCCTATTGCGAAAATTAACCATTTTTTATGAGTCTTTGATTTTAGCATACACCACTCATAATCATTAAACGCTATGAAACAATGGAATAGGGTTATCGGCGTCTCTCTTGCACGAACGTTATCCAACTCAATTTTTTTTTTCTAATATAATTCTATTGGACATGACCGAATTCCACTTATTAATAAAAGGGCGTCTAAAAATTAAAGTAAATTGGTTTCAGTCTATTTACTTATTTCACTGCTTAACAAGTAAATTTGAATTTTTCTTATCAAGACGTTTGACACGCAATTTGAATTAATATTGCTTTATTTGAGACCTATTAGATCTGAATGTATGAGAAATTATTGAAAAAACTTAATTATTTTAAACTATAAAAAAACTTCTACTTATAAGTCGAAATAACCTTGATAGAAAAATAATTTATATGCACGCATAGTTTGGGGACAGTTTTTCAAGCGAACGTATAGTTTGGAGACATCTATATACCCGTTGAGTTCGTCTCTTAGTATCTACCTATAGGTAAAGTGTATATTTTGAGGACTGTATGAATATGTTTTTTTCTGATTTAAGTAATAAATAAGAGACATTTTTGTACACTCTGGACGTGAATAATGAGGTTAATAAAACTGTGTGCTCCTATGAATCGTTAGTGTTCCTATTGCGAAAATTAACAATTTTTTATGAGTCTTTGATTTTAGCGTACACGACTCATAATCGTTAAACGCTATAAAACAATGAAATACGGTTATCGGCGTCTCTCTTGCACGAACGTTTTCCAACTCAAATTTTTTTATAATATAATTCTATTGGACATGACCGAATTCCACTTATAAAAAAAAATGCGTCCAAAAATTAAAGTAAATTGGTTTTAGTCTATTTGATTATTTCACTGCTTAACAAGTTAATTCGAATTTTTCTTATCAAGACGTTTGACACGCAATTTAAATTAATATTTCATTATTTGAGACCTATTAGATCTGAATGTATGAGAGATTATGGAAAAAAATAATTTTAAACTATAAAAAAACTACTACTTATAAGTCAAAATTACCTTGATAAAAAAATAATTTATATGCTGCGCATAGTTTGGGGACAGTTTTTCAAGCGAACGTATAGTTTGGAGACATCTGTATACCTGTGGAATTGTGAAATTCGTCTCTCAGTATCTACCTATAACGTGTATAATTTGAGGACTGTATGAATATGATTTTTTCTTATTAAAGTGATAAATAAGAGACATTTTTGTACACTCTGGACGTGAATAATGAGGTTAATAAAACTGTGTGCTCCTATGAATCGTTAGTGTTCCTATTGCGAAAATGAACAATTTTTTATGAGTCTTTGATTTTAGCGTACACGACTCATAATCATTAAACACTATGAAACAATGGAATACGGTTATCGGCGTCTCTCTTGCATGAACGTTATCCAACTCAAATTTTTTTCTAATATAATTCCATTGGACATGACCGAATTCCACTTATTAAAAAAAGTGCGGCCAAAAATTAAAGTAAATTAGTTTTAGTCTATTTAATTATTTCACTGCTTAACAAGTAAATTCTAATTTTTCTTATCAAGACGTTTGACACGCAATTTAAATTAATATTGCTTTATTTGAGACCTATTAGATCTGAATGTATTAGAAATTATTGAAAAAACTTAATTATTTTAAACTATAAAAAAACTACTACTTATAAGTCGAAATTACCTTGATAGAAAAATAATTTTTATGCTACGCATAGTTTGGGGACAGTTTTTCAAGCGAACGTATAGTTTGGAGACATCTGTATACCCGTTAAATTCGTCTCTTAGTATCTACCTATAGGTAAAGTGTATATTTTGAGGACTGTATGAATATGATTTTTTCTGATTAAAGTCATAAATAAGAGACATTTTTGTACACTCTGGACGTGAATAATGAGGTTAATAAAACTGTGTGCTCCTATGAATCGTTAGTGTTCGTATTGCAAAAATTAACAATTTTTTATGAGTCTTTGATTTTAGCGTACACCACTCATAATCATTAAATGCTATAAAACATTGGAATAAGGTTATCGGCGTCTCTCTTGCACGAACGTTATCCAACTTAAATTTTTTTGTAATAAAATTCTATTGGACATGACCGAATTCCACTTATTAAAAAAAGGGCATCTGAAAATTAAAGTAAATTGGTTTCAGTCTATTTACTTATTTCACTGCTTAACAAGTAAATTTGAATTTTTCTTATCAAGACGTTTGACACGCAATTTGAATTAATATTGCTTTATTTGAGACCTATTAGATCTGAATGTATGAGAAATTATTGAAAAAACTTAATTATTTTAAACTATAAAAAAACTTCTACTTATAAGTCAAAATAACCTTGATAGAAAAATAATTTATATGCACGCATAGTTTGGGGACAGTTTTTCAAGCGAACGTATAGTTCGGAGACATCTATATACCCGTTGAATTCGTCTCTTAGTATCTACCTATAGGTAAAGTGTATATTTTGAGGACTGTATGAATATGTTTTTTTCTGATTTAAGTAATAAATAAGAGACATTTTTGTACACTCTGGACGTGAATAATGAGGTTAATAAAACTGTGTGCTCCTATGAATCGTTAGTGTTCCTATTGCGAAAATTAACAATTTTTTATGAGTCTTTGATTTTAGCGTAGGTACACGACTCATAATCGTTAAACGCTATAAAACAATGAAATACGGTTATCGGCGTCTCTCTTGCACGAACGTTTTCCAACTCAAATTTTTTTCTAATATAATTCTATTGGACATGACCGAATTCCACTTATAAAAAAAAATGCGTCTAAAAATTAAAGTAAATTGGTTTTAGTCTATTTAATTATTTCACTGCTTAACAAGTAAATTCGAATTTTTCTTATCAAGACGTTTGACACGCAATTTAAATTAATATTTCATTATTTGAGACCTATTAGATCTGAATGTATGAGAGATTATGGAAAATAATTTTAAACTATAAAAAAACTACTACTTATAAGTCGAAATTACCTTGATAGAAAAATAATTTATATGCCGCGCATAGTTTGGGGACAGTTTTTCAAGCGAACGTATAGTTTGGAGACATCTGTATACCTGTGGAATTGTGGAATTCGTCTCTCAGTATCTACCTATAAAGTGTATATTTTGAGGACTGTATGAATATGATTTTTTCTTATTAAAGTGATAAATAAGAGACATTTTTGTACACTCTGGACGTGAATAATGAGGTTAATAAAACTGTGTGCTCCTATGAATCGTTAGTGTTCCTATTGCGAAAATTAACAATTTTTTATGAGTCTTTGATTTTAGCGTATACGACTCATAAAATCATTAAACACTATGAAACAATGGAATACGGTTATCGGCGTCTCTCTTGCATGAACGTTATCCAACTCAAATTTTTTTCTAATATAATTCCATTGGACATGACCGAATTCCACTTATTAAAAAAAGTGCGGCCAAAAATTAAAGTAAATTAGTTTTAGTCTATTTAATTATTTCACTGCTTAACAAGTAAATTCTAATTTTTCTTATCAAGACGTTTGACACGCAATTTAAATTAATATTGCTTTATTTGAGACCTATTAGATCTGAATGTATTAGAAATTATTGAAAAAACTTAATTATTTTAAACTATAAAAAAACTACTACTTATAAGTCGAAATTACCTTGATAGAAAAATAATTTTTATGCTACGCATAGTTTGGGGACAGTTTTTCAAGCGAACGTATAGTTTGGAGACATCTGTATACCCGTTAAATCCGTCTCTTAGTATCTACCTATAGGTAAAGTGTATATTTTGAGGACTGTATGAATATGATTTTTTCTGATTAAAGTCATAAATAAGAGACATTTTTGTACACTCTGGACGTGAATAATAAGGTTAATAAAACTGTGTGCTCCTATGAATCGTTAGTGTTCGTATTGCAAAAATTAACAATTTTTTATGAGTCTTTGATTTTAGCGTACACCACTCATAATCATTAAACGCTATAAAACAATGGAATAAGGTTATCGGCGTCTCTCTTGCACGAACGTTATCCAACTTAAATTTTTTTGTAATAAAATTCTATTGGACATGACCGAATTTCACTTATTAAAAAAAGGGCGTCTAAAAATTAAAGTAAATTGGTTTCAGTCTATTTAATTATTTCACTGCTTAACAAGTAAATTCGAATTTTTCTTATCAAGACGTTTGACACGCAATTTAAATTAATATTGCTTAATTATTTTAAACTATAAAAAACCTACTACTTATAAGTCGAAATTACCTTGATAGAAAAATAATTTATATGCTACGAATAGTTTGGGGACAGTTTTTCAAGCGAACGTATAGTTCGGAGACATCTGTATATCCGTTGAACTCCTAATATCTTCGTGTAAAGTGTATGATTAAGCGACAGTTTTAATTTTTTTTCTCCAGTAGAGGTATAGTTTGGAGACATTTTTGTGTAGTTGAATGAAAAGTTAAATTTTTTAAATGAGAAGCGTTTCACATTTTTCATAAATAAATAAATGCTTTGAAGCAGGACTCAATGGAAGTCATGGTCGTTATTCCGTAAAGCATTCCTTTTCATGTAACAGAATTAAGCGTAATAAGAGGTGTGAGAAAGGAAAGGAACGGAAAAACTAAACGCACTAAATGGTCTGATTCCGAGAGACGTGCAGTGTTTAAACCCTTTGGAAATTTAAGCAATCATTGAAATTACCATCATTGAATCAATGCCAAGCAGGCATTCGTCAATACAAAGTCTTATATCAACGTCAGCCACAACAATTAAAATCTTTTATTGACAATCAACGTAAAATAAAAAGTCGTCGCGAAAGGTATGCGCTTAAAAAAGCGAAATAGACCATAAAAAATCATACGTAAAAATCGTCTACAAAATTATTGTAATTTCCATGTTACATTTTTGTATTATTCTGATTAAATAAATTTATCTATATTCATTCATTTTAATTATTTCAATGTATCACTGCTTAAAAAGTTTTACAGTTTTGTTAAAGTAAAAAAAACTTTGCGAATAGATGTAATTCTAACCGGAACATGTATAGTATAGGGGCAGTCCTCGAAACATACCTTATTTGAGAGAATATGTTTATAATATATAAAATGTATAATTTAGGAACAATTTTTTACCATTATCACTTACAAACTTTTTAACCACATCATTTTGTTCATTTTTTTATGCTTTTTAAAATTACCGTGGTCCGCCTGCTTGAAAATGCCAGAAAATTACTGTCACACTTGATTCAAAGTTGTGACATATTATGACAGTCCACACATATATTAATACATTTCGATTAAATAGTTTCATTTTCGTGACTAGAACTTTTGTAAAATGAAGTGTTTTATTTGTGGTCAGGGTGGAAATATTTTTTTTTATTAAGGATGTCCTCGTAGGTATAGACCTAAATACAAATGTACCGAGAACCTCTATTGGGGCAGAAGAGACAATTTATTAATTTGGGATTTAAAGGCCTGCAAGTTTGGACGAGTGGGGAAGACGTGGGAAGGTTAGTTCCACAATCTGGAGACCCTGGAGATAAAGGAACGATCGAATCGATCCGTTCTCGATGTCGGGCATTGAACAGTATAAGGGTGCATGGAGTTGGCACGTCGCGTTGCTCTGGCTGGTCTGGCAAGTGGAAGCATTATAGAGCGGAGTTCTTCTGAGCAAAATCTGATTTTGTATCGGTAAAACAAGAAAAGATCAGCCACTGCTCTTCGGTGGGATAATGGAGCTAGGTTTTTGGTGATACTGGTGTCGTTTATTAGTCGAACTGCTCTTCTCTGTATTGCATCCAGAACTTCGAGCCTTGACGGAGCCGCCGAACCCCATACATGCTAGCAGTATTCAAGATTAGGCCGTATTTGGGCTTTGTAAAGAGTAGCTAAGTTGGATGGAGAAAAATATTTCCGTGCTCTAAACAGAAAGCCTAATTTCTTTCCTGCTGCAGTTGCTATGGATGCAATATGTTCGTTCCATAGTAAGTCCGGGAGATCGTTATACCAACCAGCGTAATGAAGTCGCCCGCTACCAGTGTCTGATCGTTGATTGTAATGGATGAGTCGCATGTTTGCCTCTTGTTGGACAGGCAACATGTCTTTGTCTTGGAAGCGTTAAAATTAACAAGATTCTTTCTTCCCCACTTGTCTACAATTCTCAAATCTTGATTGAGAGAAGCCGTTGTGGATCTTCTGTCCTCTTACAGGATATCTAGAGGTATGGGACGGTTGTGCGCTTTGCTACAGTGTAGGTTGCTATCATCTGCAAAACCATGTATCGGGTTATTAGTGGCTTCTAGTAGATCATTAATGTGTAATAAGAATAGAGTAGGAGCTAGAGCCGATCCTTGGGGAACTCCAGCGTTGATCTTGTAGAGGTTGGAAGAATGACCATCTAGAGCAGCTTGGATGTGCCTGTTGGAGAGAAAGCCGGATATTTATCTGCAAAGGTTTTGCGAGAGTCGGTATGAAGGCAGTTTGTTCAAAAGAGACGCATGCCATACTTGATCAAATGCTTTTGAGATGTCTAGTGATACTATTTGAGTCTCCCCATAGCGGTGGATGGCATCACTCCAGACATGATTTACATATGCTAGTAGATCGGCTGTTGATCTTTGTTGGCGAAAACCATATTGCCTGTCACTTAAAAGGTTGTGTGTCTCAATTTAGGTCAGGATCTCGTGATTGATGTATTTCTTCATAGTTTTGCTAATAACAGATAGAAGAGCTATAGGTCTGTAGTTAGAAGGCTGGGTGTTACAGCCTTTCTTGGGGACTGGTTGTACTCGAGCAGTTTTCCAGGATTCTGGAAAATTACCAGTATCATATGATAGTTGAAATAGCTTAGTGAAAACTGGCGCTAGTTCAGGAGCACAACATTTTAAGAGTAAAGCAGGTATTTCATCAAGGCCGCTTGCTTTGTTGGTATTTAGAGTAGCAAGGACTCTCTGCACACGCTTAACCCTAAATATGATATTTTACATTGTGTAGGGAGCCCGTGGAATAGAAGGTAGCTCCATGTTGTCCGGTGGGTTAAGTGTCGAGTTCGAAGAGAATATTTTGGCAAAGAGTTCTGCCTTTTATGTGGAGGACGTAACTATTGAGCCGTCATCTGATGTGAGTGGAGGGAACGAACTAGTTGGGAAATTATTGTTAATATGTTTGGCGAGAGTCCAAAAGGACTGGCTTCCATTAGGGTTTGACCCTAATGCGATTCTGTGACCCATCCAGGGGTTGACAAAAGGGGTACCGGGGCCCAAAAAATGTGATTTGATTGGATTCGATACCAACGTGAAAAGTTGATATAATTCAGATTCTCGTGAAATTCCCTGTTCTCATATAAACTTGATATGTTGAGGGTTTGTCAGGATGTAATTTCGTGTTGCCCTGGCATGGAACCATCCCTCCAGGGATGTACGAAGAAGGGTGCTGACGAGAGGACTACAATCACATTTTTTGGGCCCCGGCACCCCTTTTGTCCACCCCTGGATGGGTCACAGAATCGCAGGCTGCTCAAATAAAGGGTTGGTAGCCTTATAATACTTGATCGTAACATTTCTGTACACTGAAATTCAATCCCAGGTAATCATAATTTTGAGACCCCATGGGCCCCTTTTTATACGGCCCTAATGAGTTAAAACGCCTTAATTGTTGACAGAAATGAGAACGCCGCCCTTCGAAATCCCCCTGACCCAGTATGGCAGGCCGAGCACATTTCTGTAGATATCTTATATTTTCGACCCTTGGAGGCCCTTCTAGACGCCCTTGGGAAGGTAGAAAAGGCGACCTGGCCCGAAGAAATGGATGAAGGGGACTTCTAAACCCCCGAGTGGAACATTTGGCCGGGTTGGGGGGGCAGTCTCATCATGTATATACCATCTTGAAAACCCACCAACTTGGGTCGAATTTGGGGGGGAGGGAGGCCGAGCGGCATCCAGATTTTATACAACTTTGACTCTGAGGTCTCAATGAACATTTAAAAAAAAATGAGCTCGATCGGACCTTTCCGACCAAAGTTGGAAGTGAAAACCTACTTTGACGCGACTGAAAAAAATGAACAAATGGATGTGGTTAATAAGTTTGTAAGTGATAATGGCAAAAAATTGTTACATGTCACAACTTTGAATCCGGTGTGTCAGTAATTTTCTGGCATTGTTTTGGCTGGCAGACCTAGTGTTATGGAAAGACTATGAAATTTGCAATCAAACCATTTACTTATCATTTATATATGTGATGACTGCAAAACACTGTTGCTTTTTTATTATGATTAAATTAATTGAACATGGTTTCTGGCAAAATCGTATAGGCAGACCATGCTCATTCTGTCCGTATTGTTTTTTTGCAATTGGTTATCTAAAGATATCGAAGACAGCTGATGACGCCACTTTCAGTGTCACCGGCTCCCGATCTAACAGTCCTCAAAGTATACTTGGGTGTATTGGAAGTATATTATAGGGACAGTCTCATTGCATACGATTTCTTGATGAGGTCTCGAACTATACTTATAGTATATGATTTAATAAATAATTAGAAATAATTGTTTATACACTAATTTTGCACTCATGTGTTGTCCGTAGGGCTTTTCTTGAGAATATATTTAAAAATTGCCAAGTGTCCCAAACTATACGTCTTACATATATATATATATATATATATATATATATATATATATACAAAAAGGGAAAATTATTGGGCATGTACGCAAAAAGGATTAATAAGGCCACGAGTAGAAATGGTAACCGCAGACATGCATGTTTCTGGCTCATTAGCCGTCATCAGTGCGGCATAACCAAGTAGGGTATTGCACTTGGCTATCAAAAGTGTTGGGTACTTGGGAGCAAAGGATGTTGGCGAAACATGTGTAAAGAAACATAAAAACACAAAAACAACGAAAGCTCACACTTTTGCTAGCCAAGTGCAATACCCTACTTGGTTATGCCGCACTGATGACGGCTAATGAGCCAGAAACATGCATGTCTGCGGTTACCATTCCTACTCGTGGCCTTATTAATCCTTTTTGCGTACATGCCCAATAATTTTCCCCTTTTGACCTAAATACAAAGTTACGAACTATTTTAAAAATGTTTATGAATTTATTAATTTATAAAAACAGGATGAAATATAATACTATTATAGGTAATTATTTTTTTTCTACAGTATTTTCTTTTTAATGAACATTTTCTTTTAATTTAAAATAGTGTCTTTTTAATTGTAATATATCTATCTATGAGAGAGAGAGAGAGAGAGAGAGAGAGAGAGAGAGAGTTTTTTATTTTTTGGTCTGTGAGAGACAGACGGAGAAACATGCGTGTGTCGTGTCGTGACAACTTTTGGTCTGAATTTTTTTCGGCTAGCCTCTAGCCTCAGTCGTAACTGGTCGTAACGCCCGAAAGGGAACTTCGTTCCAAAAACTTTAGTAGATATAACAAAAAGAAAATTAGTTATAAATAATAAGTTAATTTGATAAGTATATTATTTTTTTATCTGCTATTTGTCAGGTATCCTCTACTATCTGTCTTTGCCTTAATTAAATTCGTTAAAAGAATGAAAATTTACACAAACATGTTGAAAATTGAGATTAAATTTAATTCTTAAAAATTATAATTATTTATATTTTTAAGCTATTTAGTACATTATTATATTTTTTAAAGAAACAGGAAACTTCGATGTGGTAATTAGATTTTCTTCTGATTGTATCATATTAACAAATTAGTAAAATATTACAATGGCCAGAATGTTCAGTTCGGTAAACACAACAAACCGAGTAATTGTTTCCGGAGGTGCCCAGACCACCGATTTTTATCTTGAAAGTATTATGCATATCAGGTACACTTTTATTCATCAAAGTTTCTGAAAAACCAACAGATAAAGATGATTTAAATATTAGAAAAGGTATTTGTTTGCATGATAATCAAATTGTCTCAGGCAACGCAGGTAACGCACGTGCTGAGAAAGGATGTCATTTTTTATTTAAATTCACTTAGAGAACAAGAGAAGCAATGATGTAATTAGTTTTATTAATTAATTTTCTACGTGATTTAAATATTTCCAACATTATTTACTACATTTTATAGTTCAGTGCAAATAAAAAAACCTTAACAAATTTACTGCAGATAACCGATAAATATATTGCAGATATATATATATATATATATATATATATATATATATATATATATATATAAGGAATGGAATAACACTCGGGAAACGTCAATTAGGCCAAAGATGTTAAACTGCCATTCAGAGTGAAACTTTTATTCTTTAAAGCGAAATTTTCGGTAACTGTTTGTTACCTTCATCAGCGCCTACAATAGGATTTATTTTATTTATTATAATATATTAGTACATTTGGTACTTACAAAAGAATGTGTTTAAATTAAAAAACAAATCATGTAAACCATTATCCCAATAAAGGGAGAACAAATAAAATAGTGTTTTGTTATTGTAACACCCAAACGAAAACACACCAAAAATACTCTACAGTTTGAATAAAAAGTCGATCGAAAAACCAAAGTACTAAGTATTAAAAAACATAAAACACAGGTGAATACCTCCTTCACCTACAATTTTTTGTATAATATTTAGAGCACACCTACCTAATAAAACTTGTGTGTCTTTATAGAGACGGCTAATATATATTTTTAAGAGTTGAAATCCGTAAACAATATTTTTAGATAATTGCGAAAAAAACTTTTTTTTGCACCATTTTATAAATGTTAATAATTGTTTAAAAAATGGTTGAAGGTAGTAAGATTTAACCTAATATAATGATTAAGTCAAAAAATCATTCATATTTATAAAAAGTCTCTTTTTTTAAGTATGTTTTGCTCTAAATATCATATAGAAAAAATTAAAGGCGAAAAACCAAAAATAGAGAAATATCTAACAGTGCATGGACACGTAAATTTCATCAACTATATCCCCTGTACCATTTAAAACTTGTAATAAATTTCCCTCTAAATCGATTACTTTTTTATTGGCACTGGACTATTACTTATAAGCTAAATTTTAGAAACGTATTTTTTCGCCAATGAATTGTTAACGCTTTTTTGAAATTTCAATAATTATATTAAAAGTAATAGTATTCCATAGCAGATTCTTAAAATAATGCTTCTTGAACATTTCTATCAACATTTTTAATTCACTTACTTTTGGTTGGTTTGTAATTAACAGAATATTCCTTACCATACTAATATAATCCATTTTAAAAACTTTTATCAGATGCAACATTTTGTTTAAAATTTTTTATTATTCTTTAAGAATATTATGATATACTTCTTCAAGACTGATGTTTCATTAACGCCTTGTTACTGCTTTTTAAAAATTTTAGTCAACACTTTCAAAATCGTTAACACTTTTACATTTTCCAAATGAAGATTTTTTGTTATTTTAATTAGACCAATTATAAAAATGTCTGTCAAAAATAATGTTTCGTTAATGCCTTGTTAGAGCTTTCTAAAAGTTCGTTTCTTTAAGATGTGTTAATCCACTCATGTTTTTCTTTGTCGTTAATCTAAAAAAAATCCTTGCCTGATCTGCGTTAAAAACATCTATCGAAAATAATGATTCGTATATAATATCATAAGAGAGAAAATTTTGTCGGCAAAATTTTCGACTGGTATGAAAGTTTGTTGCTTGGCAATTTACGCGAATAGAATTTTGACAAAATCACGAGACGTCAGTCGACTGATTTTGTCAAAATTTCATGAGCGAAAATTGCCAACAAGCAACGAACTTGAATAAAACCAGAAGAAAATTTGGCCGGGAAAAAATTTTCTCTCGAATGGTATTCGACAAGACTATTTCACGAGAAAAATAAGACAATATCAACGAAACATAATCTTTGTTTATTTGTTAACAATATTAAATGTACAATTATTATAAGTTATAGTAGTTTGCCCGTTCTTTTCTACTAAAGATTGATTTTGTGTATTATTGACATGTAACATTTGGGAACTCGAAGGTCCAGCTTCATTTGTTGTCCTGAGATTCTCGATCAACTTCTGGTGGTAACTGGAATCCAGCTGCAGATAAGGTTTTAACGAGGTTGCATTTGAGTGACCCGTTAATTTAATTAACTCCTGTTCAGCAACACCTTGCTTAAACAAGGCTGACACAGCTGAAGATCGATGAGAATGGTTTGTTTTTTTGTGTCTATTCCAATTTTTTCAGCTGACATTTTTGTCCACTTAGAGACGGTGTTTATTCCAAGTGGACAGTTTTTGAACCAAGATCCATTCTTCCAATTGGGGTGAACGGTAAGAAAGAGTCTGTCTGATAAAATCTTTGGTCCTCTTTTTTCCATTAATTTCAAGAATTGTCTAACTGGGCATAAATTTTCGTTTAATGAATTTCTTACCAACCATTTGCTGCTTGCCAAACTTTTTGACCCGCCTTGAGTTGTTTTCGAAAAAATGCTGTTGTATTCAATTCGACCAGTAAATTCTCCCATAATATCAATTTCCTTCTGGAAAAAGTTATTCTTGCAGTTTAGGGCCTCATTGCCTCTCCAAGCAAGTTCAAATGAAAAAAGGTGAAAAAACTTTTTTTGTGCTCCATCGGAGGTTTCTTCGTCGTAGCTTTTGATCATTTTTAATAGTTCTTCGGTGGATAATGCTTTTGAACTGAGTTTTTTTTTTCTAGACAACTTTAAAGCTGCCTTCGCTTGGTGTCTCTGGCCAATCTTGCACATTTGAAAGATATATCCGTGAAAGGGTCGATTTTTATGCCGTATTCCGTAAAATATTTTTTTGTACCATTTTTGCTGTTGTATTCCATATTGACTTTACAGACGACTCTTTATAGTCTTCGCCATTGCCTTTTTTTATATAAAGGCGTAATCCTCGAGAATTTTTGCTGGTTCCGTTATGGTAGTACATTTTTCAAGTGTAAAATTTCTCACCCGTAGGAACTCCGAGAATTGGTTCCAAATAGAGCTTCTGGACTTCTACGTGTTCAATGGGATATTTTCCGAAACCAATTTTCTGATTTCTTCGCCTGACCGGCACCCGAATCTTGATATTTCGTCTGGATTCATTATTTCTTTTCAAAATTATGAAGATGCTTGACGTTTGTGAAACTGACAACTATAGAAATACCAGACACCTTAGTAACGGATCTGTCATAATTTTGTCGCTGAGATGTTACGTATTGTCGTATATAATAAGAGAGAAAATTTTGCCGGAAAAATTTTCGACTGGTATGAAAGTTTGTTGCTTGGCAATTTACGCGAATGAAATTTTGACAAAATCACAAGACGTGAGTCGAGTGATTTTGTCAAAATTTCATGAGCGAAAATTGCCAAAAAGCAACAATCTTGAATAAAACCAGAAGAAAATTTGGCCGGGAAAAATTTTTCTCTCGAATGGTATTCGACAAGACTATTTCACGAGAAAAACAAGACAATATCAACGTTTGTGAAACTGACAACTATAGAAATACCAGACACCTTAGTAACGGATCTGTCATAATTTTGTCGCTGAAATACTACGTATTGTCAATATGAAACGTGCCGTTGCTATGCAGTTTTGTCAGTTAAAAATAGTCTAGTGAAATAGTCAATATGAAACGTGCCGTTGCTATGCAGTTTTGTCCGTTAAAAATAGTCTAGTAAAATAGTCGTTAAAAAATAGTTGATGTTTTGAAAACTTTGAATCAATTTTTTAACAGTTATTGAAATTATTGAACGAAAATCCATACCGTGTGTCATATATTCTCTAAAGAGTTTAAACTGCTACAGTTTAATGTCAATTTATGACCAAGACTTATTTATTTTACGTAGGTATCAACTTATTTACTGTTCTATAAACGTTAACTAAATTACTTACTGTGATGTTTACTGTAAAGAAAGCCACAAAGTATATATGCTGACGACAAATTAAATGCAGTTAAGGGCAGGTGAATGAAATATTTTCTATTAAATATATATACGTACAAGTAGTGTTATAATATTGATTAATAAATAAATTAGTAGGTTCTAAACAAGTATTAACATGGTGAGTATTGTGGGTTTATAGATTTATTTACCCAACTCACAACGTTAACAAACAATAAATTATATCAACTTATTTACTTATTCCAGTATACGATTCACATTTATGAGGTCTGGCAAAGTTTCGAGACTGATTTTGTTAATGAACAAAACAACACCTACATGGCAAGGATAATAAAAGGGGCAGAGTTTTGCTGGCGTTAAAAAAATTTTTGATAAAAAATTGAGCAAAGAGTGAATTTACAGTTATACTTAAGGAAGTCCGCGTTGGAAAACAATGAAAGTTAGCAGATGGTTTACGCGGACGATTGTCTATTTGAATGTTAGAAACGTTTTAAGGAGGAGAGAGAGGATATGGAATATGATGTGCGCGTTGGGTAACTTGTGACTTCAAAAAGCAACTTATACTTTCAAAAAATGACCCAAATGGTTAAAAAAGATCGTCGATTAACTATCAGGGCCATCGCTGAAAATGTGAATAGTAACTGGTTCCTCTAAAACATATCTGCGACCATTCTAATCAAATATAAAAGTTCGTTTTTATTTTTTATAAAGGGTATCGGAAAGAAGAACAATCTTTAGTATAAAAAATAGGAACCTCATATACGGCTGCCTGTAAGTATAAACATCCGTTGGTTAGAAAAAGAGAGAAACCTATTTGTCTCTCTCTACTGACTATATAAACAGGATCATTTATTACTATGTACTTAATTGAATATATGATATATAACAAACGAATATGATATATAAATTATTTGAATAACAAAATAAACTCTGTGAAATCTAGCTTCTGGATACTCTTAGTGGCATCGGCAGAAATAGGCTGCTTTTGCAAATAACACACGTTTTTGTTATTTTGTAAACAAATTATCAACTATAGAAATTAAAATGCAACAAATTCCTGTCACACAAAATGTCAGTGATACTTCTTTAATTGATCCATGTACACATAATTTCATAATTCATCTTAATTTTTAACTCTCCATTCTTTTCTAACAAAGACCCTAAATATTGGAAGTTTTGAACAGCAGTTGGTCGTGCAGATTAATTTTAAGTATATTTGTTTCGTCTGTTGGTATTTACTCAGTGTTTGTCCTACTCACTCTCACTCCTCTAATCTCAAACGTTTGTCTGCAGTTCTCAAACTATCCTTTTCGTCTTTCTTTCGCAAAATACTTAACAGATATGGGCCTTGCACTAACTCCTGGTAGAGCCCTACATACACCCCAAATCCGTTAGTAACCCTAACACTGCTTTTTGTTACCGTTTTTGTTCCCTTTAACATTTCTTGCACTAATCGGACACACTTTTCTGGCCCATGTCCTACTTACATACTTCTTGTCTCTGCTCTCCGCCATACGTTTTGTCTAAGCCTATGAGAGCAGCGAGAATATTAAGCTGCATTTTCAAAGTTTGTGACTATAGTCTTGCACACTTAGTCGTATTTCCTCCATTCTTCATCTTCTTCAATGCACTCTTTGGTTCTTCCTTAGACACGTCTGTCACTATTAAAAAATTTGCAATACCTACCATCTTCAAATATATCTCGCTTATTGTGTAATTACAGTAAACAGTAGGAGTACAATTTTTAATTTAATTTAATAAATAACATTTAAAAATAAATATTTCATGTCCATTGTTCTTAAAAAGAATGAGACCCGTATTCTTGTTCTGGCCTTAGTTATATAGGTAGGTGTATTCATACCTGATTATACAATTGTTTTATTCTTATCCATGGCATTCAAACCGCGCATACTAGAAAAGTCCTTTATTCCGCGTATTTCACAAAATACTATAGATATGTATCCCACTGTCAGGACTTGAAATTCTAATTATTCTTTAACATACAATGAATGGAGTTTTTCATTATTTTTGTGAGGATTCCTTTGTGAATGCTTTTATTGAAACTCTGAATATGAGGCCAAGTTTAAGCTATTATTAGCTCTTATTTTTCAAGTTATTGGACACCATCGCTATAGGGACTGTCTCCGAGGTTTCTTTTCTTTACAATACGAAAACAATTTTGAGAATTTACGTTAAAGGTATAATAAAGAATGCTTGGGAATTGGAGTTTTTTGGGTCACTCTTTTTATAAACTAAAATATATGGTTTACTGAAAAATGTTCTCATTTATTCTCCTTCTTTTTCACAAAAAACTTTTGAGGTTAAGGTAAAAATTCTTTGTCTGATAATGAAAGACTGCGATTTTCTGTATATATTTTTGTCGACATGGTTTGCGTTTCTCCAACATTACTATATCTTCCTTAAGGAGAGATTCTGAAACAGCCCTTTTAATTTTTTCATTGGATTAACATGCCAACGCAATAGTGTGTATGGTTGAGAAATTTGTACTAGAAATTTTATTCCCCATGCAATGTTATAATCATGTCCGTTTTTCTAATGAACCATGTTTTTTTCCTCAAACTATATCTCTCCTTACAAATTCTTATACTCAGAATTTTTATATTGGCTTAAAATTACTCTTAGGTTACTAAGAATATATAATAAATATAATTCAACGCTTTACAAGTTTTTGAAAAACAATTTTTCAAAGACAATGACCGTTCGACTAAGAAGAAACAACTACCTCCTGGGCTATATGCCCCAACGGATATTGGATTATACTTCAAAGTCAAACGGGGTTGAAATATCTACAAGATAACTTAAACCAACCATTCTAGTTTGCAGTTAGAAGGGACAACATAACTTATAGACCGGTTTCGACCTTTTTGGGTCTCGTCAGTACAAGGTATATGTTATCCATCAGCGAGCTTAAGGCATAATCGCTGACTGAAGGTTTCACTAAAATCACGAAGATATATTACTTTCAGCAATGAAAGTGTAAACTCCGCGGTAGTAGTGACATCCTCACCTCCAACTGCAAACCAAAATTCAAAAGGTTTTGACAACGAGACGTCTGCCCCGAAACTTATAAGAATTAATACAGTAAACTGTAATATTGTCGTGTTTAGTAAAGCGACTTACTCATAGGTTACTAAGAATATATAATAAATATAATTCAACGCTTTACAAGTTTTTGAAAAACAATTTACTGTATTAATTCTTATAAGTTTCGGGGCAGACGTCTCGTTGTCAAAACCTTTTGAATTTTGGTTTGCAGTTGGAGGTGAGGATGTCACTACTACCGCGGAGTTTACACTTTCATTGCTGAAAGTAATATATCTTCGTGATTTTAGTGAAATCTTCAGTCAGCGATTATGCCTTAAGCTCGCTGATGGATAACATATACCTTGTACTGACGAGACCCAAAAAGGTCGAAACCAGTCTATAAGTTATGTTGTCCCTTCTAACTGCAAACTAGAATGGTTGGTTTAAGTTATCTTGTAGATATTCCAACCCCGTTTGACTTTGAAGTATAATCCAATATCCGTTGGGGCATATAGCCCAGGAGGTAGTTGTTTCTTCTTAGTCGAACGGTCATTGTCTTTGAAAAATTGTTTTTCAAAAACTTGTAAAGCGTTGAATTATATTTATTATATATTCTTAGTAACCTATGAGTAAGTCGCTTTACTAAACACGACAATATTACAGTTTACTGTATTAATTCTTAAAATTACTCTGTTTTTTTTTAATTAATTAGTTAACCGAATTCTTTTCGTATCTCAAAACACCTTACCCGTAGATGCGATTATAATTATACGGTTGAATACGTGTTATATATCGTTGCTAAATATCGGTCTAAATATTACTAAAAAAGTCATTTGCTTTTGATCGGCATTTCTCAAAAGCATACTCTTTGCGCAAAATATTTTTCATTTTTTTTTCAATATTTCTATAGTCTTAGCTGTCGGAATTTTATTTGTCTATCGTTTAATACGATACTGTGCCTCTTTTTGACGATTTCAAGTGCGGTTTTTACTCTTTCTTCAAGTGGATTATCTTTAAGGAGCATCAGCTACATTTACATTCAGCTGAAAATATTTTAACGATTGATACTGAAGAAATTTGGTCCTGTTAATTTAGGATGAATTTCCTTAGAAATGAATATTTAAAATTATCCATTTAAAAGAAAACGCCTACATATACAATATTTGAGAGAACATCATACAAACTAAACATATACATATACACTTTGACAGGAAACATAAATTCTCTCTGATAAAAACGCTCTGCTGTTTTAGGCCAAGAACTTTCTACTTTTTCCTATATATTCTTTAGAAAAGGTTAAGCTGGATAATAATATTATATTTACACACGATTTTCTAAACGCCCACAAACTTTGCTTTAAACAAGCTTAAGTCTTGATTTTGTAGTTTTTAAAAATGTCAAGACAGTGTTTGATTAGAATCTAACAAATTATTATATGAGGTAAATTTATTGGTCGCTCTTCTCTTCTTTGTCTCTTCTTTACTACAACACTAAAGTGATTCACTTCCTAAAGTCACATCGAGATAAAAATTTGCCGAAATTTCACTTTATTATAACGTTAAGATTCTGTTCTGATAATTTTAATTTTGCTCGTATGTAATTTACAACCACGAGATTTATGTTAGTCATCATATTTTGTTCTCGTTCAGTTATTTTATAATTACGAAAACCATCTTTGTAACTTGATGAAGAGTATGGTAGTGTTTTGCATTAATACTTTTTTAATTAAAACTTTGCTTACCGTTTACATAAAAGTTCTTTTAATTGGCATTTTTTGAAGGATTAAAAACAAATTCTAGACTATCAAGGCAATTTATTATAAAAGATTTAACAAAGAAATGCCGAATAAAGGTTCTGAAAGGCACTCCAACACCAGCAGTATAACTATTACCAGATCTTTCATCTCTTCACTTTATTGTAAAGGGTTCGAAAAATGATGGGATTTAACAGGGTGCAAGAAAACCTGAGCAACATTAAAAAATTAAGAAAAAAATTGGAGAACATATGTTGGAGATAAATTTAGATACTATGGCCCTAAATACCCGCCCAAAATAGCATTTAAAGTAGGTAGGTACACATCAATGTGAAGACAGCAGTGTTGAAAATGTACAAAAATTATTGTATATAGACGAGAAAAGTGAGGCCATTCTCACAAAAATTCGTTCAATGCAAGTTGGTCCGTATCGTTGTCGCCCACCAGCAGCCTTGCTAACCTAAAATTTCTGAAAACGGTGAATTCATACAAAAAAAACTAATAAGTAGAAATCGGTATATCTGTGTAACAAAAATTGAAATACTATAACCTAATTAAAATCTAAAAATCAGTAGATGAGGTAGAAAAAACGGTTTATCGTTAGATTACTTTCTAAATCGGTAGATCTACCAAAAAATAGGTAGAATTCGCATCGCCACTCACCAGTTCTTACAAAACTGGATAAAAAACGTCAACAAACCAAAGCGAAATGTGATACAAAGAACTTTAAACACGGCGCGCAAAGTGATTCTACTATTCTTGTCTACATACGGTGGCTCTCTATTTCAAGCAATTTGAGGAAGTCAGACTTCTATGGGACGATCACATAGAAGAACTCTTAATGTTTACGTTGCCTAGTCTCCAAATTTAGACACTTAAGTACAATATTACACATTCCATACTTAAAAAGTATATAATACTCTCTAATTGAATCAGGTCTTTGTTACGGTATTCTTGGATCAGGTGGAGTAAGTCCTTCATATTTAAAGAAATATTGCAGAAAAAGATCTTAAAAATATTTTTTAATAAGTGTAAGACTTACCCTTTAGATCAGTTATACAATGAGAGTAAAATCATGGACACGAGACAATTATGTATGTTCTGTAGCTTAACAAATATTTATAAATACAAACAAACTTAATAAAATCTAACACCAATACGTAATACAAAAATAAATAAAAATGTTTTAACTGAGATTCGAAAAGACTATAGGGCAAAGGTGTGTTTGGTATACTCATCCAGGAATATATAACTCCTTACCCTAGATGTACAAATTGTATCTCCATTTCATTAATTCATTCAACATGGTTCAGTCCATTTTAAAAAAATATGTCTTAAACACAGACCGTTTGATGGTTCATAATCTGGTACACATTGTATTTTTTTAGTCACTTTTTATCCAATTAATGTTCTTATCAAAAATGATATTCTTTTTATTCTTAAATACTTATAATTTAGTTTAAAAAATTTGCAAAAAACGAGCTATTTTTAATATTTTAATTGTTATTCTTTCAAAACAAACTTTGAGTCTATAACCTGTGCACGACCTTATGTTTATGTTTAATAATAATTATTACTTTGAACATATTTTATTATAAAGCAATGGAATTTTTAATATTATTGTGACAAAATTTTATCACAATAACTTTATTTAATAGTCTCGTAAATGAAAAACAAAACAAATACCATCACCACCGTATATAGACAAGATTAGTAAGATCACTCTGCTCGCAACCTTTACAGCTCTTTGTACCACATTTTGCTACGGGTACCGACGTTTTTTGTGCAGATTTTTGAGAACTGGTGAGCAGCGGTGCGAACTTTACTGATTTTATAGTAGATCTACCTTAAAAAAGTAATCTACCAATATACCGTTATAATTTGTTTTCATAATTATTTAAGTTTTTTTTTAACTTAATTTAAACTTAGATTTTTTTATTAAAAGAACATTTTTATTTAAAACTATCAATTTCTACTTCCTTGTCACGTTCTTTCAATAAAATAAAAGAAATAAAAAAAAACAATAAATTTTGAAAAACTATTCAAATTCTTCAAATAGAGGTTCAACTCCAGTCGATATCGGTAAATGGTTTCTCTACTGGCAAATTTGTGCCCAGCTCAGCCGTAGAGGGTAAGTACAAAAAGAGTGAGTCGCGCCACCGATTTAAACGGTTAAAATCGAAAACCCCTGTTGGACCAGGCACTGACCTATCTCGCTAGAGATAAATGAATAAATTAAGAATCTTAATCAAGATTAATTGAGTTGCAAGTATGAGAACTTTAAAGTGAGCTAAATAAAACAAAATTTCTTTAAAACTGGACCCTCCTTTAATGATCCAAATACTGAGGTACATCTAAATTACAAGTTCAATTAACACTAGCGCAGAACAATGGAATAAATATGAAAGTAAAAAAAGACGGATAATCTGAAATGTGTGATCACACGCACGACTTAAAATTAAAATCTACAATTACCAACTTAAATTTACAAAGTACAATGGCTTTAGCTTATCTGGTAAATCCAGAAGTCGATTTCTTTCAGTCCTTGGCTTCAAATGATCCACAACTATTAGGCCTGAACCAAAATTTTATAGGCCGTGACAAGAAATCAGCCAATACCATAAATTCAGCCCACACCATAAAAATTAGGCCCTTACCAAAAACTTAAGCCCGTACCAAGAACTTGAGCCCGTTCCAAAAACTTAGGCCCGTACCAAGAACCCTACTAATAGGGTGTTTCCCATTGACGTATAAAAAAAGAGAGACATCTAATAGACCATATTTCTGCGGTCATTTATTAAACTTGTTAGTAAACAAGAGGTTTGTTGATATTACAGCAGAAGTTTACGCTGTTGCCGCATCGTTAAGACACGGCACTCTCTATTGGTAATTCTTTTTTTGGTCATGAAAATATTAAAAATCCCCCTTAATATGTTTGTTCTATTTTCATGATATTGTGTTTAAATAACCCCTATTTTTTAAATTTCACTTAAAAAACATTCACCCAAATCATTTTTTATAACTTTGAAGAGAAAAATTTATTTCTATATTACCCTACTCAAATATTTAAGAACGGACGTGACAATGGTGTTATAATATCGGACAGTCCCGTCTGCGTCCGTCGTGACGAGCGAGAGTCTTGACAGATGCTTGAGCTTGACAGTCTTCAGTCGAGAAAAGAGTTTGTATTCATTTGCGTTGTTGCCAGGATTGGTTGAATATCGCCTACTTCATATATGCCGATCTTAGCTAGCGGTGTTGCCACAACTGGTTCTGAGATTTAAAGACTGACCGCCTTGGGTATATGGAACTGGCAATGCATTAGGTGTCTCTCTTTTCTTATCCGTCAATGGTGTTTCCTTTATGATTGACACAGATTGCAACTCTCCAGACTGGTAAGAGAGAGTGTAATAACGTATTCGTTGCTAACTGTACTAATACGATCTACCACCGTCACACTAGGGCTGTAATTCGCCGGTCTTGTATGGTAGCTAATTAACTGAACATCCCGCTGACTGTACCGTAATCTTATCAACAGAAGATCTCATAAAAAATCCCTACACGAGGTTATCCTTCGAATAACTCCAAAAATATCAACAGAATCTAATTCCAACAACGATTCGAATGGATAATAAGGTTTAGTTTCAAAAAATCCAAAATCAATTGATACAGATGCACTGTGATTTAAAACTTAACCGAAAAATCTTCTGGAGACACTTAAACAACCTGTCCAGTATAATGCCAATCAAAAAAAAAATAGAATCCCTTGTCGACTCTTATCTACGAGATGACACTTACAGGAAGGAGTACTTTAACTTATCTATTCTCTAACTAAAATTTACCGGCCTTTGTTAAGTTGGATGCCAATGTAATGAATTACCTGACTGCAGACAACAACATACTAAGTTTTACAAACAGAAGAAACTACTGTCAAACAGCTGTTGACGATTTAAGTGACAATATTTAAAATAATATAAATAATGACTACAATTGAGAACAAAACATGATAATAGATTGTGATTGACTATAAACAATAAAAATCAACATATTCTTGATTACAAAAGCTTCTGTTTAACCCGAATTATGATGCTACACTTACGGAAAGTAGTTACTACTGTTTACTTTTAAAACAATTATTCCTAGCGCGGATTTGGCCCGTGACATACTTTTTTATATCAATCTACCGTTTTTAGAAATTTTAGGTTAACAACGCTGCTGGTGAGTGAGACAGACATGCAGAACGAGAGCTTCAGCAGCATGGAACAAGTGGGAGTGATCCTTGGCTATATATGGTGCCATCACAGCTTAGAATATTAAGAATCATTCGCGATATTTAACCTCAAAACTCTCCCAAAACCTTAAACTGTATAAAAAATTGTATTATGACACAATTTTACTCCAAGTATTAAAAAAACACATAACTACATCTTTTAATATACATGCAATACAAGTAACCAATTAAGCACTTTATTTAATTGAAATAATTCCTGCTACAAGTTGTTTTAATTATTAAAGTTATTATTACATCTTAACCAGCTTGTATATGTACTTGAAAGTAAATTAAGTTAAAACTTCTTCGTGAATTTTATTCTTGCATGTATGAAAATCCAACTTTAATTGAAAAACAAAGTACACAGCAAATCCAATATGGTTAGTTTTATGCATGCTGAATTCACTTTTTTAACAACTCACTAAACTTAATTTGATTAGTTGAAACTAAATATTGTATAAATAATAAAAGCTAACTGTAAAAACTTTAACAGAAGTATTGGTAAATATTATTTTTTAATCTAACTAAATGGTTTATTGTGTAAATGCAATTTTATATACAGTATGTAATTTATATAATAATAATAATGGTTATTGCATACATAATAACGTATAATAAACAACAATGTAAAAATTAAACCAAAAGGGAATAACATAAGGACTCACAAGGATATAAATCCGCACGTGAGTAATACGGATATTCCTAGTGAGTACAAGATTTAAATAAAATTACATAATTCCACAATTTAAAATTTATTACCTATAATTTAAAATCTATAACACTATTTTTCCAAGATTTTTTTTTTTGTTTTTAATTTCTGACATATGGATATGGGATCTGTGGAAGGATTTGAACCTATTTTTTTATTTTTACTTTAAACATCTGTAAAGAGTTAACCAATTTTATTGCAACAGTCAAGAGATTAAATATACGATGCCAAAAATTTCTTTGGGCCATTGTTTTGCTGATCAATGGAACATGTATTGCTATATATTGTTGGATGTATAAACAAAATATGTTGTTCTTTTTTGTCGGAATAATAATAATAAGAGAGTAAAAAGTAAAGTAAAAGGGTAAATGATGTAACATTAATAATTCTCAAAAAGTTCGTAAATCCCCTACCTAGCTCAATAGTTCGTGGCTTCTTTAAAGAGTTGTACCATGAAATTTAAGGGCGCCATAGTACGAACTAAACAAATTATAAGCAAACATCCGTTTATATGATTTATTTAAAGTTAATTAAAAAAAAACAAGTATTTAAATTTTAAAAAAATAATAATTATGGTTTCGAATTAATTTTATCTCTTATCTTTCTTCTGGAGATCTGCCTCGGTTGTTTTTGGAGTAGTTCTACTAGGGAGAATTTTCTTCCATTGCTTTAGTAGTCGTAACCAGAATTTCCAATCTGTTCTGCTTTCACCACAAAATGGCGCCTCAAAACACATATGTAACTCTAACGTGGTCCTCTTCAAAGGTGTAGATTGACCTTATATTTAAAGAGAAGGTACCAACGAGCAATCAGATTAAGTCAAAATTCTATCGCAGCGGTACAATTTATAATTATGGCGATTACATCAAAATAAATCTCACTTACACAATACTCTGGTGAATTCTTTATCTAAAATATTCTAAAACGATCCGATAGATCGTTACAATAAATGTGAGGTTGGGGGTGGGAAAAAGAGGAGAAGACCAAAAATGAGATAGATGGATAAAATAAATGAAGAGCTTAAAGAGAAAAGATGGACAAGAAAAAATGAGAGATAAATAGGGTTCCGTGATGTTCTCTGTCTTTCTAACCAATGGATGTTTTCACTTACAGACAGCCGTATATGAGTTCCCTATGATTTTTTATAATAAACATAGTTCATCTATCCTATACTCTCCATAAACAATAAGAACAAACTTCTATATTTAATCAGAAGAGTTCGATACATGTTCTGGAGGAACCAGTAAAGGTTAGGATTCACATTTTCAGCAACATTCCTAATAGTTTTGGTCACTTTTTGAAAGTTTAAGTCACGTCTTCCAGTCACTGGCCACCTAAACGCGCACGTTATATTTAATATTCTCCCTATCCTAGTCAAAACATTTGTAACCCTCGTGCACGGGATAGGCAGTCATACCAGTAAACCCTCTGCAAAGTTTCATTGCTTTCCGTCGCGGACTTCCCGAGGTTTAACGAAAACTTTAAATTAACTCTATGCTCAATTTTTTTTCCAACAGTTTTTTGACGCGAGCAACTTTTGCACTTTCTTTATTTGACAGTTACAACGAGACCACAACTATCCTTGGTATAAAGCTGAGAGGAAAAAAAGAAAAAGAAGAGTTCGCTCAAATAATACTTCAGAGTGTTTAGAATGATGCTTCCCGTCGTTGGTTAAATTCATGTTAGTGCCACATCTCGTTTTTTAATAACTACAGGAAGAAAATAAATTAGAATCAATTTGTAGCAACATATTTTAGCGTTTAACTCCTATTTTCTACTAGCGCTGTCCTCGAAAAATTAAATATAAACACCGGGACCTATATAGTTCTTTTTTTTTGTATTGCAACGACAACACGAGATACTAAAAAATACCTAAAAATCTTCAATGTATTAAAATGTAGACGTCTCACCATCTGCTTTTTATGGTGCTTGGTCTTCTCGTCGCTTGCATAATAGACTACATCGTATGTATATTTTAAATTTTATTGCTCTATATCCGGATGTTGAATTATCAGAATGTTTTATTCACTTTGTAATGAAATAGGAAGGTTAGATATATTTTTAATTCGGATTTAAGATGTTCGAAGTTTACTTTTGTATTATGTATTTTCTCTCTCACAGCACCACACGAAAAATAACAAGAGTTGGAGTTTAACTTTAATATAACCGTTTATTTTATCTTGTTGCTTTCTTATACTTTCTGAATCCGACAGACATGTAACTTTAAATTAAATACAAAAATTGAGAAGAAATTTTCTGTGTTTTCTTGCAGAGTTTTTTGTAATCTAATAAAAGATTATATCAAAATATAAAAAAAATCTAAATTATATATTTTTTTAAAGCAAAAGGTGCTGACAAATAAACACATAAAAGATATATTTTTTATCATATTATTGCCTTTTGGAAAAAAGTATGTCAACAAAAAAATTGGAGATAAATAAGTCAAACGTGATATGTTTACAATTTGGTATTTTAAGGCATTGATAAATAGGAGCATATGTAGTTTACGAGCCGTAACAACTATATGTTGGAACAAGCAGTTATTTTGTGAATAAAGTTCCAATTTACCGAAATTATTTTGTTCTAATTTCTTTTTAATTGTAAATATGAAATTAACAACATTCTTATGATGTATGGAATTATTTTTGCGATTTAATTATATATTTTATGTTGGTTAATATTAAAATAATTGTTTGATATGCGAAAAATGCTGACAACTAAATATTGGAAGAAGTTTTGCTGTTCCTCACGTTTCTTGAGTTTCATCAGCCTGATGCGAAGGAGGTTTTGGAATGAAACATACGAGTAAGTAGTGTGCTGTCAACAATAATAATCATGCGTTATTTGAGTATTAATAATTAACAACTGTCAGTTTTAATACAATAATGGAACGTGGAAAAGCTACTGACCCAAAAGTGCGAGAAATTATTATTTATCGGTACAATAAAGGGAAAACAATGCGTAAAATTTCCAGTGAATTGACTATAGCAACAACTACTACTGTAACTATACTAATATTATAAAGAGAAAAGGTTTGATTTTTTGTTTGTTTGTGTGAAATGAATAGGCTCCGAAACTACTGGACCGATTATAAAAATTCTTTCACCGTTGGCAAGGTACACTATTCCCGAGTGACATAGGCTATGTTTCATTTAAAAAAAAAATAGGGATCCTTACTAAAATGCCATTAATGTAACCAAAAATGACATCGCGTGCGCTGAGAATACTATTGATTATAGAATAAAATAATGTACTACGATTTTAAAGAATATATAAATATCTACAAAAAATGCCGCGACAGCATATGTCTAACTGTTATAATTACGTCACAATAACTTGGTATTAATCCTTATCAAAATAACTTGTTTCATAATCACGACAGATATCACAAATTTAGCATGTGCAATGGGACGAGGCTACTTATAAAGGAATTAAAGGACAATTAAGTTGTAGCAACCAATATAACTGAACCACCAGCTGCTCAACTAGCTCATACACTAAGGATACCAATGATCCCAACTGATCTACCAAATCCATTTAAACCGCTTTAATTTCCTATCAAAACATCTTTCGCTTTTACTAATAATAAGTCTCAAGGTCACACCTTCCAATTAGAAGGGATCGGTTTTCCTCATGGCCAACCGCCTAAGGCGGGTCGGAGCACCTGAAAATCAATTTATTTTGCTGCCAGAAAATAAAACAACATTTAATATTGTTTACAGGGAAGCGTTGACCCAATAAATTTAATGGCTTTTGTTATTTTCTTTAATCCCCGTGCAAAGCCGGGGCGGGCTGCTAGTTTAATATAATTAAGAAATATTGTGAAACTGCCAGTATCGATATTCGCGGTAAGAGCTCAGGTCGTCCAAAAACTGTTTCTGAAAGGAGTGTAAGGCAATTAATTCGAATATTTAAGTCGGGAAGGAGAAATACACTACGGGAAGTAACTGCAAGATGGAATAGAGAAACTGACATGAATGTTTCCAGAGAATGCTGTCGTAAATATATCCACAAGAGCGGTCTAAGCTTTTATAAGGTATGTTTGATAGGATCTTCTTTGCGGTATAAATTTTCTAATTTTTAACTTATACGTGTAGGCCAAAGAAAAACCATTGTTGACGGAAACTCAAAAAAGGAATCGTTACATTTGGGCCAAATCAAAACTTTTGTGGACCAAACATAACTGTCACAAAGTTATCTACAGCGACGAAAGCAAATTTAATGTCTGTGTGGGAGAGTGGAAGATTATCGAAAGCCTGTGATTCGGGAAAAAAAAGAAGCATTTCATAAGGATTGTCCCAAAAGGACTGTAAAATTTCCACAGGGTGTCATGGTGTGGGGTTGCATGTCGGCTAAAGGATTGAAGGCGTAGTAAACGCAGCCAAATATCAAGATATTCTTGAACATTCTCTTTTACCAGGACAGAGCCTCATACCATACGGCTATATCTACAAAAAAAATGGATGGGAGAACATGACATTAAAGTTTTGTCACATCCCTCTAGCAGCCCGGATCTTAATCCTATAGAGACACTGTGGCACAAAATAAAACAACACCTTAGAAATAATCCTCAGCGTACTTTACCACAACTACATGCTTAATTGCAAGAAATATGGAATAGTTTTACTCCTGAATTCTGTGAAGTCTTAGTGGGTACAATGCTTTCTAGAGTTCAGGCTGTTATTCGAACTATAAGGGCGACGTTAGGCCTTATTAATTTTTCTTTAATATCTTAAAAACCACATGTTCCAATATTTAGTTGTCAGCATTTTTCGATTATCAAACAATTAATTAAATAGTTATAGTCCATTTCATCGTTTTTGGCCGATTTTATATTAGAAACCACTGAAATAAGATTAAACTGTCATCCAAGTTACCAATGGCGGACAGTTTTTTTTCTAAATTAGGTCGTATGTTTCTGAAACTATCAGTGTGGTTTGACATCTACAAAAATATGACATTAATAATTATTAAATTCAACCCTTTAACAACGAGCCGTACATGACGGTTACTATGAATGTGAATTAAGTCAAGACTTCCGTATTGAATACTTTTTATCTACCGGTGAAACAAGATGCAGTTACGTAAGTGTTGTATTAAAAAACAAACGTCCTCATTTAAATTTCTAACTTTCCTGTATCTGAGAGAGATGTAACTCTAAATTTACTTCGAGTATGATTTCTGTCATCGGCCAAAATCCGTGAAATGGACTATATCAACATAAATATGTAATTTAATCGTAAAAATAATTTCATATATCAAAAAAATATTGTTAATTTCATATTTACAATTAAAAAAAAAGTAGGGTAAAAGAACTTCGTTACATTGGCATTTTATTCACAAAAAACTGCTTGCTCCAACATATAGTTGTCAGGGGTCGTATAACCCAAAGTCCCAGAATTGGCCGCGCATTCAAAACATCTAAATTCGCCACAAGAACTTTAAATTGTGTACGTTATTGTTATTATTGTCACAAGAAAATATATTAACTGTTGTACCTCAGATTCACACAAAACCAGACTATGCGTCGCTTAGCTACCGAAAGCTCTTTGTGACTCTCTTTTAAAAAACATTAAATTTTTGAATTGTTAATCGTTATATATATATATATATATATATAAACAAAGTGCCAAGAAAATGCGTATTAATATAAACAAAAAGGGGAAAATTATTGGGCATGTACGCAAAAAGGATCATAGGATTACGAGTAAGAATGGTAACCGCAGACATGCATGTTTCTGGCTCATTAGCCGTCATCAGTGCGGCATAACCAAGTAGGGCATTGCACTTGGCTAGCTTACTCGTAATCCTATGATCCTTTTTGCGTACATGCCCAATAATTTTCCCCTTTTTGTTTATATATATATATATATATATATATATATATATATATATATATATATATATATATATATATATATATATATATATTAAAAAGAGAGACCAACATCAAAATTTCTACCTACAATGTAAAAACCGTCAAAAAACTATAGTCTAAAATTAAAACTCCACTAGAAAAATTAGAGAATTCAAACATAGTTTATAGTATTCCGTGTTCGGACTGTGATAAAGTTTATGTTGGTCAATCTTCTACATGTTTATCTGGACGACTCACATCACATAAGAGCGATTGCAGGAATGTTTTGTGCGTTAGCAGACCACGTCATCAATACTGGGCATAATATGAAATTCTCGGATTCAAAAATCTTAGCTAAAGAAAGTAACTATACGAAAAGAATATTTCTTGAAATGGTTAATATTTACAAAATTCACAACACTTTAAATAAAAAATCAGATATAGATAACTTAACCAAAATTTATAATTATTTACTCTCTTTGTAATATTTTATATGTTTTTTCTGTATTAAGTACTTTTACATTTAATAATTATTAAACGTAATTTCCTAAACATTAATACCATAGAAAATTAACTCCCTCACTGTATTTTGATACAATAAACAAAAAAGTTTTTTTAATGTTACTTCGCCTTGACTGACCACGATATATCTATTAAAAGACCGTTCTTGTGACATTTTATTTATATTTTAACGCAGAATTTCCTAAATAAATAGTAATTTTAGTTGTGTCTGCAATGTGATTATGTATATTGTTCTGTTTTTTTTTATGCTATGTCAACTAAATTAATTTTAAATCTCGTTTTGGTTAGTTAATTAGATTTTTTTAACTTATTAATAATTTAAACAACGAATTTTTGCTTATTGTAGATTGTTCTGATGAAGGAAATAAAATTTTCCGAAAGCTAAACAAACAAAAAAGAGTACACTTTTGTTTTATTGACTGCATCCCCAAGATCTCCAGTGTGTTTATATATATATATATATATATATACTGATGACGGCTAACGAGCCAGAAACATGCATGTCTGCGGTTACCATTCCCTATTCGTGACCCTATGATCCTTTTTGCTTACATGCCCAGACATGCATGTTTCTGGCTCGTTAGCCGTCATCAGTATATATATATATATATATATATATATATATATATATATATATATATATATATATACTGATGACGGCTAACGAGCCAGAAACATGCATGTCTGCGGTTACCATTCCCTATTCGTGACCCTATGATCCTTTTTGCTTACATGCCCATTAATTTTCCCCCTTTTGTTTGTTATAGGTACGCATACTTGGCACCCTTTTTTGTTATATATATATATATATATATATTTCGATTTTATTTACAGATAACTCTGGAAAATTTCAAATTAAACAAGGTACACTTTACCCATAAAGATATTGTAGGTAGAAGAGCTAAGACAGAAGGCTTTTTGTAAGCCAAAAGTCCGTCGCACAAGTGGGCGGAAATCAAAATTTCCGATTTAGAATAAAATAACATGACAATGAAAAAAGATAAATGAATATACCTGGGATTGTTTGAGAAGTCTTGAAATGTATAATTTAGGGATATGCATATATCACGGTAAAATGTTTAAAAAACACTCTTTAAGGCATTGCTACAAATCTATGGTCAATTTAATTATAGAAAATATGAAATTATATTACTTAAGTTTTTTTATAGAAAATAGATGAGAATTAACAATAACATATTGTTTATTGCTAAATTATAACCCATAATACGCCATTTTCATAATTATTTATGTGCCAGTGAAATTGTGCGGATTAAAGGTACACTCTCGATGAGACTAAGAAATTTGAGTAAATTCCAGAAGTATATTAACAATAATAAACTGTTTATTGCTATTTTATAGCCTATAATATGCCACATTAATAAACGAATTAAACCGTGAAACCAATCTACCGCGATTTGGTAGCCAACATTGTGTGGATTATACATACAGTACCCGGCCAAATTATTAGGCCAAGCTTGAAAATGTGAATTTTTTAGGATTTAATTTTTTTTCACTAGGAATCTTATTTTTCTTTGCATTTTTTAGAATTTAAAGTAATTATCACTAGGAATCTTATTTTTCTTTGTATAGCAACATTTTATATAGTATCGTCACATTATTATTTCATTTTAAGCCTATTTTCAGCCAGCATAGAAGCCAGTGAAATAGTGTGCATGTTGTAACCTAAAATACTGTGCGTAGACTTTTGAGTATTAAACAGTTTTAAACTGTAATTTTATTACAGAGATGAGTATTTTTTAACATTATTTTTTGTTTAATAAACACATGCAGTTTTAGCAATAAATAATATCTTATTGTTAATACACGCATTCACGAAGGTCTGTTTTACAGAACTTGTAATATTTTATTTTACCCTGTATATTCATTTCTATTTTTAGATACAGAACAACTTCTTCCTGTTTCATAACGATCTTTTTTTTTTCTGGAAACTAAGCTTTTATTAGATATTTCCTTCTTCTATTGTCTCTATTCTTATGAAGGTTATTATAAGGCTTATTTCATAGAATTCTCTTTTTTAAGCGCGTGAATAACACCTTTTCTTTTGTTTCAGATAATATACCCACGTTTTTTACGTTAGAATACGACAAAAACCTTTGCGACTACGAGAATAGATTTCTGAGAATTTGATCATCAGGCGGCGACCGTTGGTTACGTTGCTATGCTAAATCTTTTTTTTAGTTTCTTTTTTGGTACGTACAAGCATGGACCAACCACGCCTCCAAACTGTAGCGTAACTAGAGCTTTCGCACGAATTCTAGATCTTATCTTATCTTTTTCGACATAGAGGAAGGTAGATCCACTTCGTAAAGAGTGTAAGTTTAAGTTTTGATTTTGATACTACAGATAAGTACCAGTGTTTTTCTTAATTCCTTTGTGATTTTATATGGCAAACGTGGATACTGTCGTTATTAAATTTATTTAGTGCTCTGTAAATAACTTAAAGTATTTACACTAAATTACAGTATTTATAGCATTAAGTGTGGTGAAAAACTATTATGGTATTGTGCTAAGAATGCCACTATTTGCTCAGCTTGAAATAAGTAAAACAGAAAGGTCGATTCACATTAGGCGCTCAGGTCTCGGTTCGCTCACAGTTCGGTCACAATCAAGAGAAGTATACTATTCATATTGAACAATCAACATCCAGTCTGGTCAGAACATTATTTATTATTAGTTAAAATCAAAAATGTTAAAAAAGATCTCAAATGGTGATTTAGCTATTATTGCTGTATGTTTGGATGATGAAGAAGAGGAAAACCGAAACGAAAACAAAAAACGCAGGAAAATATGGGTACACGAAATTTTAAATAAGCGAAAAACGGCAGGAGAATTTTTTACTTTATATAGAGGTCTTGCAGATAATAAAACTACATTTTTTCAATATTTTCGTATGAGCAAACATACTTTTCAATATATTTTAAATAAAATTTCAAGTGATATAGCGAAACAAAATACACCAACTGAGTGTCATTTGTACAACGGTTCGCTCACGGTCCGTTCAAAATATCCGTGGAAAAAAAGACCACGATTAATGAGCATGAGCGTACCGTGAGCGAGCGTGAGCGAAGCGCCAAGTATGAATAGTCTCGTTTAAAAGCAAGTAATAATATTTTACCGCGGCTTGAGTGGAGTGTGAGCTGAGCGTTACCTGAACTATAATGTGAATGGACCTTAATATGGTCAGCTAAAAATGTGCGATAAAGTTTTAATTCTTTTTTTGTAGTAATTATTAATGCAACATGTTACAAAATTAATACTGTATATATTATAAGATTTGCTTTGTTTTAATTTTTTTTTTTTGACAATTGGAAAGGAAAGATTCTTTACATAATTACAGAACTGAAACAAACGAACGAAGTAATTTCTCACTAAATTCAGTATAATTTTGTTTTCATTAAATGCTTTTTTTATAAATTTTTTAATAACTTTTTTTATTTGCTTTATGTAGGGCACTTCCTCTTTTGTATCAGTTCAACCAATACACCATTTTGTTTTATGTCTACTTACTTGTATTTTTTTTATTTATGCAATGTATGTCTTTTTAGTTGTGCCGCAGTAACGGCGGTTAAGCTCGTTACATACCTTTTTGTAAATAATCATACTTAACTTGTCCACCTTGTAACTGGCATTTTGTTGTTATCGTTAATAGAGTTGTTACCTAAAATTTTAAAGCTTTCTTACATTTAGCGAGTTCACTAATAACATCTGTTTCAGAATTTTGAGCCAAAGAAACAAACGGTAAGTGTGTGGCTATCAATCTTACACAACATTTGATAAAAAGATATTTTCTTTGTATGTAAATATTTAACATCCCAATTAGTAATTTTATTTTTCCTTGTTTTTATAAAATAAGTTTGCGCTCTATATAACATCCATCTAGGTATATTCTTTGACTTTAATGGCTTAATTTAGTTTATCCGCTCGTTAGTGACAACTTGAATCCATATCTCGCTCTCCACCCAACCCATGAGTACCGTGCGGTATTGATAACCTTGATAACCTGCCTCTACGTCTCTGTTCTTTTTTATTCATCACTAGATAAATCAATCTTACCAATTTTACTAAGAAACGGAGAAACGTTGGAACAAATTCAAGAAAACATTTTTTAGACGGAGCACACTGTATAAAGTGTATTGAGCTAGAAGGAGACAATGTTGAGAAAATCGCCATTTTTGCAAAATTTCGTTTTTATTTGTTGGCTTAGTACGTATTGTATATAGCTAGAAAGTTTAATGCTTTCGTAACGCTTCCTCTAACATTTTACTCTAGAGACAATATATACCTCATACAAGTATGGAAGCTTCGCTTAAGAACCAATTTATCAAGTAAATAGAAATAAAATACAAGCACTTCGTGCTTTTTTACAAATTATATTTATTATAAACATATGTGAAACTAAACAACCATGCATATTTGGATAAAATTCAATTAAATCTATAGTTTCTAATAAATAAATATTAAATTTGTTAACAATAGTAATCAAAATATTTCTATCACAAATACCATGTGGATCGATCCAATCATCGTCTCTGTAGTTAATGGTAATAAATTATTAACAACATAAACAACACTAATATTAAAGATAATTCAAAAATAAACGCATCGGCATTCTTTGACAGACATAACACCTATCTAGTCATGATAATTAATCTTGGCCAGAGCTACAATACAAACAATACGGATGAGTATATACCAAGAAAGCTCATAAATTCGTATAATTACCAAATGGTTACATATACAAAACACGGTCTTTTTCTTTGGCCAGATGGAATACACACTGGGTGAATCACAAACAAACAGAAGGAACGGTTCACATGGGTAAAAGGAATCTTGATGTAAACACAGCAGCGAAATGATACATTTTAGATCTGGTATATCTCAAATCTAGACTTTTATAAAAACTTCGGTTCATTTAAAGAAAACAATGCAACCGTATTTGGTTTTTGTAAAACGCAACTGGTGTCTACCAATCTTAAAAAGTGTTTATTATTTATAAATAAATACAAGAGCTTTTACCGAATGAAGGTTGATTATCATTTATTGATATACTTATATAAAAAAAAGTTTTGAATTTATTTTTCTTTTGACGCGTTAGGAAAAAATTAAGTTGGTAAATTTTTAATTTTTACGATGCGCGCGCATATTGTGACGATAAACCAACAACATGAAATTAGTTAGTCATCATGTTATTTTTTTTTATTAACTTTGAAAATATATCCAAAAAGAAGAAATAGCAAAAACATAATTAAAAAAAAAACTGACAGATTGGATAAAAATCAAATAATATTTCTATTAAAATTTGGAAATTTCTACATTTGATGTACCGAGAGTTATCAAAATATTCTACACACAAAAACTGATTGTAGTAAACTTTTCAGTGGTGTAAATAATTAAAATACTTAATTTAATTAATTTAATAAATAAAGTTATTTTAACATTTGTTAACAAAACCAAGAATCACTTTAATGAATCATTACATACTGTCAATCTTCTCAAACTTACAAAATACAAGAGTGGCCTTTTAGTGCCTAAGCATAAAAAAAAACCTTATGATTGGTATTTTTAGCCTAAAAAAGTATAACTTTTTACGTGCGTATATAAGTGTACTAGCTGATTAGTCTAAGTATAACTTTTAAACAAATAATGTAATCGACTTAAAACTAGTCAAGATTTATTTGTTAGGGAATCCTGACCAAAATTGTTTAAAAAAGTTTTTGACCTATATTGCATTGTTTATGAGTTATAGGCATATAAACAATTGCTGCATAATAAATTCAGATTAAAAAATGAGAAATGAAATTTTAAAAATTAAAAAAACATGGAAAACAATTTTTTTTCAAAAATTAAACGTATACCATCGTACTCAGTATGTTGTAAGGTGGAATAAAAAAAATATTAATTGTTGATGCAATTGTTTTTAACAAATTGTTTAATTAATAAACAATTAAATAATTAACTGAAAAATTAAAAAAAAATACTAGTTTGTAGAGAAGAGAAAATTATGATTGTTAGAATTTTTTTCATTTTTTAATATTAAATTTAAACAATTGTTAATAAACAATAACATTAATTATTAATTAAAAAATTTTTTGAAGAATTTTTTTTTTAAATCATGGTTTTTAATAAACAATAGAATGGCGAAAAAAAATGTTTAAAAATTGTTAAATAAGCCGTTTGTAAAAAAATTTTAGACAATTGGTCACAAAAATTTAAAAAAAACTGGATTTATATTGTTTTTTGCGTATTAAAAACGACTGTAAACAATTGTTTAAAAAATTTTTAATTTTTTACATCTAAAATCGCATTTGTTTACTTTGTTTGTTAATAACAATTTCAATTTTTAAAAATTTTAAAATTTTATTATGTAACTTTGTTCAGTAGCTTTATGGTAAAAGATTCCAAGGGTTAAAAAAATTCTTGTGTTTTTATTTTACTCACAGTAACGAATTTTAAGTTAGTAACAATGTAGATGTAAGTTTCTAATTAACAAATCGATAGAAATGTAAAAAATAACGGAAAAAATTTTTTGACTGCAGAAATTTGTTCTCTGATATGTTCTGTTAGTGCTAGAATTTTTTTAATTTTTTTATTAATATTTACTTACTCAAAGAAAATAATTTATGTCATTTGGTCGTTGCAGCGGTGACGCGCTGCTGCCGCGCCGCCTGTTTTTTATGGCATTTTCAACATTAATTTACACCTGTTAATAATTGAGCTACAATTCGAAGAATTAGGACTTTTTTGTTGGAAATTTCCTGCCCTTTAAGAATCCGTTCAGTTTATTATTTTAGCTATTATAGTTTTTGAGTTATTATCAAAAATGTAAACCTCCTTTAAATGACTTCTTGACCAGACTAGATCCTTTTCTTCATTTTTTACGAATTTGTCTTGTTTTTTTGATTTTATTACTGTTTTTGACTTTAGTTTACAAATTTTGTTCGGTTTTTCTTTTTTTTTTAATTTTATTCATTTAACATTTTTATCTTATTTCTTTTTTCATTTATTATTTTTTAGTTTTTCGATTTTTTCCAATTTTGCCAGTTTTTCATCTTTTCTGTTTTTCATTTTTTTTTTTCGAGTTTCCTCCATTTTTTTTTTTTTTTGATAAATACTCGTTTGTTTAATTTACTTACATTTTTATTTTTTTTTATTTATGACAATTTTTCACGATTTTTAATATTTTTCAGGTTATTCAAAAATATTTTACTGTTTTACCCGTTTTTTAAGGTTATTTAAATATTTTTCACAATTGTCAATAAGTCCAAATATCAGCCCAAAAAAACAAAAAGCTTAGTAATAGCCAAAGAACCAATAGGATGCAAACTGGAGTTAGACAATCAAATTATACAGCAAGTAATGACTTTCAAGTACCTGGGAATTAATCTATCAACCGACAACAATATCGAAGAAGAGGTAAAAGACCAAATTATTAAAGCCAGTAGAACAGCCGGATGCCTTAACGACACAATTTGGAAAAACAAACACCTAAGAATGGAAACCAAGGACGGAATATATGTCAGTTATTAGGCCAATTATGACAAAACACAAAGACATCTAGATACCAATGAAATGAACAAATTAAGAAGGTTTGCTGGAAAAGAACTACAGCACAGGGTAAGAAGTGGGGAAATCATATGTGGGGTGGACAATATAAATATCTGGGTAAAGAACATAACAGAAGAGTGGAATCAACACATGAGCAAAATTTCTGAATCAAGGATAGTAAGAATAGCCAAGGACACCGTTGAAAAAAAAACAAGCAGCACTGCCTATATAAAAAAAGAAGAAGAATAAGTCAACAAGTTTTTACGATTTTCAACATTTTTTTATAAGATTTTTAACATTTTCATCAGTTTTGTTTTCCAAGATTTCTATATTACTTTTAACATTTTTTTAACCACTTTTAATAGTTTTTCAAGATTTCCTATAATTTCCAACAATTTTTCACGGTTTTCAGCATTTCTGTAGGATTTTTGACATGTTTTTATCATTTTCAACAATGCAGATACCATCAACTTCCAGAAACTTTTCAATTTGTACCAATTGTTAATTTTTTTTACAATTTTTAATATTTTTTTAATATTTTTGACCATTTTTATCTGTTTTTTGTGTTTTTTCGGTTTGATATTATTTTTTTAGCTTGTTTTCAGTTTTAACCCATTTCCAATTAAACATTATTTTATGTTTGTTTTTCTCAAATAATTTTTCAAGATTGTGTAGAATATTGATATTTTTTTGCCATTTTTATGAACTATTCCACGATTTTGCTTAGAGGGTGAATTCTAATAAACCATGAAACACGTGTTTAATGAAATAATTTTAAAAGTCTGGATTTCAATTTTTATAAAAATCGGTGCCGATTTGTAGATTTTTCTTTACAAACTTTTAACTCCTGTTTTATTCCTTCAGATATATTTTTTTTTAAATCGCGTGGATGTTCACATTACGAAGATAAAGATCTGTCCAAATTTCTCGTTTCTACCGTCAGCGGTTACGGCTTTGCGTGAATCTATACCTCAGTCAGTGGGAACTTCTCCTTCTATAAAAAGTGTACATATATAAATACTATTTTCTTTTCCTAAGAACAGATATAATATTTGAATTGCAGAAATTATACAAACAAGAAAATGACATTAAAGAAAAATCGAAACAATGTTATATCCCTTTGAACTTGAACTTGCAATCTTGCCAACTTGTTTCAAATGAACAATACCTATAATATACTAATTTTACATAAAACCGTTAAATTTTAAACAAAAATAAAATTTTGTGAAATATATAATACTATATAAATTGTGAGGTAAAAGCAATAAGAGAAAGATAAATGTGTTATTTATTTTCTACAATGTGTTTATGAGAAATTTTAATGTTTGTTTTAAACGAGTTTGTAGGTTGAACCATAAAAATAAATTAGTTATTTTCAAATAAATTAAGAAAAACAACATTTAAAACCACTAATAAAGTATTATATTTGTAAACTTCGCATTTTTTGGGTGAAAATGAAATAACTTTAAAACGCGGAAAAAGTACTCAAGTTTTAAAATAAAGATTTAGCTGATTTAAAAAAGCGTTACAATTATTTAAGTAGGTACATACCTGCACTGTTAATATATACTTCGAAGAATAGTTCTATTTAATTACAAATAAAGTAACTATAATCAATATACAGTTGTGCAATTCACAAAGCTATCAGAAATGTCAAATCTCAATTGACAAATGTATTAAATGTAAGCTGTCACAAGTGCTCCATAACAAAAATATGTCAGCTGTCAAAAATGTTAAATGTGTTTTAACTCGCAGTGAATCTACGAGATCTAGTAGAATAATTCCTTTTATGTGTCATTTATGTCAATTTCATACAAATATTCAATAAATAGTTGTGCAATTTGCTAATCAACTTATTTTTAAAACAACTACAAAAATGTCAACCATCAGTTTACCAACATGTCAAATGTAAGCTGTTACAAATGCTAGATGAAAAAAAAATTAAAAATCTATTAGAAGTAGTAGAATAATTGCTTTAAGGTCGATTCACATTAGGCGGCCGAATTCTGTAACTCGTTATCTCTATAACGAGACGGAACGTTATTGCTATGATACCGACAGTCCGATCTTGAAACGACAACCGAATAACGACGGTGGCATTCTGCAACTACGAATAACGAAATCACGACGTTACAAAATGCAATACCGAGATGTCGGTACATAACGTTGAGGAAGTGACGTATTGACAGTGATTTCATTAGAACTAACCTTAAATTCTTAGTTTTGTTTGTTTACATTATGTTCTCGGTTCACGAAAGTTTCATAAACCTTTATTCCGAAACAAAAACAAAATGTTTTTATACTTCATATAATGTTAATAAATATCAATAGACCTCAAAATACATTATTGATTCGCTTATTTTATATTGTACATTATTGTACAATTTTTAATGAACCTTTTCCTTCCCTTTGCATAGATTTCCATACAATTTCGGATAATACTATGGTGAAAAATATTTTTTAATAATAAGAATAATACGTAGCTGTTAGAAAAAATATGAAGATTTCGAAAGGGATTTTTATATTACAAAAGAAAACAAATGTGTACGTAGATATCCTTTTTTTATTGTTTTATTTCATATTTAATTAAATATTAATCTTTGTTGTATCTTAAATATAAGCTGATGCACAATTTAGTAATGTTCAATTGTAATAATAGTGGCAATAACAATAACGATTATTATAAAAATCTGTTAAATATTATCAGAAAGTTTTTTATTTTTATCGTGTTCTTTGTCTCCTCGTTTGTCTCTTTCTCTTTGTCATTTTGTGGAATTTTGTATTCGAATTTTCCAACCACCTAGAGCTCTGAAACTTTCAGGATAGCGAAGAACTGGATGACAATGCATGTCTCAAGTGTGTTTAGGCATATACATAGGTACATATAGAATGTTTGACAAAATTTCAAGAAGTTACAGAATAATTTATATAATAGTAATATGATCTATAAATCAATCAGTAAAAAAAACTTTCTAGCATAAAAAGTTCTTTTTATAAATTGTGATTATTTTATAACCATCTTAATTTTATACATTGTATATATAGTCATACAAATGACCAAAGCGGTGTTCAAGTCAATTATACAATGGTAATAATAATAGAAGGAATAATAACATTAGCCATAAAAATGTATGTTCAATTTTAAACACAAAATACGGTGTCGTTATGGTATACCGAGGGGGTGCCCGTGCCTCGCTATCCGTTCCGCTCATAACGACATCTTAGCGACGAATTTCGGTATTATAACGACGAAGTTCGTTATATTTCGTTTACAGAATACCAATTGTCGTTACGGCGAGGCTTCGGTATATAACGAACCGAAACTTCTCGGTATGAGCGCTTAACGACACCATAACGAGTTACAGAATACGACTACAGGTCTCAGTTCGCTCACCGTTCGGTCACAATCAAGTATTATGTATACTATTTACATTGAGTGATCAATTTCCAGTCTAGTTAGAACCTTCGCCTTGCGAAAAATGTTAAAAAAGTTCTCAAATGCTGATTTAGCTATTATTGCTATATGTTTGGATGATGAAGAGGAGGAAAACAGAAATGAAAACAAAAATTCGAAAAACGGAAGGAGAATTTTTCGCTTTATATTGAGATGATGATGAAACTAAATTTTTTTAATATTTTTGTATGACCAAACATACTTTTCAATATAATTAAAATAAACTTTTTTAAGTGATATAACGAAACAAAATAGTACTCAGTCTAAGTATAATTTGTCGCTCATATTGTATAATTCGTCATGAATCCTAACTAATTCTATTAATTGTTCATCCATTTTGCCTTTTGAAACTAACTCAAAGAAACAAGTGGTATATTCAGGGAAAAAATGCACACCGACTGAGTGTAACTTGTACACACTAGCACAACGGTTCGCTCATGGTCTGTTCAAAATATCCGTGGAGAGAATGACCACGATCAATGAGCATGAGTGAGTGAAGCGCCAAGTATGAATAGTCTGGTTTAAAAGCAAGCAATAATATTTCACCACGGCTTGAGTGGAGTGTGAGCTGAGCGTGACCTGAACTACAATGTAAATGGACCTTTAAGGTGCCACTTTATGCAATCACAAATGAAGCAACTATAGTTAAACAAAAAAATTAACAGTGTGCAATGCGCCAAGCAATTCACTTTTAGCACAGCTAGAAAAAAAGGCACTGTCAGTTGTCCAAGATGTTAAATGTAATCTTTTACAAATACCAGATAACAAAAATGTAAAATATCAGCTATTAAAAATGTCACTTTCAGTTGAGGCATGTAAGCTGTTACAAATGCTAGAGACCAAAAATTTTAATTATCAGCAGTCACAAATGCCAACTGTCAGCTGTCAAAAATTTGAAATTCACTAGGCTTTAACTCGCAGATGATCTATTTAAATGCGTTTAGATGTCAATTTATGCAATCGCAAATGAAGCAACTATATTTTTAAACAAACAAACTAACAATTGTGTCATGCGCCGAGCAATTCAGTTTTAGCACAACTTTTAAAAATGTCACTGTCAGTTGTCAGTTGTAAAATATCACAAATGCTAGATTACAAAAATATGAGCTATTACAAATGTCAATTGTCAGCTGTCAAATTCGGTGAGTTATAACTCGCATTGGATCTATTAGACCTAGTAGAATAATTCCTTTTAGGTGCAATTACAAATGATGCAACTATATACGACAAACAGTTGTGCAATTTGCGAGGCATTTTTTTAAACAGCTATAAAACTGTCAAATATCAATTGATCACCGTGTCAAATGTAAGATGTTACAAATGCTAGATAAAAAAAAAATTAAATATCAGCTGTCACAAACGCCAACTCTCCGAGCAACTCTCAGCTGTCAAAAATGTTAAATTAACTAACTTTTAACTCGCAATAAATCTATTAAAGTATTTGCTTGTAGATGTCAATCACAAATGAAGCAACTATATTTGAATAAACAAACTAACAATTGTGAAATGCGCCGTGCACTTCACTTTTAGCACAGCTATTAAAAATCTTTTTGTCAGTTATACAAGATGTTAAATATCACAGTTGTGCAATTCGTTAAGCAACACGTGCTTAAATATCAGTTGACAAACATGTCAAATGTAAGCTGTTACAAATGCTAGATATAAAATATCAGCTGTCACAAATAACAACTTTCAGCTATCAAAAATGTTAACTTTTAACGCGCAATGAATCTACTAGACCTTTCAGAATAATGGCTTTCGGATGCCAATTTATGCAATTACAAATTAAGCTACTGTATTGAAACAAGAAAACTAGCAATTGTTTATGCAAAACTTTAAAAATGCAAACTATCAGGTGTTACAAATGTCAACTGTCAGCTGTCAAAATGTCAAATTAGTTTTCTACAGATGGCATCGCAAAATCATCGCGATATCAGCAAGATAGTTGATTATACATACTTTGTTTAAATTATTTTTGTCCATGTTATACACAAATATTTACCAGTGGAATGAATAATGTTAAATAAAAGTGGATTAAAAAACGAAAATAGTTTCATAATTTTTTCACGCTATTCCAGCGTTTTCCAATTTAATTTTGGTTTAATTTATACGATACAACAAATGTTATTATAACTCTCCCATGAATGCTCATTAAACCTCAAAAGCTTTTAATACTAAATGATTAAACGATTATAATTAGTATATCCCAAGGACACAGATAATTACGAAATAAATTATAACAGAAATCCAAAAAGACTTATGTTTGAAGATTTTGTAATAAAGTTATTTAACTGCTGTAATTAGAAACATAATTACTAAAGTCTAAAGCTATAATCCAATGATCATAACATTAAAAGTACGTAAGTACAACGTATATATTAGTAATTATTGTTTATTTTGAAAAAATCTATTTGCAAGAAGGTGAAATTCAAATTAAGGTGTGTATTAAATAGAAATATTTAATTAACAATTATTCCAACTAATCACAAATGATACCAGACGATTTTAACTTATTAACTGATTAAGTAATTTTAACTGAACACATATTGTTTACCATAATATTCATTGATCACAAGTGATTAAGATTGATAACATGTAATTAACATAGATCACAAGTGACTAAAATTAATCACAAGTGATTAATATTGACCACAATTAATTGACATTAATTACAAGTCAAAAAGTTTTCTATATAAAGAAAACGTTTTGACGTGTGTAAAAAATTATAACTTATTCAAAGGTGATTCCAACTAATCACAAGTGATAGCAGACGATTTTATTTTATTAATTTAATAAGTGATTTTAACTGAACACATTTTGTCTAAAATTGATTTATATTAATTACAAGTGATTGACATTCACTTTTAACAAATATCTGATTGTTTATCTGGTAGCTGAGTCCACAAGTGGTTTACACGGTTCAAAGAAGGTCGTGATTCGCTGGAAGACGACGAACAAGTTGGTCAGTCGAAATTTGTGATTACCACAGAAATTGTCTAAATATTGCGCCTGTTTATTAAGCCAAAACCTTCATTGAGATACATATGCAAATAGATAACTTCATAGATTCAATCCTTCACATTTTCACCAGATATTTGAACATAAAAAACGTCTGTTCACGGTTTGTTTGGCACAAGTTCACAGATGCCAAAAAAATGCTTCGACTTTAATATTCGAGAGACATCAATAAAGGGACCAAGAAAGATAAAAACCTTCTGTACAATATTATAACTGATGACGCAACGTGGTGTTTTTAAATAATCCCGAAACCAAGTGTCAAAGTTCCCCAAGGAAGCACATAAGCTAACCAAATCCGAAAAAAAACGGCTTGGAAAAGTAAAAAGTGAAAAGAATGTTGATTTGTTCTACGATTCAAAGAGAATTATTCACAAAAAATTTGTTCCAGCGGGCCAAACGGTTATTGTTGTGTATTGTCTACTTGTTATGAGGCGTTTTCTTTCGCATATTCGTCGTGTTCGGCCAGAATATAGCGAAGAAAGAAGCTGGCGCTTGTTGCACGATAATGCACCATCACATAGATCGACACCTTGTGTCCGATTTTATGACATTTTAACCATCAACCACTCCCCATATCTCCGGATATGGCAAGCTGTGAATTTTTCGTTTTCGGTAGACTACATTTGCCATGAAGAGACAGCGCAGCGGTAGGTATATGTTGATGTCCAAAAGGCGTCGACGACCATTTTTAAGAACATTCTGGTCAATGAGCTAGAATCCTCATGTAAAAAACTTATGAACCGTGTAAACCCCTGTATTTACACTGTTTACTTTGCGACAGACCTCATGTAATCAAAACTGATTCCAAGTAATCACAAGTTATAGCAAACGATTTTAACCCATAAGTAATAACAACTAAACATATTTTAATCAAAGGTGATTTAAATTATCTACAAGTGACTTACATTAATTATAGGTGATTTATCTTGAGAGTGTTTTAAGGTGCGAAATAAATAGAAATTTAGTCGAAACTTATCACTAATCACAAGTGATAGCGAACGCATTTAATTCAGTACACGTAACTCCTTTGAATCATAAGTGACTTTAACTAAACACACAGTGATTACAAGTAATTTAAATTCGAGGTAATATACAGAAGTGAAATAATTAGTTGTTATCCTTGACAGCAAGCTGACGTGGAACTAACACATAGAAAGCAGAGTTAAAAAAACTCATATATCTTATGAGCAATGCCGTCGAACCATAGGACAGACCTGGGGATTATCCCCCAAGGTCACCATGTGGATCTGCATGGTAATCATAAGACCTATACTAACAGATGGTGCTGTGGTGTGATGACCTAAAGTACAACAAACGACTGCTACCAGAAAATTAAAACAATTCTTACGATCAGCATGCTTTTTCGTAACAAGAGCCATATGCGAACCACACCAACCAGGGCAATGGAAGTAATACTTGGACTCACATATTTGTTAAGGATGACCAGACCATATAACGCTTTTGCACATAGGTAAACGTTTTAAGCGCCTATACGGATGGATCAAAAACTTAGCAAGGTGTGGGAGGTTGAATATACCCTAGATCCTTGAGTCTAACAATAAAATGGGCTATGGATGGCTTGTCAAGTGTAGTTCAGTCTGAACTCAAAGGCAGAACCGTAGCTGCAAGAATTAATTAATAGGAAAATCACAGGCAGGAATGTAAATATTTTAAACGGACTACCGACAAGAGGACCTTAAATAAAGATAAACGACGTATCAATTCAAGTTAAGTACTAGAATGTTCCCAAACTCTAACTGAGGCCAGCCAGAATAACGTGGTCACTCTGAGTTGGATCAAAGGACATGGGAACTCTAATGTTAACTGCATTGTGGATAATTTAACAAATATATTAGCCCTCGCCGATCTACCAAGCTAACAATGTCCACTCTCTTAAACCTTATTAAACAGCATTCTCACGAAAAATTTTTACAGTTCTGGGATTAAACAACGAACTGTAGATTGGCCAGAGAGTTATTACCTCATCTTGGCGAAGAAACACCAAGAAAATTTAAGGCATTGACCCTACAAAATCTCGAAACAGCAGTGGGAATCTTAACAGGTCACTGCCAATTGCGATAACATCTCTTTAGGATGAAATTAGCAAAATCGCTCCAATGTGGAGGTTGCGAACAAGAAAGAGAAACAGTAGAACACATAATGTATGACTGCTCTGTTTTTTCTAAAATAAGAAGTTCCGTGTTGGCGAGTACTGGCTTACACAAGTCGATGTCAGATATATCCTCCTCGGGAGTCTTATCGCCTATTTTAAATCACTGCCTGAGATGTAGATATGCCTACACACGGGAGGATGCACAATGGGCCATATGTGACCTCAGTACCGGTAAAACACTTGCTCCAATTTTCCAGGTCCAGATCTAATGAGGTAATACAACCTGATAAATTCCAATTGCGTAGTTAATTAATTTATGTAGCTTTTATCGACACAAACCTTAATTTAAAAATAATTTCTTCAAACGGACAACTATTGAAAAACAAAACAACAAAAAGGTTTTTTGTTATTTTAAACAGTATATATACAAAAAGATATAACGTGACATTAAGGAGAAATTGTAATAATGTCGCATACATCAGGACTCTAACCCGCAACCTTTGCCTCTACGCAAAAACGCTCTAACCACTAAGCTATGAATACTTAAAAATTATTAAGCTTTTTCGTCAGTAAATTCAATTCACATCTGACACTTACTCACTTTCTCCCTAAAGACATGTGGCATGACGTTAACGAGAGAGAGAGATTTTGTCGGTGGTTAGAGCATTGCCGCGTAGAGGCAAAGGATGCGTGCTTGAATTTTGCTAGATGCGACATTTTTTTACAATTTCTCTCCCTTTAATATCTTCCTGTTTGTATACTTTATAAAATTTCAAAAATCCTATGAAGGATATCTTAAATTAATCGTTTACTAAAAGGGAAATTTGTTGCACTAACATAAGAAAGTTAGTTGAGTCTACAGCTGAGTAGAGGTAATTTTTAAAATAAATAATTCAACTTTTGTACCTACTCAAACATTGTGAAACTTTAACTTCAAGTATACCAATCACAATATTATAATTATAATCAATAGCTGTTGTTATTTATAATAACACATAATTTACATAAATAGCCCGCAGAAATATGACTAATTGTTGTAAGTAAAGAATTCTATCAAATAATTTTAAGTTAATTTGCTGAACATAATTTTATAACAACTTATTACAGGGTATTGGATAAGATAATTTTAACAGTAGCAATTTTATTTCACGATAAGTGTTATGTTTGAATCATTATATGTATATAAAAAGGTATGCAATTTGAATGGTTACTAAATCAGAATGGTATTTTAATTAGTTTCGTTTAAGAGTTTTGAAACCAATAAAATGTTATAATATCTAATGCGGTTATTTATTTTTCTATTTTCCATAGATAACATAATTTAAATTGCCATTAAGTCCTTGTTGATTCGTAAAACGTTTATATATATATATATATATATATATATATATATATATATATAGATTCCAATATCAGCTGGGAATAACCCTTTTTTAAATATTCTTAACTAAGGAAGCGAAAAGAAACTAGTTGCTTCAATGTGGTGTCTTTATTTTTTGTTAAGCTTTCGCCAACTGAACGTCTGGCTTCATCAGAACTTACTACAATGAGAAAATAGTAACTTATAACAGAATACTATTGGTTATTTATATCTTACCAAAAATTTGACACAAGTCTTAGAGATATGTAGGAACAGAAATAAGCATCTTATTATGTAATTTTGACTGGATAATTACGTAAAACGGATTTAGAGTTTTTCTTAAAAATTCTTTTAAAATAACGGCCACGTGTTATTATTTTGTATTCTTTTATTATTTATTATCTCCAGAAAACCTGTATAAACTTAACAAAGTCACGACACTACACTATCAAAGCAAAATAGAAAAAAGTAAATCCATTATCACTTTAATATTTTCAACAGTTCGTTTCTTTAAACAGAAGTGTCCATTCATACAATACCAGAGGTTTAAATGATATACATCTACCTAGAATTACTTTTTATTTTAATTTAATTTAAAACAGGAATTAACAATTTCATACAAAATTTTAAAATAAAATATTTGACAGTAACTGACAGTTAATGTAATTTGACGTAGGTACCTAACTAGTCAAGTTAAGAACTATTTTTAAAATGTTTGTGAATTTATTAATTTATAAAAACAGGATGAAATATAATATAATACTATTGTAGGTACCTACTTATTTTTTTTTCTACAGTATTTTCTTTTAATTTAAATAAGTGTCTTTTTAATTGTACTTTTATTAGTATTTATTCATGTATATTAGGGTTTCCTATTTAAATAAAGATAGGTATATCTATCTATGAGAGAGAGAGAGAGACAACATACGTGTGTCGCGTCGTGTCGTGTCGTGACAAATTTTGGTCTGAATTTTTTTTGGCTAGCTCCTAGCCTCAGTCGAAACTGGTCGTAACGCCCAAAAGGGAACTTCTTTCCAAAAATAAAAAAATGTAAAATTGATAAAAATTGAAAAAACCGAAAAAACAAAAAGAAAACGAAAAAAATCACAAAAATTGTAAATAAAAGAAAAATGTAACAAATCGAAAAAAAAACAACTAAACAGGGACAAAAAACGTAAAAAATAACAAAACAGTAAAAATCTGTAAATAGACAAAAAATATGATAAAATCGACAAAAACAGTAATAAAATCATGGAAATCAATTTAAAAAACCAGAAAACAAACGAACAATAGAAAAAAACTATTTTAATAAAATAAATAATGAGATGCCTTTTTGTATTCTAACTACTTAATGAATTCTACAAATAACGAGCTTTAAATCGTTACATTTTATGTTTAAATTTTTAAATTTCATATTATTTTTATGTGTTTAAAAAACAGGTTTCGTGACTATGGGTACGTATATTTTACACATAATTTAGACCTTAGAGTAGTACTACTAATAAGATGTAACAAATAAATTTTCTCGTATTTTGATACGTATTAGAATACGGTATATTAAATTTACTTTGAAGCAACCGTGAATCTCGTCTAGTAAGTATGGTAATTACTGCCGAACTTTGAAAAAATTGTAGGTCAAGTTTGAATTTTATTTACTTTCATTAATTTATACAGTTTTTTATACTGCTTTTACACATATAATTTATTCTTTACCACATCATTCATCTTAAGACTTGTTTGAAATTTCACCAAATTCTTTAACGTAATCGCAAGAGTGGAAAAATCAACAAAAACTTTATACCATAAATATAATATTAAATAATACTATGTTTTAAATGAGAAACGGAAGCAGTGAAATGTGATGATAATAAAAGAACGTAATACAGTTGGTCGCTCCCTTAAATTTTCGATATTATTTTTATATTTTTTATAATACAATTTGGTACAATTTGCAAAAAAATTATAGTTTATAATTGCCACATCAAATTTTTACGTCATATAAAAGGTAATTTAGGAAAGTTCTTATTTATTACCACTCCCTTTTTTTATTCTTCCTTTAATATTTTTATTGTAATATTTTGTACAAATATAGAAAAACCTTTACAGTTTCCAAAGCTTGAGTAAAGTTTAAAAATTTTTGCAGTTTCACTTATATACAAGGTAGTAAAAAAAGATGATTAAAAAATTGATTATTATATAACGTAATATTGACAGATCTCTCTCTTAAATTTTAATTGGTAGTAGAATTTAAAAGCAATATAGACAAAAGTACATATTTTTAAGTGAGAGACCAAATTTTTACAAGGTAATATAAAAAAAGCCTTATCTAAAAAACAAGGATAGGCACTCCTTTTCTTTGTGTACTTTTTTCTTTACTAAAATTTTGTAATATTATGTATAAAAATACAAAAAAAAGGTTAATTGTTTCCAAAGCAAAAGCAATTTATAAAATATTTTTTGCAGTTCTTATATAAGATGTATTAAAAATAGGTGATTATAAAATTCGTAAAAAAATAACAAATTATAAGCTAGTCTCTCCTTTAAATTTTTCATATTATTTTTTACTAGTTTTTAATAAAATTTTGAAACAATATAAAAAAGTGCATATTTTAAAGGAAGTGACTCAATTTCAGTTCTGTTTAACAATTCACGTAATATACGAGGTAATGTACAAAGTTTCTTATCTTAAAACATTGACAATCGCTCCCTTTATTTTTGTACTTTATTATTTAATAAATTTTTATATTGTAAAAATATAAAAAAACATTTAATTATTTTTTTTATTATAAAATACATTTTGTGTAATTCAAATTATATGTCTTATTACTCGAGGCTATAAAGCATTAAACCTCCGAAATTTGATCGGCAAATTATTCCGGTTTGGTGCGCTGGATTTGTGAAAAAGTCAGGAACTTTCCGACTCTATGCGATCATGTAGTTTTGGGAAATTATATTTGTACATTCAATGAATGCATTCGTAAAGTGCATCTTAAACAGCCAATGGACAAAAAAATTTGGAACTTATTAATTATTCGCGAAAATGAGTTCAATTTTGTTACCTGTTATTTGAAAACAAATATTACATCAAAAGTAATCTCCGGAGTACCTACCTGGCGCACAGGATGCATACTGTTTATCTCGTATCCTCAAGAACGAATATGTCATCGAAAATGATCTCGGGTACCTGGTGATCCCCGAGTATTGAGTTTTGATTAATTTTGTAATGGATTTCACAACAACTTCATCAGTCGATGTAAACCGTACGTATCGTAGGTAACCAGGTCGTCCGTAGATCACTTTTGATGTCCTAATCGTTTTCAGCGAGCCCAAAAACCCGCAAGTATTGGGTTTTGACTAATTTTATAATAAATTTACCGAAAACTCCAGGAGACGAGGTAAACAGTAGGTATCCTGGGCACCAGGTACTCCGGATATATTTTTTAAGTCATATTCGTTTTCAGCGAGCTCAAAAACCCCAGAGTATTGACTTTCGACTAATTTTGTGTAATGAATTTACCGAAAACTCCTGGAGACGAGGTAAACAGAAGGTATCCTAGGCACCAGGTACTCCGTAGATTACTTTCGATGTCATACTCCTTTTTAGCGACCTCAAAAATCCCCGAGTAACAAAATTTGAATTCATTTTTGCGAATAATCAACGAGCTCTAAATCTCTTGTCCATTGTCTCTTTGAGTTTCACCTTACGATTGCATCTTTTGATAGCACAAACGAAGTTTATCAAATTTACACGATCTCATTGGGTCACAAAATTTTCATAAGTTTTCTCGAATCCAACGCACCAAGTCGCATTAAAATTCTTCTTAGCGATAAAATTTCAAAGGTTTGACCGATTTTAGTTCTTTATTGCCTCGACTGTAACATAGCTGATCTTTCCCTTAAATTTTCAATAATATTTTTTAACGTTTCATAATATTATTTAATATACAATTATAGAAGAAAGTACATTTTTCAAAAGAATACCTTAATTTTATTGTTAGTCTAATAGTATGTAATATACGGCGTAATATAAAAAAGTCCTCATTTAAATAACATGGTTAGTTGCTCCTCAATTTTTCTGTGCTTTTTGTTTAATAATTTGTTATAATAATTTCTGTATAAATGAGAATAAAGCTGTCTTTTATCAAAAGAAATTATTTGAACCAATTAGACGTATTTGCTGATTAACTTTTTTGTTAGACAACAACCATTTTTTAATAGTGCTAAGGGAAAATCAAAAATTTCTATCACCATGAACGGTCAAAATCAGAGTGAAATCAGAGCGCGCATACGAAGTTATCGGCGACAAGTCTGATATCTACGAACAAAGCTATTTTGTCAGCAGAAAACGTTTTATCTAAAGAAGCTAGCAAAGATTTGGATACAAAAAATGTACGTTTAAAAAAGTAATATTGTATTGAAGAAACTCAAATCAGCATTAGAGGGTAACTTATTTTCTTTAATCGATTTATAGGTAAATCATCAAATACACATATGCTCAAAATCTGGGGATTTTAAATACAAAATTATTTATTTATTTATTTTACACCTTAAACTATATTGGACAGTGTAACACAATTCTAGCAAAATGTATTAATGTAAATATACAAATCAAATTGATCCGCACAGAATCCTATATAAAAAAAAGTTTTTTCAAAAAAATAAAAAATAGAAGAATTTATGGTAAGGTAAGAACCTATTTGGTTAATTACAATTTAGTCGATATTTTATTAGTTTCTTATCAATTGGTAAACTTGCAAAGGTGTTTTGAAAAATTATTTTAACATGCCTCCACCTCATTTGGCCGAGACGAAATGTTAAGGGCTGCGGGGTTTATTGAGGCAGGAATGCGCCAAATTGATGTGACAAACACTACAGAAACCACTTAGAATGTTATCTTACGTCTCTGGAGTAGTTATCATGAAACGGGAAGCGTTCAGGAAAGGTACTTGGGACGATCAAGTATGACAGCACCTCATATGGACCGATATATTCAATCAGAAGCGTGAAGAAATCACACAGTTACGGCACGGCAGTTAATTAATCATCTCCGTGGAGCTCATAATATGACTATTTCCATCTGCAAAACATTTAGTTAGCCGAAGACTTTGGAAATGCCGTCCTTTAAATCGAGAAAACCGTGTCAGTCGACTTCGTTGCGCACAAGAAATGTTATATGAAAGTAAAATCAATGACGAATTTTTTTTTTTACCGATGAATCTCGGTTGGGTTTGTACCCAAATTCTCGAAGAATACGCGTATGCAAAGAACCTGGAGCAAAAAATCGAATGTAGTATACACAAGAGGTTCACAGCTACATAGAAGGCACAATTATGGTATGGGAAGGAATTTCGCTTGGCGATAGAACTGAGCTTGTTTTGTTGGAACGTTTTTTTATTATAAGAGCGCAACGTTACAAATTTTCAAGAACCTTTAGTTGTTCCATACGCGCAAAACATTGGTCATGATTGTACCTTGATTGCTTCATTACTACTCCACATGTAGACAGAGCCACATGAAATATCTTGAAAGAGCAGAATATTCCAGTTTGCCCTAGCCAGCTCAATCGCCCGATCTTAATCCTATTGTGCATGCGTCGGATATGCTTCAAAGAAAAGTTTTTCTAAAATCCATTGCAAAATCGCATTCAGCTGTTTCAAGCTCTTCAAGATCTAGATAACTTGATTCTCTGTATGAAAAGATGCTGTAGAGCCATCATAAATGCACGAGGAGACCACATGCCTTATTAAAATATTTTTTCTTGGTTTTATTGTTAATTTAAAAAAAATGGATTAATAAATTTTCGGTTTTTTTTTCATACATTTTAAATTGTCCTTATTTTTTTTATAAAAATAAGTCATTTTGATATCTTCGTTCATTTACCTCTTACACAAGTTATTCCATTAAATATTTTTGAACCATTTTATAAATAAGGTTTTAAATATCCCTAAATTTTGAGCATGTGTGTAGCTTTTTTAATACTACATAAGTAAAGAATTAATTTTCTCCTATAACGATGTTATTATAACAGTAATAAAGTAAACATTCTTACTGTTTATAATAGGTCGTGACTTCTTAACCTGTCAAGTAACAGCGAAGCTACTTCTGATCTAACACATGCATAAATAAACGGGAAAAAAGTGTGTTTGTACGTAGCCGCTGGCTTCTTTGGAACAGGTACTTAAACAGTTTAAACAACACTTGAAAAATTCTTCGAGATTGAAATCTATAAAGAATGAAATGTACGTAAATATGAAGACACAAATAGATAACGGGTTCATTTAAATAATGCAGTAATTTAATGTAATCAAGTGTGTACTCTATTTATGTTATACATTACTTAAGAAGAATAATGAGTATTTTGATTAGTCAGGTTAGTTTTAATGAGATATTGACGTATATGGTAATCTTATTTGATCTTAATACGGTAATATATTTCATCAGGTTGATACCTATAGTTAGGATATGAATGCAGTCTGATATTTCCTTCGATTACATAAATTAAAAGTCGTATTTTCCACTTGCAAACTATTCATAAAAGAATAAAAATTACTGCTCAATTAACTAATTAAATAAAGCTTTTATTAAAGTGATAGCTATAATATAAAAGATATGATTTTGACTGTACTATTATCTAATAGGCGAGGAAATAAAGCTTCAAAATACGCCGCACCGTTGATTTTTTGTACAATAAGCTGAATTGAGATACAGATTTTTTCATTCAGTTTTTCAGTGCTTGGAGAATTTATTTAATAATACGTGATCAAGTAATATTATAAAAAAAAAAACATCATGCATACAAAAAATGCATTGGTACAGTACATATATAACAATAAATTTCATAAAAAAATTAAAGTTTGGTATATATTTGTCAAAATAAGTTTAATTAGAACATAGAAAGCGATTTTCGGGGTACTTGGTGTCAAGCAAACATACTTTTTACGTCGTCTCTTAAAGCTTTCGTCATAAAAATAGCTAAAACTTGATATTTAGGTGTTTCTGCCGTTACTGAGAACAAATATGATATTGACTGCGACCTCCGGGGTACCTGTTTAACAGTAAAATCGCTTCTTATTTTTACGACGTTTTGTGTATATTCGTCACAAAATTAGATAAAAATTAATACTTTTGTGCTCGCTGAGATCAAATTTGATATGGGCTACGATCTTCAGAATACCGAGTGCTCAGAAAACCTACTTTTTGCTTCGTCTTCTGAAATAATTTGTAAATTCGTCATAAAATAAGCTAAGAATCGATAAGCAGGAGGTTTTGGGGGAGCTGAGAATAAATATGGTATCAACTACGATTACCGGAGTACCTGGTGCCAAAAAAAAACAACTTTGTACGTCGTCTTCTGGACATTTCTGTATTTTCAGAATTTTATCTAATTTTATGACGAATTTACAGAAAATTTTATAACACTATAAAAAAAGTAGTCGAAACCAGGTACTTCAAAGAATAAAGTCAATATTATATTTATTCTCAATGACACGAAAAATCACCAGGTATTGAGTTTTGCTTAAATCATGACGAACTTACACTCCACGAGACGACGTAAAAAGTAGATTTCTTTTCTTGGGCACCAGATATTCCGGAGATCGCAGTCGATAACCTTCCAAGTATTGAGTTTTAGCTTATATTATTACGAATTGACAGAAAACTCCAGCAGACGTCGGTAAAATCGGTAAAAATAGCTTTCCTGAGCACCAGGTACTCCGGAGAGAGCAGTCAATACCATATTCTCAGCAGCCCCAAAAACCGCCGAGTATCGAGTTTTGCTTAAATCATAACGCATTTACAAAAAACTTCAAGAGACAACGTAAAAAGTAGGTTTCTTAAGCAGCAGGTACTCCCACGATCGCGCAGTCGATATCAAATTTGTTTCCATCAACTTAAAAACCCTTCCATGTATCGATTTTTAGCTTATTTCGTGACGAATTTAAAAAAGACTCTAGAAGACGACGGTAAAAGTAGTTTTCCTGAGCACCAGGTACTCCGGAGAAAGCAGTCAATATCATATTCATTCTCAGCAAACCTAAAAACCCCCGAGTATTGAGTTTTGCCTAAATCATGACGAATTCACAAACAACTTAAAGAAACGACGTAGAAAGTAGGTTTCTTGAGCTCCAGGTACTCAAAAGATCGCAGTCGATATTAAATTTGTTTCCATCGGCTTAAAAAACTTTCCAAGTATCGAGTTTCAGCTTATTTCATGACGAATTTTTAGAAAACTCGAGGAGACAATGTAAAAGTCGTTTTCCTGGGGACCATGTACCCCAGATATCATATTTGTTCCTATCGACTTAAAAAACCTTCCATATATCAATTTTTATAGAAAACTGAAAGAAACGACGTTAAAAGTGGTTTTCCTAAGCACAACGTACTCCTGAGATAGGTGTCTAAATATACTCTGGTAGACGACGTTAAAAGTAGGTTTTATGTGCACCAGGAACTCTGAAGATCACAGTCGATATTATATTGGTTCTCAGCGACACCAAAAACAAATTTAATGGCAGATTTACAAAAAACTCTAGCAGATAACGTTAGAAATAGGTCTCGTGAGCACCAAGTACCCTGAGGATCGCTGGAGATTTTGTTAATGTTAGATGATCACATATGATCACAAAGGTAACCGACGTCCATCGAAGCGATTACAAAAAGCTGCATCTGAATACATGTTACTGCACAAATTTCAATAGTATATTGCTTGAATTCATCGATTACTTATTCATATTTATACTTATACTGGACTTATAAAACAAGTTTAAACAAGGATATGTTGCAAAGTAATGTATTTACTAATAATATTGCTTTTTTTGTGAGACTTAACAAAATATTCACAAACTCAAAATTTTTCTGTCACTTCTTTAGGGTTGACAAATTTGAAAGCCAATCAAGAGTGATATTTAAAGAATTCTAGCTGTGTAACTTTAGTGTTTAAAATCGCTAATCAAATGAATTGTGATGAGTTATTCTTAGATTTTTAGGATCTGCACTGGTAATTTATAGTTTTTAATCAATTTAGTTTGAGAAAACTTTGATTTTACGAGAAGACATCCGTCAAAATGATGTAAAATCTCTGAATATTTTATAATGGTAATAAAACCACCTATTGGTAAAATTGAAGTAAGTTGCTTTTATTTAACAAAAGTCTTAATACAGAAAATTATCTGTAATTATTTTGAATTAAAATGTAGATATGTACCTACCTACCCGTAAGCGTAGGTTGAGAATTTTAGACGATGATGGCATACTTAACCGGAAAGTGGTTACCGAAATCGCAATAATTATTAAAATAATTTTTACTAGGTTTTTTTTTTTTCGTTGAAATAATTGGTAAAAACCTGACCTCTACAAAAAATATAAATTTTAATCATCTAATAACTTATCTGCAGTACAAATTCCGTAAAGTCATTGCTTACAATATTTTAATTTGTTTATTAATTCATACCTATATACGGGGTAATGTAACCAAGTACTATTCTTGACAAACTCTCCTAATGTTTGTATTTTTTAACTTCCCGCTAAAAAAATTAATTTTTTTTTAAATAGGGAAGTTATTGGTTTTACCCCGTTTTTCGAAAATCGAGTTTTCATCGGATATCAACGTTTTGAGGTATTTGGAACCTCCCCTAACTATTTTTACGAGGGTGTCTGTATGTCTGTATGTATAAGTGGATGTGTGTGTGTGTGGATGTATGTAAACCTCTTATAACTTCTAAACAGCTTGACCGATCGGAATAAAATAAAAAGCGTTCCAAAGAGTTCCATCTAACTTAGATCCTCTGTAAGTTTGAACCGATTCGGACCGGTAGATTTCGAGAAATTTCAAAATAACCGAAAAAAACAATTGGTAAAAATGATGTTTTTTGGGCATATCTTTTTGGCCATTACATCGATCAATTTCATAACCTATTCAGCTCTCAAGCTTAAAAAACCACGTCGAATGCCGTTTTGCAAATTAAAATCGGTTGATTCGTTCGTGAGATATCGTTGTCGAAATATTTCAAAAAAAATGTTTTTTTTTCAATAACTTAGAGATTTTTTGACTAATCGATTTTGCACTCCTTGTAACGTTTTTGGGTCTCAAAAGACTGCGTCGAATGCCATTTTTAACATCAAAATCAAATAACGCGTTAAAAAGTTATGGCTTTTTAAACATTTCAAAAAAAGTCAAAAACGTCAAAATACGTCACGTTACTATAGCTTTGCGGTTAAAACTAGCGGGAAGTTGCAAGGATGGCCTTTAAGGTCAACCTCTTTTCGAATTTTTTTCTAATAATTTGTACATATATAGAAAAACTTGTTTTTGCATAGAATTTTTTTTTTAACTTTTAAACATTTTTTAGTCTTATAAACAATTTGAATAACTTTACGACATTTAAACATTAATTTTAAAATGTATACACTTAAAGAACATTAATGGATGCTTCTGTTAAAAAAAGATACATTCGGCTTCACGGTTGCCGAGATATAAAAGTAAAAGTTGGCATAAATTTAGATAGAGGACTCGTTTTTAAACAAATACCCTCGTGAAAAATTTTAGTTTTTTTCAGATTTTGTTAAATAAAAATTTAGCACAGGATTTGCCACTGGCGCATATCATGATTACCGATATCGGGCACATTCTGAAGGGATTCCAGCAAAAAAGGGCTTTCTATGAAAAATGTCCAATCCAAAACAGATCCTGCCTAAACTCTATATAAAACATTAAAAAATGATATCGAAAATTTAAGGAAGAAATTAAATGAAAATTTGTCAAAAAATATATTTTCAACTTAATTATTTTTCTCTAATTATAGATTTTTGTCAAGTACAAGTCTCCTCAATTTAATAGAGAAATATTTTGTACATTTATAGAAAAACCTTATTTATTTCTTAAAAAAAGTATTATCTAATACATTTTGTGCAATTTAAATGATACCTAAGGTTAAACAGTCAATTATAAAACGAACGATAGCTGGTTTTTACATTTAATTTTCAATATTCTATATTAACATTTTATAATTGTGAAATATTTAAATCAACCTAATTATTTCTTAAACAGAAAAATAAATTTTATACCCAAATTATAATATTTTAATATAATTTAATATTTATGAAAGTTAGTACGGTTTTTTAAATGAGGAACTTAATTTACCAGTTTGTTAAATAATTTACGTTGTATACGGGGTAATGTAAAAAAAATATTATCTAAATAACAAAGCCGGTCGCATTCTTAATTTTTGTACTTTTTCTTTAATTAATTTTTGTAACATTTTGTGCATATATATTTTGTGTTTTTAAAATAGTTAATTGTTAGTAAAATTAATAATAGAAATATTTAAATAAGGGGCCTCTCCCCTTAAATTTACGATATTATTTGCAAGTAATATGGTTTTAAATAAGCGACTTAGTTTTTAATTACTTTTCACAATTCACGTGAGACATGAGGTAATACAAGAAAGTTTTTATTTAACCACATAACATGACCAGTCGGTCCATTTTTTTGTACTTTTTTTATAACAAATTTTATAGGAAAAAATTTAGGTACATACATAAAAAAGCTATCTTGATTCAAATGCAAAAATATAAATTTAATTCATTTGTACAGTTTGCAATATGTACAAGGTGTTGAAAATATTAGGAAAATTATTTTAAAGTTTTTCGAAAAAAATGCTTTCTAATAAAATTTGGTAAAAACATTTACAAGTATTTTTAGGATGTACGAGTTATCTACGGTAAGGTCTATAAAAAAACAGTTTCCACTGTTTTTCTGAAAAAACAATTTGTTTAATTTTTTTTTTCTAACAGAAACTTTCTACAGAGAAAATATATAAAAAATTAATACGTAGATAAAAGAGTTAAAGTCTTTTTTGTACAAATTTTACAAATAATTTTCTTATAAAACAGATAACTTCCGATAAAGTCTTTCTATTTAAATTTAAATTGTTATCATTTTTAATTTACTATTGGAAATGTGATAATGAGAAACTTACTTGGTTTATCTAATTCATTTTGAGCCGGTCCCTCATCAAAGTTAAAAGCTGTAGATAGTGGCACAAGAACCATAAATAAACAAGCAAACATCATCCCAAAAAACGGCAACATGTTACCACTAATTACCACATTATTTTTTAGACACAACACTTAACACTGATGAAATTTTCAAATTCTAATAAAAATCTTAATAGCATGTTAATTAGTTGTTATTTTCACAAACAGACAAAAAAAATCACTAGTAATCCTGTGATATGATAATTAATTTTTTTTTCTGTTCAGGGGTAGTTTCATTAATATGAGGACAAGGGCATATATCGCATTATCCGCGATCCCACGAGTGGTGTATACTCAAATCCGCGGCGTTTCGAGCCGTGTTTTCAAGCGCGCACTATCAGCGTTGTCGAGATACTAAGCGTGCTCTTGCGACCACATTCGACTTCGATTGCGCTGCTACCTTGTAGATTTTAGCGGTTCGCGCCTCCAGAAGCGAAGTTTGCCTTGGTCCACGGAAGCAGCATCTTGACTTTTGCTCCCGGATAGGTATTTGATATGGTGATAAGTCCGTTTCCGGTTTTACTTTTTCCCTATTCTTTGATTTAGTGATGGCTATGTTTTCCTGCTCACATTTTAAACACTGTTTTTCTAGTGATAGCTTTTGCATCATAAAGTAAATATGAATCGACTGTAATTTTGTAAAAAGTAATTTGAACCTACTAACTTTTATACAGAATTGTAAAATTTCAATTACCCCAATATATTATTTAAACTACTATAAAGTATTCGATGTTTTGCGGTATCATATCATTGAGGTTTCTTCGTTGTTTCACGGTTTTGCAGGTTTAACATTTTACAGTGACACAGTTTTGCAAATAGTAACATTACTTTTGCAAAGAAACTAGAATAGCTATTTGATTTGACGTTAAGTCCAAATATTTTTCTATACTTATGATTTTAAGATATATTTCATGGGATTTTTTAAATTTAGAAATAATACAAACAAAAAAAAATTATACATATAAAAAATAGATTTTAGGAGTTCGCGCCTGCAGAAATGAAGTGTGCCTTTGTCCACGGAAGCAGGATCTCGACTTTTGCTCCTGTCCGTTTCTGGTGTCACTTTTTCTTTATACTTTGATTTAATGATAGCTAGTACTGCTCCAAGACAGATAAAGGAACAGGAGCAGGGTTTTTGGACCTACAACCAAATACTCAGAAAGCTTGGGTACGTATCCAAGCATCATTCAATCAGAAATTTGTGCCATCGAAATATGAAATTAACATTGAAAGGAACTATCGTAGACAGAAGATTGTGTTCATGTCAGATAGTCAAGCAGCCATCAAAGCTCTGAACTCAGATACAATCAGTTCAAAGATGATCTGGTAATGCCTTGGCGAATTAAACGAAATAGGACAGAATAACACTGTAAGCCTCCTATGGGTTCGAAAACACATAGGAATAGAAAGAAACGAAACATCAGACAAGCTGACAAAAGCAGGAACTGAAACCTCATACCTGGGACCAGAACCAACCTGTGGAATTAGCAGTAGTATAATCTTAGAAAAACTAAGAAAAAAAATGGATAGCGAAAAATCCAAGTACTGGAATGATCTAGAATGACTAAGACAATCGAAGACGCTCCTGGGAAACTATAACCAGAAAAGATCTCACAGCTGTCTTAACCTTAGTAAGAAGAACTTTCGAATTATAACAGAAATACTAACCGGACACTGCCAATTAAGAGGACACATGATGAAACTAGGATTGGTAGATGTAGCAAACTGCAGATTCTGTGAGGTAGAGGATGAAATCTCAATACACATACTCTCAGTATGCATCTCACTAAGTAATTCTAGGGTCAAATACCTAGGGTCATACTAAATAGAAAAGGAAAAACTACCTAAGCTAAAACCCAATGATAATCTCAAATTTTCTAAAAAAGATAGGACTAGAAGAGCTGCTATAAGTCTGAGAGATCATCACAAATATAGCAAGAAAAGGGGGACACAATAGATCTTATATGTCGCAGGTGTATCTGTTACCCTAACTGCTCATACATACATACAATGGTAGCTAGGTTTTGCTTATTTTCACATTTTTTTTAAATCACTGTTTTTCTAGTACATAACAATCGACAGCAGTTTTGTGAATTGTAATTTATAGCTACTAACTTTTACACAAAATTGAAAATTTTTAATTACCAAAATATATCATCAAAACTATTTGCATACTTTATTCAATGTTTTGCGGTATCATATTATTGCTGTTTTTCGTAGTTTTACAGTCTTGCAGGTTTAACGTTTGACAGTAACGTAGTTTTGTAAATAGCAACATTACTCTTACACAGAAACCTGGGTAGCTATTTGATATGACAATAAGTCAGTGGCGGAGCGTACAGGTATGCCTTGTTGATTCACAATAAAAAAAAGTTAAAAAATGGGGTCATAGGTAAAACCACGGAGGGAAAGATTTTTTGGGTGGCACCTTAACACGAGGATTTTTAAGCCTAATAAGTGGCATAAAAATGCATTTTAGAGAATTAAAAGTAAAAAAAAAACTCACCTGTTGAGTAGGTACCTACCTCGCCAAGCACTTATTTTTTTGTAATATTATTCTTATAGTGTCTTAATTACGTTTTACATTAAAACTGGAGTAGTAGATCATTCTTCTTTTAACAACCAATTTGAACTTGAAATTTCTTGAAACATTTTGTTTCTCAATCGATAACATTGCTAGAGTAGTTAGTCTATCCTGACAAATTGTACTTTTAAAGAAAATTTTGATCGGTTTTATTGTAAAAAAGCAACGTTCGGCTTTGGCGGTTGACATGGCCATAGTAAATTTCTCTGAAAAATTTGTTTATAAATTATTTTCAATTAAAAATGTAAGCAAATGGACTGCTTTAGATGCTTCTTTGAAATCTGATCGTTTGTATATTATTTATAATACTGTATTTAATTTGTTTTTTTTTAATAGGGAAATGTGTGAATTGTTGAGTGAGTTTTTTTTATAAATGTCTATTTTAATAGATCGCTTACAATCTCGATTTTTTTTTTACTTATTTTAGTAATTTTCAAATTCTGTTTTCGGCGACTCACACTTTTTATTTTTATTTTTTATTTTATTGATAGTGAATTAAAGTTAATTGTCGTTAAATATTGAATGGTCACTTCTACTCAAAAATTTTTCGATATCGCCACAACTTACGTCATTTTTACAATTATCTCGTAATCGTAACGTACGCGTAAATAAAACCAAAACGATGAACGACTGTACTTTTACTCTGACCAGAAATCACTGAGATCACAATGCCACTGTGCTCCAATAAACTTTCTAACTTGGTCACTATCGCGGGACGCACAAGGGGAGGGGACGTAGCGTTTGAACCACTCAGATATCGTGTCGCATTGAGCACTGCACGCAAAATGGTGAATATAATTATTAGAAATGACAAGATTAACAACAAATCGACAGTCAGTGAGAGCAAAGTCAAAATGGCGGTTATAATTATGCAAATAATTGACAGTGAAGTTAAAAGAACAGATAAAATTAGAACAAATGACATGACTAACATAGACTTGACAGTCAGTGATAGCGGAGTCAAAATGGCGAATATACTTAATATCCCAGTTCAATATAAGTATTAAATTTCTTTAAAAAATAGCGACGGTATCTTTATAAGTATTTATTCAGATAGGTGAATTTTAACATAACGAAAAATCAAAAAAGTAAACTTACTACATTATTAGAATATCGGCTTTGTAGATTTTAAAATTTTACATCTATATTATATATATATCATTCAGCAAATAATGTCAGCTATCAAATAGCTTTTAGTTTTAAATTTTTATGATCACTTAAGGATATTTCTTGCTTTATGTGTGTGGATTTAAGAATCCATTTCAACTTTCGGATAATTTAGTCTATATTTCTCGAATTTATTACAAGTAGAAAACCGATGTGATCCAAATAAAAAGTGCTAGAAACCATATAGAAAATTTCTGTATCTATTTGTCTTTATCTTCAGTGGGTCAATAGAGGATACGCTCGAAAGCTACAGAATTCGTGGCACGTAGCGTTTGACCAGTCTGGGAAATTTCTTTGAAAGTTACGCTTTAAGTTGAGATTTTTCTTTGGCATTCCATTCAATAAATCCGCATTTGCGGATGGAAATGGGTCCTTTTAGATGGATGTTTGTGAATACATTCCAGAAAGTTCCAGAATATTTTAAATCATAGTTCATAGCGGAATTTAAACTATTTATAATAAATGTTGCTATTTTATTTAATTTGCGATATATTTATTATAAACATAGATAAGTTGTGAGATGCAGTTAAATTTGCTAGGCTTAAGAAAACTTCGTTACTTTACTGTCGAACTTTCAAATTACGAACAGTTTTGCTAATATATTAGGAAAATATTTAGAGAAAATGGGAAAAAAAGAGTAAATTAGAAAGAAAGATTAAAAAAAAAACAGGGAAAATATCAAGAAAAAAAATACAAATGAAAATAAAGTAGATTTAAAGAAAATATACAAAAAAATAAAATTATATCAAGAAAAACAAGAGAGAAATAGAAAAAAAAATAGGAAAATTTGAATAAGATTTTAAAAGTAAATATAGAAAAATAAAATTAAATTAATAAAAAAAACAAGAGAAAAATTAAAAATAAGATAAGGAAGATTTGAAGAGGATTTTAAAAGAAGATATAGCAGAAATTAAATTAGATATCAATAATTTTAAAGCAGAACCGAAAAATGAAATAAAAAATATGGAATAAATAAAATGGATTAAATGAAATAGAATACCAATTAAAAGATGGATTAAAGGAGAAAATGGGTAATATAAAAGAAAAGAAGATTAATAAAATAGAGGGAAAAATTGATAGAATTTCTTTTCTGGAAAAATATAAACAAAATTACAATCTTGTACAAAACTCAAAAACGACTCATGCTACCGTAAGAAAATTTACCGAAAGAACCTGTCCCCAAAGAAAGAACCTAGGCATATATAAGTACACATATATATATATATATATATATATATATATATATATATATAACGTGAAGTCAATAGTGGAGTTGCAGTCAATGTTATGGCCAATGTAAATGAAGAAAACTCTTTTATTTTTGTCAAGCTTTCGAATTTATTTAATTCTTTTTCAGGACATCTATAGTGAAGAAAAAATTTTTTATATAATAAAAATTTTTTTTATAATGTTTTATATGTGATAACTTACTAATACGTGAGGTTATGAAAAAAGCTGCGAATTCTGTTTGATAAAATTAAAGTAAATCATATTATTAAAATACATAAAAACATATACGTTTAAAACTTATTATTTGATTGACTTTTAATATGTCTTCAATTTCTTTTTTATATATGTATGTTTTTTTATGTATCTATGGTATTTATTTTAACACAGTAGGAAAGCAAAACATTGTGATGATTAATTTATTTAGATTTTATTATTATATCAAGTAACTTACTATATTCGTGAAATACAGAACTTTAATTTCAAAAATTTTTTATATTTTTTTATTTTTTTTTTAAATGTTAAATTTATACATATATACATATATTAATACGCATTTTCTTGGCACTTTGTTTATTATATATATATATATATATATATATATATATATATATATATATATATATATATATATATATATATATATATGTTATGATGTAGTGTTTCACGGATGGTAGAATGAACAGTAGTGGTGTTCCGGGTTTCAATCCGTTGGTTGTTTGTGTCTTCACGACGTTTCGCCAACATCTCAGCTGGCATTTTCAAGTGATGCTTCCTTTGCGGCTGCTCAACTTGGAATGAGCTGCGTGGTCCTGTGTTGCTGCTTTTATACGCGTCGGCGGCGGCGCAGGTTATATCGCTGTTCTGTGATTGGTGGGCGGTGCGGTTCAGGTGTTGACGTTTCCTCCACCCGAGGTCGTTGACCGCGCCGATTATTTCCTGACTGTATTTGGGCCTGGATGGGTACGGCTGTCCTTGTTGCGTTTGTGTTTCTTATTGGTTCTGCCCGTGTCTGAGTATTCTCGAAGGATTTTTCCAAGTGTTGGAGATGTTTTGTGCATCGTCTCTTTTGTTGAGGCTGTTGGTTCTCTCTATTTCGAGGGCTTCTCTAACTATGCGGGTTCTGTAGTGTTTGATAGGTGCAATCTGTTTTGTTTCTGGGAAGTTTATTGTGTGGCCCGTTTCCTGGTGGTGTTGAAAAAGGGCTGATGTCGTTTGCTTATTTCTGATGTTGTTCTGGTGTTCCTGTACTCTGGCTGAGATTCTTCTATTTGTTTGTCCGATGTATTCTTTGTCGCAGTTACTGCACGGGATGCTGTATACGCCTTGGTTTTCTAAAGGTATTTTGTCTTTTGGATTGCCTATTATTTTGTGTAAGGTAGTCTGCGGCTTGTAGATTGTGGAAATGTCATGCCTTCTTAGAATCCTTCCAATCACGTCTGTTACACCTTTTATATATGGCAGTTTAGTTTTTGGTTTAGACATGTCGTATTCTTCCTTATTTGTTGTTGGTCTCGTGGCTTGTTTTTGTGCTTTTTTGATTGTGTGTTCATGGTATCCGTTTTGTCTTAGGGCGGTTGTGATGTTATGAAGTTCTTCTTGTCTGTTCGTTGTTTTTGTTAGGCGTATAGATCTGGATATCAGTGTACTGGCTACCGATTGCAATTGGGAAGGGTGATGATGAGATCTAGCATTCAGATATCTATTAGTGTGTGTAGGTTTCCTGTATACCGTGTAATCAATTGTGAGGTCATTGTTTCTTGTAATAAGTAGGTCAAGAAAAGGCAATTGGCCATTCTCTTCAACTTCTAACGTGAACTGTATTCGGTGGTGGATGTTGTTTAGTTCATCAAGGAAATTGTCAAGATTGGGTCTTCCATGAGGCCATATGATAAAGATGTCGTCCACGTAGCGTTTCCAAAAAGTCGGCTTCATTTTAGCTTTACTTAGTGCATTGGTTTCGAAATACTTCATGTAGAGATTGGCAATTACTGGTGATAGTGAGGATCCCATGGGACGCCTTCTGTTTGTCTATACAAGTTGTTCTCATACGAGAAATACGTATTCTTCAGACAGTGTCTTGCAAGTTCGATAATGTGTCTTGGGAAATCTTCATTTGTAGCTATTTGGTCTAGAGCCTCGTCAATTGGTACGCTTGGGTAAAGTGACTTTATATCTAGGCTAGCTAGGAGGTCATCTTTGTGCAGTTTAAGGTTTTTAATTATATTTGTCAGGTGTTCTGAGTTCTTGACGTAGGAATCTGCTTCTTCGCTGGTTGGCTGCATGATCTCTGCAAGATATTTCTCGAGTTGTTGAGTTGGTGAGTCTATAGCGCTAACGATTGGTCTTAATGGCACTCCCTCCTTGTGAATTTTTGGCAACCCGTATAGTTTAGGGCATCTGCTAGCTTTTTCCCGAGGAATTATGCGAGCCTCCTAACACTTGGAAAAGTCTCCTCAAAAGACAATCCAATCCAATTACCCAAGAAGAACAAAAATCCTTGGAGAATACTCAGACACGGGCAGAACCAATAAGAAACACAAACGCAACAAGGACAGCCGTACCCATCCAGGCCCAAATACAGTCAGGAAATAATCGGCGCGGTCAACGACCTCGGGTGGAGGAAACGTCAACACCTGAACCGCACCGCCCACCAATCACAGAACAGCGATATAACCAGCGCCGCCGCCGACGCGTATAAAAGCAGCAACACAGGACCACGCAGCTCATTCCAAGTTGAGCAGCCGCAAAGGAAGCATCACTTGAAAATGCCAGCTGAGATGTTGGCGAAACGTCGTGAAGACACAAACAACCAACGGATTGAAACCCGGAACACCACTACTGTTCATATATATATATATATATATATATATATATATATATATATAACTCCAAGGAATTATTTGCTGATTGTTAAATATAAAATGATGAAGATATTGGGTTTAGCAGCAATACGAAAGTGTACTCTTATAAGTTTATTGCCAAGCTTTCGATTATGATTATAATCATCTTCAGGGCGCTACAATACTTTATGGTATAATATGGACTATAAAATATATAAATATAAGTTTTTACTTACAACTTGTTGAGATTATTTTGTAAAGATGTTAATTTATTTATTATATTTGTGTAGTAGATATTGAAAAAATTATAACAACGAGAAACTTTTTAAAGCAATATTAAAAAACTGTACCATTAAGCTTTTTTAAAAAATTAATTTGATTTAATTTTTCATTCAAAAATGACTGGATGTATTTGTCATTTTGAGTTTTCACTTAGAACTGTCCTATGAAATCGAAATTTATATAAAACAAGATAGTAGGTTCATTAATGAACCTACTATCTTGTTTTATATAAATTTCGATTTCATAGGACAGTTCTAAGTGAAAACTCAAAATGACAAATACATCCAGTCATTTTTGAATGAAAAATTAAATCAAATTAATTTTTTAAAAAAGCTTAATGGTACAGTTTTTTAATATTGCTTTAAAAAGTTTCTCGTTGTTATAATTTTTTCAATATCTACTACACAAATATAATAAATAAATTAACATCTTTACAAAATAATCTCAACAAGTTGTAAGTAAAAACTTATATTTATATATTTTATAGTCCATATTATACCATAAAGTATTGTAGCGCCCTGAAGATGATTATAATCATAATCGAAAGCTTGGCAATAAACTTATAAGAGTACACTTTCGTATTGCTGCTAAACCCAATATCTTCATCATTTTATATATATATATATATATATATATATATATATATATATATATATATATATATATATAAACAAAGTGCCAAGAAAACGCGTATTATTGATCCTTTTTACGTACATGCCCAATAATTTTTCCCTTTTGTATATATATATATATATATATATACGTCAAAGGGATCATTATATATTAGTATAGGATCCCGATAGAGAACGACCTTCACCGAGCTGGTTAATGGACCAAACATATTTTTTATGTAATTTAATATATCAAAAAATATATTTCATATGGGTTACCTATCGAACTTCGGGAACTTCGGTCCAGGATATTTTTAATTAGTTTTCAAAAAAAATTTTTTTTTAATATTTCACCGGTCTGGTTGCCTGCGAAAAATCAGTCCTGAATACGGGTTACCGAATTTTAAAAGATTAAATTTTGCTCCGAGTGAATGTGTGCCACTGAGAGATCCCTACCAACCGTCCCATGCGATAGAAGAGGACACAACATAACACAAAAAAAAACATTCGTTGACAGCTGTCAGAAGTCAAATTCATGTTTGATCGATAGTTTGACCCGTATTTAATAATTTTGGTATAAAATGCGCAAAAATAACTTTGACTTCGAATAACTTTTAAACGCGTGGACTAATCAAAAAATGTTATCAATACTTTTTTGTAGAGCGTTTAATTCTCTATAAAGATCACAAAAGCAATTTATTATTTAAATAGTTGTTTAAACGGTATAAAAATCAGAAGAAAACAAAACTACTTTTCCCATGTTATTCTTATGGAATTTAAAAAAATGTAATGAGGACAACCTTAATATTATCATTAACAGCTCAAATTTTAACTGGCGTCTTTTTAGGACCAAACGAATTTTTTTAGCCTGTTTGCAAGAAAAAATAAGAGAATTTTTTTTTTATCATCCTAATATATATATATATATATATATATATATATATATATATATATATATATATATAACGTGAAGTCAATCGTGGAGTTGCAGTCAACGTTTGCAACTCCACGATTGACTTCACGTTATATTAAACCAGTCACTATACCATTATTCGTATATATATATATATATATATATATATATATATATGGATACTTTGCGTGATGAGGATTTTTGTTTTTGCGATGTTAGTCCCGAGTTCTATTTGTTGAGAGGCATAGTGTAATTGTATGATCATAGTCTAAAGGGTCATAACTTATTAGAACCACATCTTCTGCAAAGCATAGGTGGTGAAGATATTCGGCGTCAATTCTGATTCCTTGTCCTTTCCAATTTAGTCTTTTGAACACATCTTCTAACGCAAGCGTAAATAATTTTGTCTAACTTCTTTTTTAACTTTTATCTCATCCGTTTTTAGGTCGACTTCTAATTTAATTATCATTATTCGAGGAGTCTTATATATATTAGATAAGATACCTATAAAAGAAAATCAAGTTTCTGAAGCAGTAAAAAATCGTTTATATGATATTAATTTTAATATCATATCTAACAATATGATTGGGTAATGAAGTGTATTTACATAACCATAAAAAGCAGTATTGGAAAAATTTTAAATGAAATTCATATTCATAGCATAAAGCAATTTACCTTTAATGTGTATCAGTTCACACACATATTATCTCTTGTAACATTATAGTTTGCAAGCAATGAGATCAAACGCTATAGTTAAATTGATATCGAATGTCTACATAATTTTATGCACTGAAAGAAATATAGGTACACAGACATAGCTTAATCGATATTCTCACTCCCACAGAGTTCGATAATCTCTTCTCTATGAATTATACTTGCAAATAACCACTTAAAATTACCAGGTAGCCTATGTAATTTTTTAAAATGCATATTAAAAACATTTAAATGATACTAACAAAACTATAACTCTTTATGTGAAGGGAAACTGCTTCGTAAGGTAACCCGTTACGGCGTCATTCTGCTGGCCTCCCTTCTAACCCAGAGCGCTAGTCCTATTTCGGCCACTTTAACTTTAGAGCTTCTTCCATTACTAATATCAACAATAATATAAATTTATTATCACAAATTGATACTAATGAAATACCAACTCATATACATTTAAATATAAATGAAAACAATCAAGAAAAACCTATTTATATTAGTATTCCTATTATTAAAGACATACAACATGTATTGGCAAAATTTAAAAAAAAGTACTTAATCAATCCATAATAACCAATAGATCAGTTTTATATACAAAAATTAAAGACAAAACTTCCTTATCTATACTTATAATAAATCTGTAGAGAAGTCAATTCTGTACATGAAATATATTTCCAAAATAACTTTCAGGGGGTGATTAGGGATCGATCCTGATGCCAAAAATGAAATCAGTAAAATTTTTGTCTGTCTGTCTGTCTGTATAGGCGTTATAGAAACAAAAACTACTCGACGGATTTTAACGAAACTTAGTACAATTATTTTTCATACTCCTGAGCTGGTTATAGGATACTTTACATCATGCTACAATCTATAAAAGCAGAGCAGTGAAGGGAAATGTAGGGAAAACCACTTTTACGGTGTGGGGGGAGAAATTTTTATACAAAAATCAACACGCCACGCGAACGACTTCGCGGGTACATCGAAATACAACCCAAAAATGTGGTTAGATTTTTTGTTGTACGTCTGTCTGTCTGTCTGTCTATCTTTATGTTTGTGCGCGCATCACATGAAAACTACTGATCCGATTTGAATGCGGTTTTCACATATGTATTTGTCTTCTTTTAACTTAAGATCTGGTGTATAAAAATTTCTTTCCCAGCTCTTTTACGGGGGGGATAAATTTTAATACAACAATCTATACAATCTATACATCACGGGTACATCGATATAGAACCCAAAAATGTGGTTAGATTTTTTTTGTACGTCTGTCTGTTTATCTATATGTTTGTGCGCGTATCACATGAAAACTACTGATCCGATTCGAATGCGGTTTTCATAGATGTATTTGTCTTCTTTCAACATAACATCTGGTGTCTACAAAATTCTCCTCCCACCCGTTTAATGGGGTGAGTGAAGAAATTTTTAAACAACAATCAACACGCCACGCGAACGACGTCGCAGGTACACCTAGTTGGAAAATAAAGATGTAGTATACATGATTTTTTGTAGTAGGTAATTGTAATAAAAATTACATTGGACAAACTAAACTATTACTAAAAAATCGTATTACTGCTCGCAAAAGTAATTGTAGGTTACATTCAGAACGTTGTGCCAATTTACTGTTGTTTTACTTATTTGGTTGAATCAATTGTTAAAACCACCCTAGTGTTAAAATTAGTGTTAGGATGTGGAGTTTGAAAATATTATTTATGTAAGGTATAAGATAGCTGAAAATAAACTTAGGGAACTATTGGCAACAGAACTGGATAACGTTTAAAAAAATGGATTTGTGAACACTAATTAAATCAAGGAATTAAGTACGAATCCATTAGATTTAAAGATACTCAAGAGCTCTACATTTTCAACTATCAATGAGAAGATCTTCACACTTTTCTCCGATATTTCTCATTAATAAATGAGAAGGTGACTTCGCTTTTTATCAAGATGTCAACGCTTTCCACCAAGATGTCCACGCTTTTCACACAGATCTTCAATCAGATTAATGAGAAGATAGCCAGGCTTTCTACCGAGATGTTTAATCAGATGAATAAGAAAATGATCACGCTTTCTACCGATATGCACAATCTCTACGTAGGTAAATGCGAAGATGTTGAGGCTAGGCTGTTCACCAAAATAATTAATCAGAAGAGATAAGAAGTTGAATAAAAGGATATCCAAACTGTTTGTCTCGATATCATGACATGGTCCATTGAAATTAAAGATAGCCAAAGAGCTCTACACCCTAATTGACCACGCTTTGCATAGAGATATCTAATAAGATCAGATGAATAAGGAAATAACTACATTTTCTACCGAGATATCGATACTTTTTACAAGAATATCCAAACAAATGAATCGTAAAGTGACCAGTTTTTGTACCGAGATGATCAATCAGTTAAATTAGAAAGTAATCACGTTTTCTACCCAGATATCCACACTCTCTATACAGATAAATGAGAAGTTATCCAGTCTGCCATTCTCGATATTGATCAAGATATAAATTTCTGCCATTAATTTAAATAAAGGTTGTTACTTTAAATATCATTTCAAACTGGTTAATGTTTGTTTTAAAAAATATAAATTAAGAAAAACGGTAATTCCGCTTAATGCAGTTTTTGTTTCTATTACATAAAAGTAAACCGAGTTTCCAATTGGTAATCGCATTATTATAAAAGATCAACTTTTAAAAGCCAAAATAGACAAAATGCATTTATGTCCTGTCTGCATCGGATATCTGATTTAAGTTTTATTAACTTTGATGTTTGATATTGTTAGGAAATAAATGTTCTAATTTTAATTGAATTATAACTTTTATAAATAAATTTTATAACACACGTATTTAAAATTGTTATAAAGTATTAACTTCTTATGGAAGGGTAAAAGGCTTCGTAACGTAACGCTTTATGGCACCTTTGTGTCTGGCTTCGTCTTCTTTCACACATATACCAGCTACAAGGTTTCTCCGTTCTCGCGATAACTCACAGCGCTAACCGTATTTCAAACAGTATAACTATGATAACTAGAGACACGGTATCGAATAAAAACTATCGATACTTTACTCATAAGAAGAATCGGAAGAAAAGTATACTACTTACCCATAACAGCATCGAAAGAAATGTATTGATCCCCGTAGGTATTGATACTTGCACTTAACAAATTTGGGATAGGGATAAGTGACAGTTCACAGTAAGATAGTGAAGAATTAGGTTTTGTTGTAATTAATAACTTTTTATACTGAAACTAACAAATACTTAACCTCCTAGAGGTAGTGCCGTGTAGTTTTATTCTTTCTCCCTGTAAAATGCGACCTTAAGCTTTTTAGTACCCTCCTTGATTATCTGAAAGTTAGATAAGATAGAGTAGCTATCAAAACGGCCTGAGAGCTCCAGCGTCATCTTTCCTGACAGTATTTATTTTGCTTAAGTCGTGTTAGTTCTTGCATTTTTTTTATAGTAGAAGGTATTGAATATAAAAATTACACATTATTTATGGCAAAATAATTCTATATTTGATTTCAGAAGTTATTTTACAATGTCCTATGCTTACGAACGTGAACAGGAAAGTCTTCGGCGACTACTTAAAGAAGTTTTAACCTCAGAAGGAAGGGATATGATTGTGACCACGAAAAAGACCACGTTGTAGTACAGAAAGAAAATTCTGACACTAAGTAAAGTGGTGAAGAATTGGAAGAAGAACTGAACATACGACCGAGAAGAGAACCTTCTTTTATTGGTAAGGATTAAATCACTAGGAAGAAACACACACCAATAAAAAAAAATTGATTCTTCACTTTAGGTAGAGAAGCCAATAGCCCAATTCAGTGTTGGGAACTTACATATAATAAAACTGTAGAAATGTATATGTTTGTGCGCGCATCACATGAAAACTACTGATCCTATTCGAATGCGGTTTTCAAAGACGTTGTCTTCTTTCAACTTAACATCTGGTGTATAAAACTTTCTCCCCCCACCCCTTAACGGGGTGAAGAAAGAAATTTTTGTACAAAAATCAACACGCCACGCAAACGACGTCGCGGGTACATCGAAATAGAACCCAAAAATGTGGTTAGATTTTTTTGTCTGTCTGTCTGTATGTTTGTGCGCGCATCACATGAAAACTACTCATCCGATTCGAATGCGGTTTTCACAGATGTATTTGTCTTTTTTTAACTTAACATCTGGTGTATAAAAATTTCTCTCCCATTCCTTAAATCGGGGGGGGGGTTAAGAAATTTTTATACAACAATCACACGCCACGCGAACGACGTTGCGAGTACAACTAGTTATACATATATTGTGACGGAGACAAATAAAGTCATCAAATCCATTTACGGAAATTTTACACGAGCAAGATCTGCCCGTTATACAGATAAAACCGAAGCGTTGGCCTGTGGTAATATTTTATGGATAAATGAACATTGCAGGTATTATTGCTTAAGTAATTCATAGAGCCAATAATCTGGATTCAAAATTAATTAGACGGAAGTTCTTGAGAACTTTAGCATTTTCGTTGATAGATGATCATGCAAAATGCAGTTCTTTTTTAAAATATCTCACCGGAAGTTCAAGAAAATCGTAAACAAGCAGCTTCAACGTCTTCTACTACTGCACAAAGGCCACGGATTATTCCAGGAAACAGAAAAAATGCTCAGATCGGCGCACAGAGAGAAAGTCTAGATATTTCTGTTTAAAGTGACAAAAATTCCCTTGTGTAAGTCACGGTAAAGTTATTTGTATTAGATGTGCAAAATAATGTTAAAATGGATGTAAGTAGATTATAATAATATTATTTTTTTAAGATTAATTAATATTACTAGTACTATTTTTATTTTACTTTACATTCAATTTTTCTGTCCTACTTGTCTCCAATGTAGTTGATGATTTAAAAATTATTAATTATTTAAATTTATTTTATGCAGCTAAAATTAGGCGACATTTTATTTTTATAAACAAAATATACAAAAATATCAAAATTACTTATGAAAAAGTTAATACAACGAATAAAAAGGTACTTTATATATGAGAATTAAGCAGGAAGACCGTTATTTAGACTTAAGAGAAATTAGAGCAGGTCTTACACAAGGTAGTGTGCTGGGTCCATTCCTATACCTATTATACATGTGTGACATGTCTGTACTACCAACAAAGTCCAAATAGCAATTTATCAAATCCTCAAATGGACAAAAAAATGCAGAATTAGAATAAATGAAGCAAGATCTGTTCATGTTAATTTCACCAACAAAAAAGCTCAATATATACCAGTTACAATCAATAATGTCCAAATACCTTATGCAACTACTGCAAAATATTTGAGTATAACACTAGACGCCAAACCTCACTCGAAAGTTCACGTCATGAAAAACAGGGAAGAACTAAATATAAGGTATAAAAAAATGTATTGGATAATTGGTAGAAACTCTCGATCCATAATAAGGTACTCCTGTACAAACAAATATTCAGATCCCTGTGGACTTATGGACGCCCACTATGAAGGTGTGCTAGAACAACCAATAGAGCAATAATCTAAAGATTTCAGAACAAAGTACTGAGGAGCATTCTAGATGCTCCTTGGTACGTGGCAAACAGCGACCTCCATAAGGACATTGGAATGGAAACTGTGGATACAATCATTAAGAAGATGGCAGGTAGTCACAAGCAACGACTTCATAGACAATCCAGCTTCTCGTTACTACTGGGCTAACTAGAAGATTGAAGAGAACAAAACCCTTTGAATTATTGTAAGTGATAGTGAAAAGTGCTTGTGCGTGAGTGCATATTATAATATTGTACCATTTTGCCAGATTACGTAAGAGACGCTACAGGGTAAGCTCTCAGTAATTAGAGACAGTAATAATATAGGTTAAATTAAAATTGCTTATTGGTCATTTATAACCAGATTGTTATTGTAATAATTATCAAAATTGTATTGATGCTTATTTAAAAAAATAGATATATGGGGAGGGCCTAAGAGGCCCGGCGCCACCCTCTGTGAGAATATGAGGTGCCACCTCTAGGAGGTGAAATAAATTTAACCAAAATGCGTTTACTAAATATGAATTGAATACAAATTTAATTAACCAAAAACTTAATTTTAAATTTAAATTAAAATCTATAATAAAATAAAACTTCGGTCGTATTCGTACCAAAACCGTTCTGTGTGAATTTCTCCTAAAATAACCTAATTTATTTTTTATAATTCACGTTGACAAAGTTTCTATTTCGACACTTAAAACAGTATCGAAATAGATTCATTGTAACACTGTTTTTAGTAACTTTTTGTTTTACACAATTGGTTGCACTGCACTGATTATCAACAAAAAATGAAAGAGTTCAGGTAGTAAATTATTAACTAAATAATGATAATGATCAACGATATTGCGAAATTCAGGACATTTAATACAAATTTAACAAACATTCAAATTTAAAATCATTAAAACTGTTAAGTGTCAAAAGTGTCAGGATTACCGACATAAATAAATAATTTCGAAAAACTCTAATTGTAATTTTTTTTATATTTCATATATAGTTCATTATAAAAAAATAGTATGTAATACTCGAATTACAATGACGGTTTGTAGTACTCGTTTTTTGCTAAACTCACCGCTTCGCGGTTCGTTTCACAAACTGCACTCGTACTACGAAACCTGTCATTGAGACACTTGTATTACAATATACTATTAAATAACATTGTTTTGTTTATGTGTAATAGGTACCAAAATGTTTTGAATCGTGCTAATGTAAATATAATTAAGATTCTGTTCTAATGTAAGAGAAATAAAAACGTGGCTACTGTTATAATAAACTACAAGTTTTTTATGTGATGTAAATCCAATATCACGACATAGAAGTATTTCAGGTAGAAAAATCCATCGCTACTCTATCATCAACGATCTAAAAATAATATCGATCCAAGCCCATCTCAATGTGGCCTAACGACAAGATAAATAGACCAAATTTGATAGAAGTTATCGACTTTTTATTAGAGTTTTCGTCAGAAAAAGGTTGAAAAACACGCGAGGCTAATTTACTTGAAGGTGTTCCCTGTAATTTTCTGACCCTACTCGCTAGTTATTTCTAAATCATCAAAACCTTGGGACGTTTTGTATTAGATTTTTCCATGTAGTTATTTATTAAGTAACGCAATGGGCGATGCAACTTTGAGATATGTAAATATGTGTTTTTGGGGCTATGGAGCGGTGATTCAGAGACGGCTCCATTATATAAATAAATCATTAAATAAACACTTATTATAGTTCGTTTTTTAATATAATTTCAAGTTTGATTAAACTATAATGAATTTATAAGAAACACAATGAACCGATCCTGCAAACTTCGTCTGCATAAGAATCCATGTTTTATTATTAATTTTTATTTTTCATGTTTAAAAAAAGAAAATTAAATTGTTTTATTTTTGGTTTGTTTCGTATTTTTACCTATTTTTTTAGTTGGTCGTGTTTTTTCGTTTTTTTCTGTTATTTTTTCATTTTTTGCGTTTGTATACATTTTTTTGATTTTTAGATTTTATTCAGTTTTTTTCTCTTTTTTTAACTTTTTTACATTTTTGAGATTTGTCTTGTTTGTTCCCATTTTTTTTTTGTTATCTCATCGTTTTTTTTTCTGGATTTCTTATTTTTCCAATTTTATTATTTATCTAAATTTTTCCAATTTTTTTTTTATTTTATTATTCTTTGTCATTTTTTTTTCTTATTTTGTTTTTATTATTTTTACCCATTTGCTGTGAATTGTGTCTGCGTAACAATCAAGGTTTTCTCTTGTTTTTTTTTTCTTCTTAAAAAAATCTGATTGTTTTTCCAATATTTTATTATATACTTTTTTTATTTTCTCATTTGTTTCGAATTTTTTACTTTTTCTAGTAATTTGTTATTTAGTTGGTTTTGTTTTTTTTTTCATTTTTTGCTGTTATTCATATTTTTTTCTTGATTTTTGATTTCATTTAGTTTTTTCTTTCTTTTTGACTTTTTTAATTTTTTTTTTTTAGTTTTTGCGTTTTTTTTTTGTTTTTTTCAATAAGTTCGTGTTATCGATATTTTTTCATTTTTGTTTTACTTTTTCGATTGTTTTCATTTATTGAAATGTTTTAATTTGTGCGATTTTTCTGGATTTAATTATTTATTCTTTGTCCTTTTCAAATCTTTTTTTTTAAATTCCTGGATTGTGTTTAGTCTTTTGAATTTATTTCTCCTGTTTTGTTTAGTTTCTGTTATTTAACTTTTTATAATTTTTATTTGATTTGTAAATATGTAAATATTCGTTTGCATAACAATCAAGATTTTCTTTTTTCTCTTAAAAAAAATCACGATTGTTTTAAAATTGTTTAATGGATTTTTTCTATTTTTTCATTTCTTCCTTTGATTCATGCAATTTTTTAATTTTTTTCCAGTTTTTGTTTTCTGAAATTGTTTCTGTTAATTTAGTTTTTACGTCATTTATTCTATTTTTCACATTTTTCGTGTTGGCAAGCCACAATTGACACATTTTAAATCTCACTTGTCATGAGCTGTTCTTGTCCTAACTGTCAAAAGTAAAGAGAAGTAATCACCGATATTTTACTAGTAGGTTTTGGTTTATAAATCATTAAATTTATGTTAAAGTCTATGGCTCATATAAACTCCAACGTACGCTGACAGATCTAACTTATTCCGCATTACGTATTAAAGGTAATTAAATTTTTAATTTTATAAAAGATAGTCACCATTTCATTAGTTTTACCAGAGAATTATATAGCTTCTAACAAGTCATATTTGACACATTTTAAGTGTCACGTGCAAAGCTGATCTATTAGCAAATATAGGAAGTAATCTAAATATACCAATGAATATTCTCTTTGACTATCAAGATGGTTTGTCTAAATTCGAAAAGAAACGATCAATCAATTTAAAATCTTTTGGAATTCGCTATTGTTGGAAAAAAGATATCAATATAGTAGGGTCCAATCTGTATTTCCTGGAAAATCATGGTATTCTGATTTTGTTTATAAAAATAGGAGACATATTATTCGAATGCGTACAGGGCACTGTTCAACTAAGAAGCATTTATATAAGATAGGAATTGCTGATAGCCCTTTTTGCGAATGTGGGATGGTTGAAAATCTAAACCACATTTTCTTTGAATGTCCTATTAACATAATTCCAAACTTTGATGTATATAATGAGTTAATCAAATTAAAAATACACTCGCCGTTATCAATAGAAACAATACTCACTTGCTTAAACGAAGGTTCAGTCTGCATCCTAATAAAATTTCTATCTATAAATAAAATCTACCTGTAACTGCTTTACAATGCTCAACTAATTTTGCTTTGCATCCTATTTTTTTCCCTTCATGTGTTCGTAATGTTTTGTATATGTTATTATTGTTGCTCCAAAATTCCCTTTATGTCTATTTACATTGGTCTCATATCAATCTATATGTGAATTGGAAACACAGTACATATACGAAATATGCTTCACATTGTTTATAGTAAAATTATAGGAGTGGCTGCAACATGGTTTAGAGCCAGACAGCATTCTAGTCACTATCAAATCGAGCTGGCGATTGCCGAGTAGCAGAGCCATACAACAAACAAGGACAAAGACAAGGAAGTGTCACGTGTCAATGGCTATCATCTTGGTATCTGTAAAAAGCACTGGCTATTACGTACACCTATTCTGTTTTTGTGTTTTAAATACTTATAAGAAATTTATACATTTACAGAATTATGTAGCGCATGTAAACCCTAATGCGTACGCTTATAGTTTTAACTAAACTCGTATCATATATCTTTAAAGAGCAGCAGCAGAGTTAGTTGTATATGCGGCGTTATATTTCGAGCTTCAAACTGGAAGTTTCAGAGCTATAATCCAAACAAATTCAATTTGAATTAGAAATCCAAATCACATGTAGCCTAATAATTATCCAAATATTGAGTGAAAATTACTGCGACACATTTTGGTTTACTAACTTAAATTCAACTCTATAATTAACAAGTATATATTACTTGAATGGATCAAGAGTAAATTAATAAGGGGTTGTATAAAAGTGATGACCTAAAAGTCCTAAAAGATCCTTTGTGTACCTATAGTCTTCATCTAATTATGAGTCCATAAGGTAAAAACTGTTAAAAAGTCCATTATTTGCTTAGGATAACTATTCCCAAAACCAGGGCTTAGAGACTTGGACGCTAAAGCTTTTTCATGAATCATGACAACTGTCCAAATAATATATGAGGATTTCTTTTTTGAAAACACTTGCAAACTATTGTATTTACCAAACATGGCTTGGGCTCCATCATTGCAAATAACAACACAATTTTTCCATTGCAAATTCGTCGCAATGACAGCATTATTTATAATCCTGAATAATTCGTTGGCTGTTGTTCTTTCTTTAATAAGTTTGCAAAACAGTAATTCTTTACATATTCAGATACTCTCACAGAATCTGATAAATCTAAATTAAATTGGCTTCATGATTAAAGTCAGTTACTTCATAAAATTGAATAGCAAAAAAAATTCTAATTATATGAGATTTAAGCTGCTTCTGAATGTCATCAGATACATCCAAAATTTTTTGACAGATTGTATCATTTGACATCTCAAGGAATATTGTCAAGTTGTTTAGAATTGCTTTTACCAAACCATGTTTCTACAATGTCTTTGGTAGCGGCTAAAATAAGTTGCTCTATGTGGTTGTTCACATTTAGCTACTTAATATGATGCTAACAAAGCTTTCTCGTTTACTGCAAGCGTTTTTGAAAATTGGTCTTCTGTTTTTCAAAGGATCTAAGTTTTTCTTCCAAAAATTTAAGCAGTTTATTGATAGATTCCTTGTGCATTAATTTATTGATAAAGCACCTAAAGCTATCAACAGCTACTACTTTTAAACAAATAACGCATTGCGGTTTTGCATTTCCCCTAATTGAAGGCTTAAAAAGCACAAATTTAGGTAAGCTTGGTCATATTTTCGGGTTTTAGACTCAGTCAAAGTACAAGGTTCTTCTTGTTTAGTTTACCAATTAGAAATTTATCCGTATTTACAGCATAGAAAATAATCAGGTTTAGAGCATTAAACTTAAAAAAATCTTGTTTAACTCTAACTAATTGTATGCAAAAACTCTCATAAAACAAAAGGCTACACCTAAAAACGTACTTTTCTATTTAAAGTTGCGCATCTTGCGTTATGCGTTAAAACAATTTGATGACGTTCGACATCTTTCGCAAAACATCATCGTCTGACGCACCAAGCGCATATGACAGTGTTACCTTATCTAATTTTAATTCGCGAAATGCCAAATTGTTTAAAATAAAATGGGGAGGCGTTAAGTATGAGGGACTATTAACAATCTTGTTTCTGACAATTTATTGATTCCCTTTGACCCACACCAAAGTTACTTTGTTTGGTTTAGCTGGTTGTTTAAGAGACTGTTTGCAGTTCAGTCTGTTTTCGACTTGATCGTGGTATATGAAAGAGCCTTTAAAGCAGCTTGACTATCGGAGGCAATAAATATTCTGGCTTACTTAAGAGATTTTGTTTTGCGTTAACTGACACTCGTTAATAAAATTTAGTGTCAGTTTCAAATCCCGTTTTGGATACCAAGTGTCTGTAGGTATCTTTATTAGGTTGCTCCGATCCTTAGAATCCAAAGTTGTCCTGCAAGATGACCAGGTTTCACAGAGTTATTCCTTATCAACCTAGAGCAAGTCAACCTTTATGTATGTTTTACTTTTCACTTGGTCTGGCCAGAAATCGATAGTTTTTTTTTTGTTTTAGTTTTACCGGCTTTTTTTAACTTACGGGATAGTTTATGCTTAAAGTGTTACATTAAAGGATACCTTATTTTCGAATTATCTATAAAGCACTTTGGAAGCCAACATCTTTGTCTAATCATTAAGAAAATAAAACTAACGAAAATTTCTTTGGAAATTTTTAATTTTGTGTTATTTTATAAAAAAACACGTTGTTTTTACCAGTGCTATTGCTGGAAATAATCTTGAAGTAGTGTCATCTATATCTTTAAAAATATTGTGTTTTTTATTATAACAGCAATTAAATTTAATTTTTGTATTTTCTTAAAATAACTTTACAATATCTACTTAATTAACTCGGATTAATAGCGAAAGGTAAAACCAAGAAAATTTATTAAAAAAATTATATTTTTAGTTTTTAGTTTTTTTCCTGAGTACACAGCAATATTTTATACTTAGCTGTTATCAGTTTCTATTCACTTTTCATAAAAAATAATAAATAAATGCTCATTTTTCGTAAACTTTCTTGTAAAACAAGTTTTATGTAAACCAAGAAGGATAAGTTAAGAATTGTTAGCATCATCTTTATTATTTATTTTCGATCACTGTGTAAAGTGTAAAATTTCACATTTTTGAATAATAACCTACAGAGTTTTTTTAAGAAAATTATATATTTTTTTCGGGGTTTCTTATCTTTGCCATTTATTAGATAAAAAAATAAGTGGTGCTTATTTTCATTTTTCTTTCAATTTTTTAACATCGTTTTTTTATTTTTTATATTTAGCTGAAAAAAGCTACGACTAGGTCTCCACCCACGAAGACTAGATACCAGGAGTTTACACGGTATAGGCTTTTCCATAATATTTCTGGTCTCAATATTCAACCCAGATCATAGTTCTATTTTTGCCACTGGCGGCGCGAGTGACCATAAGAACTTATAGAGCCTTATAAGAACCGATGTTTATGACATTTAAATTTCGCGAAATTAAATTCAATATATATTAACGATTCAACGTTTATTTATATCTAGCAGGCTATCTTTTTATTTATTCACGTTGGTATTGTTTATTGTCATGTTGGTGTTTGAAAGTTACCAAGTCATTGCAAGTCACAAACTGACAAGCTTGACAGCAAATATTATAAATATAATGCTTAAATGCATTAAAAAAAATATGCCAAAAAAAAATTGTGTAGAGATAAAAAAATGAATACAAAGATGATATTACATGTTTAGAAAAGACCAGAAAATTTCAGAAGAGTGATTTATATAAGATCTCTTAGGTTTTAATGTAAGTACTAGTTGTTTTTCTATACAAGATTATTTTCAATGTTTTCATCAGCAAATAGTTCCAAACATTTTTTTAGGTTAGTGTTAAATGTAAACGAAAAATCTTAAAAAAAGATTAAGTTAATGATAAAGAAGCGGCAAATAAGAGGAAGAAAGATAAAGCAGATACATTTAAGAACTTCATTCATTTAAAAAAAATTGCAGAGGCAGATTTGGACGTACAATTACAAAAACGAATATTTTACTTCAGATAAACTTTTGACTAACGCAAAACAAAACTAAGATTTAAACGGAGAACAAACTTATTTATACAAAATTAATGATATATAAACTTAAAAACGTGAACTGACGACAAATTTTAAGTGAGCGAAGACAGCAAAATCTTTTTCCTTCAGAAATTTATGGAATTAAAAAAGTGCAATGAAATCATCAGATTCGTGTACATAGCCATGGATATAAAAAAATGGTACTCCAACGCGTCGATGGATACAGTAATCTTATTTCAAACGTAATCCATTCATTGCATGTGTAATCCGAAGAAAAGCGATTTACAATTTTACTCGCAGGAGCAAATGGTGGGTCAATAGGGATGTGATTTGTTATAAGACTCTTCAAATACTGACATTGACTATCACAAAACTATAAATGGTGATATTTTCAAAAACTGGATTGTTAATTAACTTATTCCTGTTTTATTCAATTTTCCAGAGAAATGTGTATAAAGTAAACATGGATAATGCTTCAGTTCGTTCTGTACAACAAAAGAGACCACCTACATTTTTAGCATCAAAATAGATATAACAGAAATGGTTAAGCATCAATAATAATTAAAAAAAAATTAAAAAAAAAGACAATTATACTTGCACAATACAGAAGCAACGATAAGACATGTAACAGATGAAATATTAAACCAACATAGACATGATTTACTTCGATTACCTTCATTTTGCATTTTTATATTTGGACAAAACTTGGACAGATCGTTAAGACAATGTACACCAGACATGTGGAAAAAATTTTGAAGACATACAGAAGAAATTATTTTGACGGATTGGACTTATTACATGAAAAATTTTTCACTTGACAACATTTTACCTTTGATACTGGAGGTGAATCGAAAATACATAACGAATAGATGAACGTGACAATAGTTTTAACCAAATCGGTTACTTCAATTTTTGTTTATATGTTTTTTTAAAATTGTATGTTTCATTTTTTTTACTTTGCTTATTTTACTATTAGTGTACCTGCTTTTCTGCTGAATTATTGCACTGTAACTATTGAACACATATTAAACGGATTTCCATTATTTGAAGCATAAAATTTTGTGGGAATTTTTATCTTTGTTTTACTTATCAAAATAGCTGAAACCAATTGGTATGTCATAATGCCGCACTACCTGGAAAGCTCCACGAAAAATTCTTCGATATATAGCTGCTGCAATACGTATCGACAAAATGAAATATTTTGTATTTTCTCATTTATAGCTGGTCCAATTTAAATGATTGTTGTAAAACTTATTTTATAATACCGTTATATACACATAGAAAATTTGTTCTAAATTGCAAATGAAGACTTTTTTTTAAATGTTTTTATTGTTTGCTTTCATTTAGGTAATTACTATTATTTTGTAAATGCGTGCATAATATCTAAATATATATTTTTAAATTGACGATTTCCTTTTTTTGTGAAAGTACTAAGTTTTAATGATTTGATGGCGCTGAAATGGAGTACACAATTGTTATTTTATTTATTGTCACTATCATTATGATTTTATTGAGGACGTGACAACAGCGCATTTACAACTGAAAATAAGAATAAATATACAGGGCGAAATTCATCACCCTAACAAGGCCTACTTTAATATAAATAAGCTTTGAATGATGTATAATATTAATTTATTTATTTAAAATTAGTTGTCATAAAAGCTGTCAATAGTAACAAAACTTCCCGCGTAAGGTTTTAAACGAGTATCTTAGGAACACGAGCGCACTCTACCGGCAATAGTTCTGTCCCCTAAATTGAGACCATTTTTTTAAACTCCTGGTATCTATACTTCGTGTCTCCACCAATCAACTTAGTGCCATAAAAAAAGATTATATTGCTTTTTACGCGTTGTTTTGTACAGCAATTATTATTAGTGATCAGGCAACCTTAAGATATATGACTAATAGATCACTTAAGGTTCAAAATGTTTTCTCAAAAAGTTTTTAGCAGTGATTACGATAAAATTCCTTTTTAAGAAAAGTTTTTTATTGCTTTACTAGTTGTACTTGCAACGTCGTTCGCGTGGCGTGTGATTGTTGTATAACAATTTCTTACCCCACCCCATTTAAGAAATGGAAGAGAAATTTTTATACACCAGATGTTAAGTTGAAAGAAGACAAATACATCTGTGAAAACCGCATTCGAATCGGATCAGTAGTTTTCATGCGATGCGCGCACAAACGTACAGACAGACAGATAAAAAAATCTAACCACATTTTTGGGTTGTATTTCGATGTACCCGCGACGTCGTTCGCGTGGCGTGTTGATTTTTGTATAAAAATTTCTTTCCTCACCCCGTTAAAGGGTTGGGGGGGAGAAAGTTTTATACACCAGATGTTAAGTTGAAGAAAGACAAGAAAACCGCATTCGCATAGGATTAGTAGTTTTCATGTGATGCGCGCACAAACATATACATTTCTACAGTTTTATTATATGTATAGATTATATGTATAGATTGCTAGTTGATTGATTTCTAAGGTAGGTAACTATTATCAACTATAAATTCAATCGTAATTCTGTACATGACTCATTATGTAAAATTATGTTTCATTGGCATTTAGATAATCTTGTTCATTAAGACAAAAGGGGTTGCTTATAATTTATTCACTTTTTCCGTGTAACATGAAGTTTGCGCTTGAAATGTTCTATATTAATTATCGTTTAAAGAGGTTTATACATGTTAACATAAAGAGTAATGAATATTTATATTCTCACGATATATGTCATAAAATGATTAATGACCTTTTAATTTAAAAAAATTAATACTCTGAACATCGTATTGGATTATATTGAGAGAATACTTGAATAAGAATTATTGGAAGAAAATAATGAAGAGTTGTAAAAGAAACATAAAATTTATTTTTAATAGCTAAATTTCAATTAAAATTAATGTTAACTTATTTATGTTAACGTTTCAGAAAAATTTCTTTATAAACTCATAATTCGTTTTTAATCTGTTTGTTTTTTAAATACACACACCATTAAATTTAAAGGAATTGAAATTCGCATGTTTTATAATTTTGTTTAACTTTAAAATAAAATTAAACAAAATCTCTTAAAAGTAAAATCAAAATGTAGTATTTAACTAATTTCAGTTTGTACTGGCACATTTTTACTAGACGAACTATAACTGTATCAGTATTTTAAAAAACAGAATCATTAAATTTTAGAAAGTATACAAAGAAGAATATATTAAATGACATTAAGGAGAAATTGAAAAAGTGTCGCATCTAGGAGGACCCAAACCCACAACCTTTTGCCTCTACGCGGAAGCGCTCTTACAACTAAGCTATGAATCCTTAGTAACTATTTCGGTTTTTGGTCGTGTAACCTAAAATTTTTTCTATTGCAAAATACCCGTATATTATATTTTGCCTCAAAAGAAAAATCTCCAACTAAAAATAACAAACCTGCGAAATATATTTAAAATCACGTCTACTCGGTTAAATAAGTTTCAGTTCTTCCGGTGACAACCTTCGGCCATCGACTAAGCTCAAAATCGAAGAAAGGGGTGGATACCTTTTTAATAATCCGGACAAAAGTAGACCGTTAATATTTATGGGCGCCAACTGAATTTTTCCACACTGGCCTATCAATGTAAGTTTTCTATGCCTAAACTCAGTACAAGGCAGAGATGAGAATAAAACTAACCTTCCACTTATGTTCCTCTCTATTAATACAAATTATTTGACAAAGATTTACAACATATCACCATCGATCATGTGAAGCATGAAGAGGGTAAAATCCATTTAGCAAATTGACAAACTTAATTCTAATAAAACAAATTAACAAAAAAAATAATTTATGTGCTTACTTGAACATGATGTACGATTTAAGAAGAGGTAACTATAAGGTGTCTGACGCAATTAATGTAATACGGAAAATAAACAAATAGATCTCAATAAATTTCCGCACTTCGCACGGTAGGTCTTGGTACCAAGGCGTAGGCGCATGTGCAATGGTTTCAATATAAAAATACAACACCTTAAAGTATTTAAAAAAAGTACCTCGTACAATAGATATAAGAAAGATAAACTGTACATACAAAACCCAATATAAGTGTCAAAAAGGCAAAAAAAAGATACTAAACAAACCCCCTGGGTTTCCTACCCACGTCCTGATCTCCCTCAAATACTTAATTGTAATCCTTGAATCTAGTTGAATACAACCGGTCTCGGGTAGTACAAGTTCCAGTCCTAGATTATGATCCTGGGATGAATTCAATACAAGATATTCTCGTTTATGGTACTGGATCACAGTCACGCACACAAAGATCCCAGAATTCGGACTTGAAGTGTTTAGTACTTGAGGTAAACCAGATCTTAATACTTAAACCAATACTGAACTTGGGTGTGACCCACTACTGGAACTTGGGTGTGGCCCGATACTAAAACCCTTTTCCTAGAAAAAAGGTTCGGACAATCTCTTCCTTTATTTTTATGCTTCAATGCTTCACGCCGGTAGATACAGCGGCAAAATCACTTTTATTTTTATGCTTCACCGCTTCTCAATACAATCCAAGTACAATCGTGGTCTACGGGTGGCGAATAAATCCCATTAAGGTATGTGCAACGGTTTCAAACAACAAAACGAGGAGAATATCCAAAACAACTTCTTCCTCAAAACTACAAACTTCCGCAATCGCACAAATTCGAATTAATCGAAAATCTATATATCCCAAAACGGATTGGCAATGGTCAAATAAAATAATAGCAGATTTATCGATTACACACCACTTCGCATGAAGTCTTAACAGGAAGGAAACAGAGAATGCCTGTTCTTCACTTTTCACTAGACAAGACGAAAAATGACACTCCCGCTAATTGACATAAAACAGAACAATTAAGAAAACGGACAACCGAACTACTCGAGAAACTACGTCACACAAAATCACATCTCGAAAAACAGACTACGGGTAGGTACAATCGTAGTAATGTCAAATACTTTAACCAGTTGAATGTTTATAAACAAATATATACGAGTCGAAATACTGAAAATACCTTGCGAAAAACAACGAAATAACGAACACCATCGAATGTCCAGTTCTTATTCACAATAATAGTAACAAATATCTATAAAAAAAATCATATCAGTACCAAGGAGCTTATACAAAATAGATATAACCAATAAAATAAGAAATGAAGTAGGTACCGAAAACAACATTTAGGGCCGGTTTTACAAGAGAGGTTTATACTAGGTATAAATAACAGTATAGTTATTCTGGGAGTAAAGTTATACCAGAATTTATACCTAGTATAAAACTGGTTGGTTTTACAATGCTTTTTTACACCGGTATAGCAATTCTAGGAGTAACGTGAAAGTAGTTCATATAAATCGATATCTCTTGTCAGTCCTGTCATATCAGATGTTTTTCTTCGTTAACCTTAAAACTTAACGAAAAGTTATTTGATTGTTATTGGATTTTATCTGATTTTTTTATTATTGATAATTTTTGCTGTCGTTTATTTATTATTTTAAAATGGATTTAAATGATCTTCCCATATTTGAATCTTCCGATGAAGAAGATATGGTTTCGCTAAGAAGGAAGCGAAAAACTATACGTGAAAGGTAACTACTCAAATTTTTTTTAAATTTTAATTTTTAAATAATTCTTTATTGTAGAATCAATTACTTCGAAACCTTAGATGACGATGAGTTTGTGGCCAGATTTAGGTTAGAAAAGGAAACATGTTTACATCTTCTAGAGCAAATCAGAGAAGAAATATCATCTGTTTCTCAAAGGAATGATGCTCTCACTGCTGAAACTAAATTGTTATTGGCATTAAGATTATATGCAACAGGCTCAATGTTATTAACTGTTGCAGATTTTAGTGGAGTTAGTAAGGCATCTGCATGTGTATCTATCAAGAAAGTTACTTATGCTATAGCAAGACTTTCGAAAAATTATATAAAAATGCCTGTCAGCTTGGAAGACAGGCAATATATAAATGAAGAATTCTATAAAATTGCCAAGTTTCCCTGTGTAGTAGGTGCTATAGACTGCACACATGTACGCATCCAGTCACCAGGTGGGCACGATGCAGAGGTGTATCGGAACAGAAAAGGGTATTTTTCTTGGAATGTCCAAGTTATATGCGACCCAAATTTGAAAATTCGCGATGTAGTTGCTAGGTGGCCTGGGTCATCACATGATCAGACTATATTAAGCAATAGTCGAATAAAGGCCAGATGTGAAGTAAAAGAATTTGGAAATGGAATTTTTTTGGGAGACAATGGGTATGCCAACACCAATTACTTCCTAACGCCCCTTCATAATCCAGTGAGTGAGGCTGAGAAATTATATAATGAAAGCCAAATCCGTACCAGAAATGTTGTGGAAAGATGTTTTGGGGTCTGGAAAAGACGATTCCCAATATTGAGTTTGGGAATAAGGCTGTCGTTGGAGACATCAAAAGCCATCATTATTGCTACTGCCATACTACATAATATTGCGATTGACCAAAGAAATATTCTACCTGAATTAGAAAATCATGACGAAGAAAATGAAATTGTTGAAAATGAAAATCAAATTGAAGATATACAAATAGAGAATAATATACGAAGATTAGACTTAATAAACAATCATTTCTCAAATTTATTGTAATTTAGAGTAAGCTTGTGTGAATATATTTTAATTTGTTTATATGGTACCTATGTATAAATAAACAAATCATTTAAGTTAGAATTATAACTTTATTATTCACTTACAACTAGTTTTAATTAAATGTAAAATATAAAATTTATTTTATAAAGAATCATCAATGATCAATTTCTTTCCCAGAATTTTCATTTCTAAAATATGTTTTTCAGCATTCCTCTTTTCTTTTTTATCATGCTGCTCATTTGATTCTTGGGATGTACAAGGAGTCTCTTGAGAAGCAATCTCTTAAATATTTTCTATAAAAATCGAATTACCATATGCTAATGAATCTTGAAAAGCTGGAGCTTGCTTATTCATATCTTCCTCCTCTTCAATATGTGAGCTATCCAATTCTAAAAAGTAATAAATATGAGTCAAGTACTTTTATATCAGAACTAAGAATTTACCTATTGCATCACTATCAAACTCGTTAGTAGTCCCTGTTCCTGTAGCTCCAAGTATTGCCAAAACTCTTTCAGTCCACACACTTGTAGCATGTCCAAAAAACTCTAGGCAGCAGATTTTTATTTTTTTTATTTTTTATTATTTTTTCTTACCCAAGCCGACCCTGATCATATTACCTTCCAGAAAATTCTTGACTTTAACGGTTTAACCGTCAAAACTATCGATTTTTCTAGACTGACCAATCAAATCGGTTGAATAAGATCATGTGGCGCAAGAGGGGTGGTTTGAAGCGACGCGGCTTAATTTCTACCGCGATTTTAGAATTCAGTCTAAGTTGGGTTGCTGTGCTGATAAGTCGTTATGTACAACCCTTAGATTCAAATACCGGCAAATTTCCTTTAGATTTGCAAATAATTACTTGCTATTTAGTGTTTCTAATTAATTTAAAGTCAGTGAGTGAGTGTAGGACCTCTCTGATGAAAAAGCTGTCTTGATTACCGACGAATCACCAGATTCTACTGTACCGTATAAATTGGGTGTGGCCCATTTAATTCTCCTATTTAGGAAACAAACTGTAAGTCTTTTAATATAATTACTATTTCTTAACTACCAGAAAAGATCGGGATACCATTTATTTCTTTGGCACAAAAACTTAATTGTGATCCACCTGAATAATATCCAAGTGTGGGTAATTAGCGTAAGAAGTGCTCATTAAATCCACAGTGAAACCGGTTTTTATAAAAGAAAAAAACCAGTATCTTATCGACAGACTCCTAAAGTGTGCAAATTTCGAAATAGTTCGTCGCATACAATATGTTTCAGTTAACAGTGAAAGCGTTGCGCAGGGTCTGACTAAATATTTTTGTAACACCTTTATGGTAAATTTTTGGGTTTCTTAATGTTTATCTTAATTTAATTGTTTTAATATAAATTATTATATAGTACCACCCATCTTTTACTCGAGTAAAATATCTTTTAAGCTAAAAGTGATTTACTATTTTTTATTAAATTTTGATATTTTTCAATTTCTTTTTCACATCACATTCTGCTTAAATGGGTACACAGAAATAACAATATAAAAATACTTAGCTGTTATTGAATGTGTAATATTGTTTAGATATGTGATTAAACACTACTGTGTTTTACTGTATTTTACCTTATTTCATTTTTTTTGATATTTTATATGTCTATTTGTTTCATTCATCTGTTTGATTTATTACTACACACAGTAATAAATATTGTTTATTGTTTATTTATATGTTTTATTTTCTGACCTGGTGTAAGTTATTCTGATCTAATCTCATTAACAACACGAATGAGACGTATTTCACTCATAAATCTTAGCTTTTGAACTGATTAAAATATATAGAGCTGTTGTGATAAGTAAGAACAAAAAGTAAGTATAACTTTCTCTTTCTAGTTTTTCTAATAAAAGTGTTTAATTTAAAATATTTAACCAGAACATCTACCGGTTTATTCGATTTTACCGCATCTTCTCTTATGCCCCTTATATCTTTCTTATTTTAACTTTATCTATAACGTCTGATACATCATTTTATCCAACATCTATATTTAATATTTTTTCCACCTGGGTTTCTTATATTTCCCCATCCTTATGATAAAAAAATAAGTGGCGCCCATTTACCTCCCCTTTTTCCATCATTTCTCTCACTTTCTTTTCAGTCCCTTTTAAGTTCTTTTATCTTTTATTTTTTCTAGTAAATATATCCCCTTATATCTTTTTAATACAATATCATCTAGCTCGTCGAATCCACGCTCGCTCTCCTCCTACCCCCTGAGTGCCGTTCGCATTTGTTAACCTCGATAAAACGAGCCTTTTAACATCTGGAGAAAAAAGAGGTTACACATAAATTTGACGCCCACAACGTGGGGCCCGATGATAAAATCCCTATTTTTCCCGACAATAAAATTACACACTTTTGATATCGACAATTTCCGTTACTTTTTCTTATCACAATGGCAAATTTTGAGGTAACTTTTCTAACAGCAGACGAAATTAACTACGAGTTAAAGATCAGAGGAACAGCCACCAACAGAAAAATAGAGGATAAAAGGAAAGTCCTCAAAAGATTGTTAACCAAAGAAACAAACGGTACGATCACTTTAGAAAACATTAACTTAGAAGACGAAAAAGTAGCAATTAAAAATTCTATCGACAGCGTTTCCAATTTAATCGAAGAATTTGAAGGTTCTGCTTCAGATTCATGTTTTCGTAGAGTAAAATCTAGGATCGCTCACTTGTTAGGCAGAATACAACGTTTACCTCTACCTGAAAATCCTTCCGAGGATGATATAAACTTCCGCGATGAATCTAAAACCACTTGTCTTCTTCTCGAACAAGAAATGATAGATAAAACCATTCCCTTCAATAATTCACCTTCTTCTAGTTCAGTACCGAATATAGATGGCACAGTACCTATAATCAACGTCTCTACCCTCAAAATTAGATATTTAGATCGTTTCCCTTTATCAAAATGGAATATTAAATTTAACGGTGATCCTAAAAGCATTTTTGAATTTCTAGAAAAAATTAAAGAACTAGCTGAATCCCGCAACATCCTACCTGAAACTCTTTTTCAATCAGCGGTTGAACTTTTCACCGGGGATGCTTTAATATGGTTCCGCAGCATCAAAACCTCTCTCAACTCTTGGGATGAACTTACGAATGTTCTTAAATCAACCTTTGTATCCCCAGAAAATGATGAACAAATCTGGGAGGAAATTAAAGGCTATAAACAGAAAAAGAGCGAGTCTATTATTATTTTTGTTGCTCAACTCACTTCTCTCTTCAAACGTCTCTCTCGTGAACCAGCTGAAGTCAGCAAGGTTCCAGAATACATTCCTCACGTAACCCTTTCCAATGTAAATACCGTCTCTGATTTAATTCAATTAGTCAAAAAATTGGAGGATGCTAAATCACTCTCTTTTCAAAAACCTTCTTTCCAAACCAAAGTATCTGCTATTGACTCTACTAATCAGCGTCCCAAACAACGAACTAATAAACCGAGAACACCCAACTTACCTTCTACCTCCAACAACGTGACGAGTACTTCTAATCCAACTAATATTTCTAACAGTAAGGATGTTACCTGCTGGAATTGTCATAAAAAAGGACACATTTATTCTAGTTGTCAAAACCAACAAAAATCCTATTTTTGTTATCGTTGTGGTTCTCCAAATGTCACTGTTTCTACCTGCCCCCGATGTTCAAAAAACTAACTACTGGAGAATGTCGTATCGGTGCACTCTCTCTTTACCGCCCTAGTAAAACCGATATCAAAAAACAAGATCAATGGGAGAAATGGCTAAAGGTTGTTAAAAATTTCTTTCAAAACCCTTTACAAATAACTGCCCCAGTTTTACTGAACAAGTCTACCGATACAAGACCCTACCTATCCATACAAATCTTCTCGACAAATTTCGTCGTCCTGTTGGACACCGGTTGTTCAATTACCGTAGTTGGTAATAAAGCCCTCAATTTCCTTAAAGTCAATAAAGTACAAATAAATTCTTCTGAACATCGAAATGTTTCCCTAGCAGATGGCACTAACCAAGTTGTCTCTGGTACTGTAGATCTACCTATTATAGCTAACAATATTTTACATGTCATTAAAGCACTAGTCGTCCCTTCACTACCTTGCACCTTCATTCTTGGAAATAACTTTGTAAAAACCTTCTCCCTTATTATTGATTTCTCCAAAAATACCTGGTCTTCCAACAGCACTTCTAAACCCCAGTTTCTCTCTGAAATGGAACCAGAACTAAACATCACATCCCTCAATACTCTCGAAGTTCTAACTCCCGTTCAACAGACACTAGCCGAAAATACTATAGATTCCTTTCCTGCTATCAGTAATACTAACCGGCTAGGTCGTACCGATAAAATACAAATGCATATCGATACCGGAGATGCAAAACCCTTCAAAAAACGACCATTCCCAATGTCTCCCTATATGTCGAAGATTCTTAACGACGAATTGGACGAAATGCTTCGTCTAGGTGTCATAGAACCCTCAAATAGTCCTTGGTGTTCTCCAGTACTTCTCGTCAAAAAAGCTAATGATGAATATCGTTTCTGTTTCGATGGTCGAACTCTCAACGATGTAACTAAACACGATACCTACCCTTTGCCAAATATAGACCGAATTCTCTCCCTTCTCAAAGGTACCAAATTTATAAGTTCAATAGACTTACGAAAAGCTTTCTGGCAAGTCCCTTTAGATCCCTCTTCAAAAGAAAAAACCGCTTTCAGTGTTATCGGCAGAGGCTCTTTTCAATTCACTGTAATGCCTTTCGGATTGTGCAATTCTGCTCAAACCCAGCAACGTTTAGTTGACGCTATCTTCGGTCCGGCTTACGAACCAAATATCTTTTGTTATCTTGATGACATTATTATCTGTACAAATTCATTTGAAGAACATATTCGTCTCTTATCTGAAGTTAGAGATAAGCTAAAAGACGCCAATCTAACAATAAATGTCAAAAAATGCGAATTTTTCAAGCCAGAACTAAAATTTCTAGGTTATATCGTAGGGAACAACATTCTAAAAACAGATCCTGATAAAATTTCGGCCATGATCAATTATCCCCGTCCGACAACTTTCACAGAGGTCAAAAGATTTATCGGCATGTGTTCCTGGTACCGTCGTTTCATCAAAGACGTTTCTTCCCTTGTCTCTCCTATTAATGATTTATTGAAAGGTAAAAAGAAAAAACAATCTATCGAATGGACTAGCCAAGCGGAGTTCTCCTTCACCCAAATAAAAGAAGCCCTTATTTCTGCCCCTGTGTTAACACAGCCAGATTTCTCTAAACCGTTCATAATCCAATGTGATGCTAGTGATACTGGCCTTGGCGGTGTCCTCACACATTCATTTGATGGTTCAGATGTCGTAATAGCTTATGCTAGCAGAACCTTATCCCGAGCAGAGCGTAACTACTCTGTCACAAAACAAGAATGTCTAGCTGTCATCTTCAGCATTGAAAAATTCCGTCCCTATATAGAAGGTACCAAATTCCAAGTAATTACCGACCACCACTCCTTACTTTGGTTGAAAAATATCAACAATCCCTCTGGAAAACTTGCTCGATGGGCTATGCGCCTTCGTCAACATAATTTCGACCTTATCCACCGTAAGGGATCTTCCCATCTCGTTCCTGATGCCTTGAGTCGTGCCTTCCCTGAACAACCCCAAATCTCGTATCTTGAGGTAGACACTAATCGAATAGACGTATGGTTTGATGAATTCCGTACTAAAATTCTCCATTACCCGGAGCTTTACCCTCAATGGAAAGTAGATAATGACTTGGTTTATAAACTAATCCCTTCCAAATTGCCTTTCGCCACTAATGAAATTGAGTGGAAAGTTTTCGTACCAAAACCCCAGAGACATGACATTATGTCATCTTGTCATGATCCTCCTACCTGTGCCCATTTCGGATTTTTCAAAACACTGAACCGAATCCAAGAACGATATTATTGGCCTAAAATGAGAAACGATGTCCTTCGTTTTGTTAGATCTTGTAAAGTTTGTGGAGCCCAAAAAATGCCTACCTCCACTAAAATAGGTTTAATGGGAAAAGAGAAATCTGCCGAATTCCCATGGCAAATTATCGCACTTGATCTTATTGATCCTCTCCCTCGTTCCAAAAAAGGATATACCTGGCTCCTAGTTGTTACCGATTGGTTCTCTAAATTTACTTTATTACAACCCTTACGAAAAGCCACCACCAAAAATATCGTTAATTTCATAGAAAATGAAGTATTTCTCATGTTTGGTGTTCCTCAATTCCTTATCTGCGATAACGCTAGAAACCTTAACAATCCCATGATGAAACATCTCTGTGATCAATACAAAGTCCAAAAAATATGGTTCAATGCCGTCTATTCACCACAGTGTAATTTTGTAGAAAGAACGAATAAAACCATTGGAACCGCTATTAGGTGTTATATCGATGAAAATTCTAACTGGGATAATGAGCTTTCTAAAATCCGACAGGCTATCAACACCGCTAGACACGAAGTCACCAAATATTCTCCATCATTTTTAAATTTCGCGAGACATGTACCGATATCTGGAAATTACTATTCCGCTAATGGCGCTGATCGTCCTATGTCCCTTAATACTCCTGAACAATACGATAAATACGTTTCAGATATACAAGGGTTAAAGGATATTTTTTTTGAAATACAACACAATCTTCACCATGCCTATCAAAGAAATTCCAAAACCTATAACCTTCGTCGTCGAAATATTCAATTCAACGTTGGTGATAAGGTGTGGAGAAGAAATAAAGTCCTCTCCAAAGCTGCCGATAAGTTTATGTCCAAATTAGCTCCTAAATATCTCTTATGTACAGTAGTCCGTAAACTATCTCCACTAGTATATACATTACAAAATCCCGATGGATCAAAAGCAGGAAACTGGCATATAAAAGACCTTAAGCCTTATGTCTCTGATTCCGATGATTCTTCTGAAGATGAACTCCCCGAATAGGAACTAATGTTTCTCTGTTTTCTCAGAATTATCCGTATAAGCATTCCTTTTCCATTTTTTCTTTGACTTCTCCATTTCTCAACCTCTCACTATGACTCAACACTAAATATCTTTCTCTATACCTTACTTTTACATTTGCCGTTTAAGTGTATTCAGACTTATAACTATCGCTTATCTATCGTTTAAGTGTATAACCACTTGATCATTTCATCTCGAAAGGGAAAATACTTTTCTCTTACCTACCGTTTACCTACCTATTAAGTACCTTAACACTTATCTCTATCGTCTCGAAAGTAGAATTTACTTTCCTTCATTTACCGTCCAATTACCTAATAAGTGTGTTAACACTTGTTTTTATCGTACCGAAGGAGAAAATATGTTTCTCGTAACTACCGTTTACCTACCTTATGAGTGTTTTAACACTTGTATTTTTTTCTTGAAGAAAAAAAAATAGTTTTTCCTTTATCTACCGTTAACCTACCGTATAAGTGCGTCTGCACTTGTAAATTAATTATCGTATCGTTCAGTAATATCTATTACTGTTTTATGTTTAGAAAACATTTTTTTATTACCTTATTTCTCGTTCATCATCCATAAACTACTTGTTATCTTTGAAATGGATATAAGACGGTTATCGTACATTAGTGGAAGATACATGAAAATTTTTTTTGAAATTTTTTTTTTGAATTTTTTTAAAATTTTTTTCGTTCTTTCATGCAATTTTATACCTTTACATATCGTCGGTTTAAAGAACTTTGATCCATAACATGACAACTATTGGAATCACCTTACTTTTTTTGACTAACAAAATTCAATCTTAACTACTTCTTCTGGAATTTTATTTTGACCTTGCAATTTGTCACGAGAGATAAGCCTAGGAAAGCCGTAGGGAATTCTTTCCGGTAGTGGGTCTGTTGAGATTGTAAGGAAGACAGATAAAATTTCTTTCTACTCTCCTTCTTTTCCTCTTTTACTTACTCTATTTTTTTTTTTTTAGCTAGGATTGAAGACTGTTAGGATAATTTGTTTTTAAGATTTGTTAGATTCCTGTTAATGTCTTAGTGTGATCTATTACCTTAAGTTTTTTTATTTTATGTTCTCAATGAGAACTATATTTTTAGTAATTACTGTTTTCTTCTCTTCCTTACTGTATATTCGTTGATATCTTTAACGTCAACTAAGCAGGACGGAATTTTTCCAAACATCTTTTCAGATGTTAACGTATCACGTATTTACCTTGACTGTCGGATCTAATGGAGCCGGTAGGCTTATTAGATTCCTAATTATAACTATCGTCCGTGTTTCTTTCTTCCTTTTCAAAATTATTATTAACAGTTTGGTTTAAATTCAGCTTTTTTCTTTATAGGAGTTCCTAAAAAGGGAAATACGCGTTGTGCCTCCTATGGGAAATTTTACTTATGGGAACATAGCATTCTTTACTTTCTTCCTTGTGTGTGTGAATGTAGCGTGTGTCCTGACATCTTATGTCAAGGGCAATATAAATACTTTTTTTGTCGATTTGCATTAAAGATACCACTTAGTGCTGCCCGTCTAGGCCGAGCTGTACACTTTTTTGTTTCCGTGCAGAAACTTCGGAGTAGACCTGTTCCCGATCACTTTGTGATCTTCCGGTTGGCCGGTACCGTTTATAAAAATCTGGTCACTTAGTATCGAAGATCTAAAGATCTGATACATTTTACCTACCTTGTGGTTCTTCAAACTCTCGTGTAGTTTCACTTGTATATTAATGCACTAAAGAATAGTGTGAATATTATATCACATTCAATAACTGACACTAATACCCCAATTCTACCTAGATAGATGTCGTTCTCGTTAAGATCGCTTTTCTACATCTTGATGTTCACTACCTTTATCAGCTTCAGTTTTTTAGACACACTACTGTTGTTCCAACCATAGCTTACCTTTCTTTAAAAACTGTTTTCTACCCAGTTTTTTCTCTTCGGAAGGGGCTGTGTAGCATGTCCAAAAAACTCTAGGCAGCAGATTTTTATTTTTTTTATTTTTTATTATTTTTTCTTACCCAAGCCGACCCTGATCATATTACCTTCCAGAAAATTCTCGACTTTAACGGTTTAACCGTCAAAACTATCGATTTTTCTAGACTGACCAATCAAATCGGTTGAATAAGATCATGTGGCGCAAGAGGGGTGGTTTGAAGCGACGCGGCTTAATTTCTACCGCGATTTTAGAATTCAGTCTAAGTTGGGTTGCTGTGCTGATAAGTCGTTATGTACAACCCTTAGATTCAAATACCGGCAAATTTGCTTTAGGTTTGCAAATAATTACTTGCTATTTAGTGTTTCTAATTAATTTAAAGTCAGTGAGTGAGTGTAGGACCTCTCTGATGAAAAAGCTGTCTTGATTACCGACGAATCACCAGATTCTACTGTACCGTATAAATTGGGTGTGGCCCATTTAATTCTCCTATTTAGGAAACAAACTGTAAGTCTTTTAATATAATTACTATTTCTTAACTACCAGAAAAGATCGGGATACCATTTATTTCTTTGGCACAAAAACTTAATTGTGATCCACCTGAATAATATCCAAGTGTGGGTAATTAGCGTAAGAAGTGCTCATTAAATCCACAGTGAAACCGGTTTTTATAAAAAAAAAAAACCAGTATCTTATCGACAGACTCCTAAAGTGTGCAAATTTCGAAATAGTTCGTCGCATACAATATGTTTCAGTTAACAGTGAAAGCGTTGCGCAGGGTCTGACTAAATATTTTTGTAACACCTTTATGGTAAATTTTTGGGTTTCTTAATGTTTATCTTAATTTAATTGTTTTAATATAAATTATTATATGGTACCCCCCATCTTTTACTCGAGTAAAATATCTTTTAAGCTAAAAGTGATTTACTATTTTTTATTAAATTTTGATATTTTTCAATTTCTTTTTCACATCACATTCTGCTTAAATGGGTACACAGAAATAACAATATAAAAATACTTAGCTGTTATTGAATGTGTAATATTGTTTAGATATGTGATTAAACACTACTGTGTTTTACTGTATTTTACCTTATTTCATTTTTTTTGATATTTTATATGTCTATTTGTTTCATTCATCTGTTTGATTTATTACTACACACAGTAATAAATATTGTTTATTGTTTATTTATATGTTTTATTTTCTGACCTGGTGTAAGTTATTCTGATCTAATCTCATTAACAACACGAATGAGACGTATTTCACTCATAAATCTTAGCTTTTGAACTGATTAAAATATATAGAGCTGTTGTGATAAGTAAGAACAAAAAGTAAGTATAACTTTCTCTTTCTAGTTTTTCTAATAAAAGTGTTTAATTTAAAACTTTAACCAGAACATCTACCGGTTTATTCGATTTTACCGCATCTTCTCTTATGTCCCTTATATCTTTCTTATTTTAACTTTATCTATAACGTCTGATACATCATTTTATCCAACATCTATATTTAATATTTTTTCCACCTGGGTTTCTTATATTTCCCCATCCTTATGATAAAAAAATAAGTGGCGCCCATTTACCTCCCCTTTTTCCATCATTTCTCTCACTTTCTTTTCAGTCCCTTTTAAGTTCTTTTATCTTTTATTTTTTCTAGTAAATATATCCCCTTATATCTTTTTAATACAATATCATCTAGCTCGTCGAATCCACGCTCGCTCTCCTCCTACCCCCTGAGTGCCGTTCGCATTTGTTAACCTCGATAAAACGAGCCTTTTAACATCTGGAGAAAAAAGAGGTTACACACTCAATTTAATATCACTAGGTACTACAAGGACCCCTTCTGTTTTATATAAACTATTCTTGACAGCAGCTTGTTCTTTCTTGCTGTTTTTTTTTAGGCATCCCATTTGTTTCTTAACATTTTTGATGTTCTGCCTGTTCCAGAGGCAGCATTAAATTGTTGGCAGAGGGTTTGCCATCGCTGCTCTTTTTCTTTATTAGTAACAGCATCAGTTAACTTGCATTCTATAAAGTAAAACAACTAAGCATAATATTTAAATAATCTCTATAGCTTCTTTGTGGCAAAATAACATCTATTTACTTCTTTATTTGGGGTTCTTTTTGCCACTAAAATGGAATGACACAAAAATTTTATGTAAAGAAGAAAATTCTACAAAAAGAAAATGAAAAGAAACAGCAAATAAAGAAGTAAGCTTAATAATGTTTATATAGATAAAAAAGCATTGACTTACCAATGATATTTTTATGTTTTTCCACTAATTCCAACAGTATTTCCATTTCGGTTGCACTAAAATTGCTACAACACGTTCTTTTTTCGCTTTTAACACACATACTTTTATTTATGTTTTATATCACTTCTTGAGGTTATCCGTAGAGTAACTGACCTATCTGCCTGTTCGGCGACGGTATAGCTTATTCTAGTCTATCCGAGAATTTTATTCCATTGTTAAACTTATACCTGCTTTGTAAAACGCTAGAATACATCCTATACCGAGAGTAGGCTTACTCTTAGTTTATACCACTATTGTAAAACCGGCCCTTAGGAACCAGTATACTACGTGAATTTAAGGTAAACTATTTAGATCGTATTTTGCATGTTACAGTCGTTAAATTCAATATATATCACATTTAACACTTACTTACTTTCTGCTTAAGCACATATAGCATGTCGTTATTGATAGAGAGATTTTGTCAAATCGACCATTGAAACATCAAACTCTAAGTCACTTTTTTGTGCCCTGTCTTATATTTTAATTACTAAGCATTCAAAGCTTAGTTGTTGAAGCGTTGCCGCGTAAAAGCAAAGTGTTGCGGGCTCGAGTCCTGCTGGATGCAACATTTTTTTAATTTCTCCTTAATGTCATTTAATATATTCTTTTTTTTTACTTTCTAAAATTTCAAAAATCCCATGAGAGATATCTCAAAAAATCGGTTACCAAAAAATCTATGGTTCTCGTCTCCAAACCGAATTAAAATACAAGACCGGGCCAAAAAAAAGTGATTGAGAGTTTGATGTTTCAGTTTCTGGCAAAATCACTCTCTCGTTAAAGTCAGGAGAAAGTGAGTTAGTTTGACATATTACATTAATTGAATTTAAAGTCTAATAAGCGAACTTGGAAGATATAAAAAGATATAAAGAAGATATAAAAACAAAATAATGCCGCACAAAATATAGGCAAAATATAGCAAAGAGTGATCACCCAGCGCAAATAATTATATATAGGTACTTATAATTACAAGCAAATATAGCCGCTACATAAAAGAATAAAAAAAATCAGTACATCTGTAAAGACAGAACTAAAATTTTAAATTTGGCTTATCTGTTGTGAGCGCTTTACTAGCGCAGATGCTCCTCGGCGAGTGGCTTTCTGGAGTAGCCACGCTGCACTAGCAGAAGGAAAAGAAGCTGCGTTGATCCAAAATAAAATGTACCAGGCCAAAGAAATGTTCTGCACTAGGCCAAAGAAATGATGCACCAGGCCAAAGAAACTGCGTTGATCCAAAAATAATGCACCAGGCCAAAGAAATGATGTACCAAGATGTACCAGGCCAAAGAATTGATGAACCAGGCCAAAGAATTGATGAACAAGGCCAAAGAAATGTTGCACCAGGCCAAAGAATTGTGGCACCAGGCCAAAGAATTGTTGCACCATGCCAAAGAATTGATGAACCACGCCAAAGAAATGACGTACCAGGCCTTAGAAATGATGTACCAGGCCAAAGAACCCCTTAGTGTGATTAGGGGTTAAAATAATCAATCTGACGATGTAGCATTTCCAAAAAACCACCTTAAATAATATTATCTTCTCGTTTACACTTTTGTCGGTATGCAACCAACTTTACATTTTTACTAAGACCGATACATATCGAAAATACTCGAAGAGAACCGAGAGAAACCGACCGGTGTAAGAGGACAAGCTTTGAGAAGGATTACGTTTGGAAGTGGCAAGCGAAAGGAAGTGAATTCCCTCGTTTGCGAAAATTAATGGCTGCCGGTTAATTCACAGTATTAAGATTACCGTTTGTTCTTGGTTTATTCCGTATCGGAAGTGTATAATAAATACTGCATTTCAATTTGGATGTAGATGTGCTTAAATTGGAAGTACAATCTGTTTGATTCATGGTATCAATAAATTTATGGTGCTACGTGCTGTCTGTTGGAAGACTCCATTTTGAAATTTTTATAAAATTATATGGTACCGAGGTAAATGGATACCTAGTGATCTAAAAACCTTATGGATGGTTTTATAGATGATTTCCGATGTGCTGATGTTTAATTCTACATGGTTTTTGGTTAATTATGGTATGTTTAAAGAAGCTTTATTATCGTAGAAGTGTGACTTTCCGGTCACGAAGTATGAATTTTGGTTCCGGATTACAAGGTAAACTTTCGACTATTCTTTCTGTTATTTCTCTATGTTCGATACTTAGTTGAACTGCGAATATTCTAAGAAACAGTCACAATTTTGGTGCTTATTCGGAAGAATATGCTTTTGGAAATTTTTTATAGTGATTCTATTTAAATTTAAATTGTTATAAGCTTTTAGCGGTATTAAATCAGTTAATAACATTAGTTATTATTCAAATCTATGGAACTATGATTGAATGATAATTATGTAGTGTTTTTAAATTTTGTCTTTTTTAACTTTCTTCAAAGTGTTGGTGTTCAATCGTAATCTTACATGATTATCGCCTCTATGGTACTTGTATTGATAAATTTCATATTTGTAATCATGTATATAGTAATTTTTAGATATTTAGAACACTCAGAGTGTGCACTCTTTAGAGAACTGAATTTTGTTTTTAAAGAAAGGAAATATACCTTCAGTATATATTTTGTTTTAATTGAGTTCTCTACATACTTTCGTTTATTAAAAATAGGTTATGCAATTTGGATAAGATCTGTAATATTATATGTACAGGAATATTGTTTTTTTTATAACCGTATTGTAAAATACCGATTAATATCTCTCACTGTATAAACAGAAGTGTTAGCTTTTTGGTGATAACCGTTCTCACTAATACTGGTGATTTTTGTTTTATTTTTTTAATACATTGTTTTATTGTTTTTATTGATATCGTTGAGTATTTATTTCTTATACCTTCCCAGTAACTGTTCTGATTCAAACCTCTTGTTTAATAAAGATTTAGATTTTAATAAGACAAAAGGATTCAAGGAATTGTAGAATCAATAAGGTAAGTTTAAAATAATTATTGACTTAAGGATATAGCTCAATTAAAGTGTGTTCCCTAACCATTTCAGTTTTAATCAATTATTTCTCAATAGGTTTCTTATTTTCTTTCCTATTTCACTATAAAAAAAATAAGTGGCGCCCTTTACCGATTTGTAAATATTTTCTATGTTTCCTTTTTCCCAGATACTCGCCCAATTGCTCCTTCGACCCACGACTCGCTCTCCTCCTACCCCCTGAGTGCCGTCCGCATTTGATTAACCCTTTGTGAGCCTTTAACATCAAAAAAAGGGGTTACACAAAAATAGCGCCCAGCGTGTGGGGCCTGAGTATCTTTTCTTTAGAAACTTTTATGTCATTAAATCTTAATAAACTTTTAGTTTTAATTATTCACCCCAATTTGTCTATCGTTACTTCTAAACACACTTTAAAACTTTTTTTGTTGTTAGTAAATTAAAAAACTTGAATCCTTTTAAACATGTCTGATTTTGAAGTAAACTTTCTAACTACTGAAGAAGTTAACTATGAATTGAAAATAAGAGGAACAATTACTGGAAGGAAAATTGATGAGAAACGTAAGATTTTAAAAAAATTGTTAGCTAAAGATTCAAATAGTAACTTAACTCTAGATGATTTAAACTTTAATGACGAGAGTCTGGCAATAAAGAACTCCATTGATAGTATTTCGAAATTAGTTGAAGAATTTGAAGGTTCTTCAACCGACTCATGTTTCCGTCGTGTTAAGTCTAGGATAGCACATCTATTAGGTAGAATTCAACGAGTTCCCCTTTCCGAATCCCCTACTGCTGATCAGGTTACTTTCCGAAATGAATCTAGAGCCACTTGCCTACTCTTAGAGCAAGATTTAATAGAGAAAGCTACCCCAACTACCCAAATATCTTCTTCTAGTTCAACTACAACTGAAGATAGACCTCCTCCCGTTATTAATATTACAAACCCCGACTCTCATTCTATTAAGCTTTCGAAATGGGATGTCAAATTTAATGGCGACCCTAAGTCTGTGTTTAACTTTATTGAAAGAGTAACTGAATTGGCAGAATCCCGTAATGTTAAGACAGAACTTTTGTTCCAGTCAGCTATAGAACTTTTCTCGGGTGATGCCGCGGTATGGTTTCGTACCGTTAAGTCCTCTTTGACCTCCTGGGAAGAACTTATTCAAGCCCTGAAGGCTAATTTCCTTCCTCCCAACTTTGATGATAGTCTCTGGGAAGAAATTAAATCCCGTAAACAACGACGAAATGAACCTATCGTCATTTTCGTTGCATATATGCTTTCTCTTCTTAGTCGTCTTTCTCGTGAACCTGCTGAATCCACTAAGCTAAGAATTATTCAAAAAAATATCTTGGCAGAACACATTCCTCACGTTATCTTAAGTGACGTTAACACTGTTAAAGATTTGATAACGATTGTTAAGAAACTAGAGGATGCTAATCCGTCTCTTCAAGCAAGGTTTTCCCCTCCCTCTAAAGTATCTGTAGTAGAGCCTAGTCCTTCGTCTTCTACTAACCAATCCCGGCAAAATATTCCCTCAGCAGGAAAACCCTCGTCAGTTAAGAAACCCAACCAATCTTCGACTTCTGATGATAGAACGAAAAAATCTACCGAAATCATTTGTTGGAACTGTCAGAAGACAGGACATTTTCATTCTTCGTGCCGTAAACCTAAAAATGGTCGATTCTGTTATCGTTGTGGTTCACCAAACTTTACCGTCGCAACTTGTCCGAATTGTACAAAAAACTAAATTCCAGAGGTTGTCATGTCGGTACAGTCTCTACCCCTTGCCGTTTTAGTAAATCCGACAAAATGAAACAAGACCAATGGCCAAAATGGTTAAGTTATGTCCGAAATTTTTATTTATCGTATCCCCCGAAAAGTGTAGCTCCAATGATAATAAACAAAACTACTGACTCTCGGCCCTATATATCCATTGAGATTTTTTCTCGCAATTTTACCGTACTTCTCGATACCGGGTGTTCCATAACAATTGTTGGGAACAAAGCATTAAAGTTTTTAGAATACAATAAGATAAATATTAGTCCTTCAAAACATCAAAATGTTTCATTGGCTGATGGAACCAACCAATCTGTGTCTGGTGTGGTAGATCTCCCAATAGTTGCGAATAATCATTGTCACCTTGTTAAAGCTTTAGTAGTCCCTTCTCTAGATTATACCTTTATCTTAGGTAGCAATTTCGTGAAAACCTTTTCTCTAATATTAGATTTCTCTTCTAACACTTGGTCCTCCGGTTATAACACAAATCCCCAATCTATTTCTATGACCGATTCTGATTTGACGACTATCTCTTTATGTACCATTGACAATTTGGAATCTTATCAGAAATCTTTAGCCCAAAAAGTTATCGATTCATTTTCCGAAGTTAGTAATACTAAAGGTTTGGGCCGAACCCATAAGATCCAAATGAGTATCGATACTGGTGATGCCAAACCCTTTAAGAAAAGACCTTTTCCTATGTCTCCATATATGTCAAAAATTTTAAATGATGAACTTGATGAGATGCTTCGTTTAGGAGTCGTTGAGCCCTCAAACAGTCCATGGTGTTCCCCTGTTCTTCTTGTTAAGAAATCCAATGACGAATATCGTTTTTGTTTTGATGGTAGATCACTTAATGAGGTGACTAAACATGACACCTATCCACTACCAAATATTGATAGGATTCTTTCCCTGTTAAAAGGCACAAAATTTATTAGTTCCGTTGATTTGAGAAAAGCTTTTTGGCAAATCCCGTTAGACCCCCAGTCTAAAGAAAAAACTGCTTTCAGTATCATTGGAAGAGGATCTTTCCAATTTAACGTTATGCCCTTTAGTTTATGTAATTCCGCACAAACTCAACAACGTTTAGTTGACGCAATTTTTGGACCAAAATATGAGCCAAACATTTTTTGTTATCTCGATGATATTATTATATGTTCAAACTCCTTCGAAGAACATATAGCCCTTTTAACTGAGGTTAAAGACAAACTTAAGGAAGCTGGTTTGACTATTAATGTCAAGAAATGTGAATTTTTTAAGTCTGAGCTCAAATTCTTAGGTTATGTAGTTGGTGATAATACACTCCGAACAGATCCTGAAAAAGTGTCAGCCATGATTAACTATCCCCGTCCCAAAACTTTTACTGAGGTTAAGCGTTTCATTGGTATGTGTTCATGGTACAGACGTTTTATTAAGAACTTTTCATCTCTAGTTTCTCCAATCAATGATCTCCTTAAAGGAAAAAGAAAGAAACAATCTGTTGATTGGAATGATCAAGCCGAGGATGCGTTTATTAAGATTAAAGAAGCCCTTGTTTCTGCTCCCGTATTAACCCAACCTGATTTTTCTAAACCCTTCGTGATTTAATGTGACGCGAGTGACACTGGTCCTTACTCAATCCGTGGATAATTCTGATGTAGTTATAGCTTATGCTAGTCGATCCTTATCTCGTCCGGAGAGAAATTATTCAGTAACCGAAAGAGAGTGCCTAGCAGTTATCTTCGCTATAGAGAAATTCCGACCTTATGTCGAAGGTGTAAAATTCCAAGTAATCACTGATCATCATTCCTTGCTATGGTTAAAAAATATTAATAACCCCTCAGGAAAACTCGCTCGTTGGGCAATGAGACTTCGCCAACATAATTTTGACCTTATTCATCGCAAAGGATCTGCAAATATCGTTCCGGATGCCTTAAGTAGAATGTTCACTGATGAAACAGATTTCGAAAAAACCCAACTCTCTTATCTTGATATAACTACCGACCAGATTGACCCTTGGTATGATGATCTTCGCACTAAGATTCGTAAAAGCCCAAAGGATTTTCCACAATGGAAAGTTGAGAATGAATTGGTGTTTAAATTGATCCCTTCTACCTTACCTTTTGCCACTAATAATATTGAGTGGAAAATTTTAGTACCTAAACCACAAAGACATAGTGTAATCTCTTCTTGTCACGACCCTCCTACGTGTGCCCATCTAGGTTATTATAAGACTCTTAGTCGAATCCAAGAACGTTACTATTGGCCCAAGATGCGGCGAGATGTTCTTCGTTTTGTTAAATCCTGCCAAACTTGTGGTGCTCAAAAAATGTCAACTTCAGCCCCGATGGGATTGATGGGGAAAGAAAAATCTGCTAAATTTCCGTGGCAAATTATCGCTTTAGACCTTGTTGGTCCCCTTCCTCGCTCTAAGAAAGGATATACCTGGCTTCTTGTTGTTACCGACTGGTTTTCAAAGTTCACTCTTTTATGTCCCTTAAGGAAAGCTACCACTCAAAATATTGTGAATTATTTGGAAAACGACGTTTTCCTGATGTTTGGTGTTCCTCAATTTGTTATTTGTGATAACGCTAGAAATCTCAACAATTCTACGTTAAAAAATCTCTGTAGTAAATATAAAGTGCAGAAGATATGGTTTAATGCTGTCTATTCGCCTCAGTGCAATTTTGTTGAACGAAGCAACAAAACCATTGGAACTGCTATCCGATGTTATATTCAAGAACATTCCGATTGGGATAGAGAACTTTCTAAAATTCGCCAAGCCATCAATACCGCTAAACATGAGGTTACCAAGTACCCCCCATCGTTTTTAAATTTTGCTCGATACGTTCCTGTAGCGGGAAATTATTATTCTTCATCTTCAGTGGATAGTCCCACTTCCCTAAAAAGTTGTGATCAACATGATCAATATGTTTCCGAAATAGAAGGTTTAAATCTAGTTTTTGAAGAAATCCAACGTAATCTTCACCAGGGATACCAGCGTAACTCTAAAACCTATAACTTACGTAGGCGTGACATACAGTTTCAAGTAGGAGACAAAGTCTGGAGAAAAAATAAAGTACTCTCCAAAGCTGCCGACAAGTTTATGTCCAAGTTAGCTCCAAAATTTGTGTTATGTACAGTCGTCAAGAAGTTATCTCCCCTTGTGTATACCTTGAAAAATGCTGATGGTTCTCGAGCTGGTAATTGGCACATCAAAGATTTAAAACCCTACTATTCAGACTCGGATAACTCGTCCGAAGATGAATCTTGTCATGAGTAGTTCTCATTTGATATGAACTTACCATACCCTTGTATACTTTCCGTTTCCTTTTCTGCTGTTTTTAGTTTTTAACCCCGTTTGGGCGGCGGGAATAGAATAACCCCCAAAGTGTTAAACTGCTTGTCGTACGAGGCGACTAAATGAAACCTTTCCCCTCTCTGTTTAAGTATTTCATGTACTTTCTGGGAATTTTTTCTTTGTTAGATTTGTTATCGTCCATAAGGTGGAAACTCACCTAAATCATTTCATCGTTATCACATCCCTGATCTTATTCTTTGCTTTCAGTTTAGTGATACGATTTCTTTTGAGAACTTTACCTTTAAGTGAATGTATCACTTAAAGTACCTACCTTACCGTCTTTGTATAATTGGAAATTATTTCCTGTTAATTTTGTCCTTATCTTACCGTTTAGTGAAGTTAGTCACTTAATTCTACCGTACCGTTTAATGAAGAAGACATTCATTACCCTACCGATAACGTTCAGAAGAGTTATTCTCTCGTTATATTTACCGTATCTTGAAGTGTTTAATCACTGCTTGTTTTTCGACGACACTATTAGATGTTGTATTTCCGTATGGTGTATTTTTACACATTTTGGTTTAGTATGATCAGTACTAGATAGTTTTAGCACTATTTCCTTAAGTGGAATTTAGTATATCGTTATGTGAGGATTTGTTTAGAGCCGTTGTGTTTAACCTCGCTTTATTTGACCTAAGAGTATTTAATAGCTAGTCTACGATTTTGATTTGTCTGGCGAATATTGATGAATTCAATCACCACCTGTAAGTATTAATGAACACGTTCTCAGCTAGATGTTATTTCTTTTCTTCTCCCAGATTATGATTACTTTGACCTTATCAGTTGTCACGAGAGATAAGCCTAGGGAAGCCGTAGGGAATTCTGCCCGGTAGTGGTCTGTTGAGCTTTTAAGGAAGACAAGTAACCATTAATCCTATCTCTATCTCCTTTTGATTCTTTATTAATTATAGTTGTCTTGTTAGACTATACCTACTATGACTTTGGAGTTCCATACTATTGGTTACTTCATACCGATGTTGACTTACCGTTTTTGTCTCTAAATTATTTTTAGACGTATGATACGCGCAGCTATCAAAACCACAGACAACCATAAAATATTTTTTTCTTTTCTTATGTTTCCTATTTCTAGTTGAAAACCATAATTGTGTACGTCATTTCCAATTCTTACTACCTTTGAGTTCTATCTAAAATCGTGCTAGTAGCTACTATTAAATTAGACTTTACGTATCTCGTATTTACCGTGACTGTTGGATTTAATGGAGTCAATAGACTTATTAATTTCCTAATTATATCTATCGTACCGTGTTTCTTTCTTGCTTTACAAAATTACTATTAACAGTTTGGTTTAACTTCACCTTTCGTTCTTCATGGGTGTTTCCTAATATGGAATGACGCGTTGTGCCGCCCATGGGAAATTTTACTTTATAGGAACATAGCCTTTTTTTTCTCTCTTCTTAAGTGTGTGAGTAAATGTTATGTGGTCCTGATATTTTATATCAAGGGACAGTATAAACGCCTTTTGGGCGAATATTTTTTGCTTTGCAATATGATGGTTATTTAAACCAACGTTTAGGGTTACCCATCTAGGTCGAGCTGTACACCGGTGTGTGTTTCCGTACAGAAACTTCGGCGTAGGTCGTTCCTGATCACTCTGTGATCTTTCGGTTGGCTGGTACCGCTTATAGAAATCTGGTCACGAGAATCTCTAGTTTGAATAACTAGGATTCATTTATACCTATCGTTTGTTCCTTCAGAACAACGTTTAGTTTAACTTGTACGACATATGTTTATTGTTAGCTTTGTCTGTGTGGACAAATGACTACCAAGGTAGTTATTATTACTGTAGGGTGCAATCCTATTGAACTCCGCATGTTTTATTTTATTTAGGTTCTGTTGAGTCACCTTTTGACATTTTCCTTTAGCTGGTCAAGTTTACCCTTGTAATAAGTAAGATCATTCGAATAATGCTACTGTGGTTCCCACCCTAGTAGTTTCTTCTCGAAAACTGTAGTCTTCAATGGACCCCAGTTTCCTCTCTTCGTAGGGGGCTGTGTAGCATTTCCAAAAAACCACCTTAAATAATATTATCTTCTCGTTTACACTTTTGATGGTATGCAACCAACTTTACATTTTTACTAAGACCGATACATATCGAAAATACTCGAAGAGAACCGAGAGAAACAGACCGGTGTAAGAGGACAAGCTTTGAGAAGGATTACGTTTGGAAGTGGCAAGCGAAAGGAAGTGAATTCCCTCGTTTGCGAAAATTAATGGCTGCCGGTTAATTCACAGTATTAAGATTACCGCTTGTTCTTGGTTTATTCCGTATCGGAAGTGTATAATAAATACTGCATTTCAATTTGGATGTAGATGTGCTTAAATTGGAAGTACAATCTGTTTGATTCATGGTATCAATAAATTTATGGTGCTACGTGCTGTCTGTTGGAAGACTCCATTTTGAAATTTTTATAAAATTATATGGTACCGAGGTAAATGGATACCTAGTGATCTAAAAACCTTATGGATGGTTTTATAGATGATTTCCGATGTGCTGATGTTTAATTCTACATGGTTTTTGGTTAATTATGGTATGTTTAAAGAAGCTTTATTATCGTAGAAGTGTGACTTTCCGGTCACGAAGTATGAATTTTGGTTCCGGATTACAAGGTAAACTTTCGACTATTCTTTCTGTTATTTCTCTATGTTCGATACTTAGTTGAACTGCGAATATTCTAAGAAACAGTCACAATTTTGGTGCTTATTCGGAAGAATATGCTTTTGGAAATTTTTTATAGTGATTCTATTTAAATTTAAATTGTTATAAGCTTTTAGCGGTATTAAATCAGTTAATAACATTAGTTATTATTCAAATCTATGGAACTATGATTGAATGATAATTATGTAGTGTTTTTAAATTTTGTCTTTTTTAACTTTCTTCAAAGTGTTGGTGTTCAATCGTAATCTTACATGATTATCGCCTCTATGGTACTTGTATTGATAAATTTCATATTTGTATTCATGTATATAGTAATTTTTAGATATTTAGAACACTCAGAGTGTGCACTCTTTAGAGAACTGAATTTTGTTTTTAAAGAAAGGAAATATACCTTCAGTATATATTTTGTTTTAATTGAGTTCTCTACATACTTTCGTTTATTGAAAATAGGTTATGCAATTTGGATAAGATCTGTAATATTATATGTACAGGAATATTGTTTTTTTTATAACCGTATTGTAAAATACCGATTAATATCTCTCACTGTATAAACAGAAGTGTTAGCTTTTTGGTGATAACCGTTCTCACTAATACTGGTGATTTTTGTTTTATTTTTTTAATACATTGTTTTATTGTTTTTATTGATATCGTTGAGTATTTATTTCTTATACCTTCCCAGTAACTGTTCTGATTCAAACCTCTTGTTTAATAAAGATTTAAATTTTAATAAGACAAAAGGATTCAAGGAATTGTAGAATCAATAAGGTAAGTTTAAAATAATTATTGACTTAAGGATATAGCTCAATTAAAGTGTGTTCCCTAACCATTTCAGTTTTAATCAATTATTTCTCAATAGGTTTCTTATTTTCTTTCCTATTTCACTATAAAAAAAATAAGTGGCGCCCTTTACCGATTTGTAAATATTTTCTATGTTTCCTTTTTCCCAGATACTCGCCCAATTGCTCCTTCGACCCACTACTCGCTCTCCTCCTACCCCCTGAGTGCCGCCCGCATTTGATTAACCCTTTGTGAGCCTTTAACATCAAAAAAAGGGGTTACAACGATGTTAAGTCCACTATCACCCTATATTTATGGATAATTTCCGTATTTTCTTACACACCAATCATTAAGACCTCCAAATAACCTGGTGGGGAAAATATTCACAAAAAAAACTAAATAGGCTATTAACAGCTTTACGCATTACAAATGTTCTTAACTGGATGCCATATTTCCAGCCCTCTTACAAAAATAAAATATATCTTAACAAGGTATTCGAGATAAGTTACATCTTGGGATTTTCTTTAAAAGTCTGGATAAAGGTCTGCTTTATTCCTAAAAGTGGCAAATACTACACATTTAAGTAGGAAGTGTAATAAAAAAAAACAATATTTATAATGGTCAAAGAAGGAACAATAAAGAAAAAACCTTAATTACTTTAATTTGATCAAACTTCAAGATGACATGCCCCAGAGTCTAAATGGGACAAAGACAATATATTGGGGCTAAACCAAAATGCCATAAAATGGTATACGTATGGCTCCAAGACAGATGAAGAAACAGGAACAAGGGTTTTTGGATCTACAGCCAAATACTCAGACAGCCTGGATGCATATCCAAGCATTTTTCAAGCAGATATCCGTGCCATTGAAAAATGTGTAGAATTTCATATCGAAAGGAACTATCTTAGACAAAAGATTGTAATCATGTCAGATAGTCAAGCACCCACCAAAGCTCCAAACTTATAGAGATCAGTTTCTAAGATGGTGTGAATTATCTGTAAGTCTAAGGAAACATTAAAATTATAACAGGAAAGGATGACACAATAGATCTTATATCTATATATATATAAAAGTATTATCGTGAAAAAAGCTTTTTTCACAATAATACTAGTATTTTTCATTTATTTTTGTTTTAATTTTATTTTGAAAATTATTTTTAACTTTTTTTCAGAACTTGGAAAAAAATTACTATTGTGAAATCTAAAGAATTGTTAGATTAATTCTAAGACAATTTCATTTATATCGTTTATAATGAAACGTATTGTTTTCAGAACTTTGAAAAAAAAAGTGTGCGTGTAATCTTCACGCATGATTAAGTAGAACTGTTAAGAAATGCCCATAACGGCTACAAGGCCGAAGGAAGGCAGCAGGCGCACAAATTACCCACTCCCGGCACGGGGAGGTAGTGACTAAAAATAAAGATACGGGACTCATCCGAGGCAGCAGCCGCGGAGTGGAGTGTTACAAACAAACAAACATACATACATACATACAGGTGAAGTTAATACAAGCGTGTCAAAAAAAAAACAAAATATTAACCGGCATAAGGGAGAAAATAATAAACACTAACCTATTATTTTAACAAATTTCTATCATAAGGGTACATTTAGGACACGAGGAGACCTTATGTCCATTTGTTTTTTAATAGAAACGATACACCTCTATCGTGTTTTAAAACGGTATAAAAGAGTAATTTTCGCTCTATATGTGTTTTTTATAAAAAAAAAGGAAAATTACTCAGATAGCGCACTGAAACCAAACAATTTTAAAATATTTTGCTCATCTTGAAAATAACTTTCAGTACTCTCAAAGGCGTAAAGAAGAAACTTTTTAATTTGTTGTATGTATTTTAGATACTGTAATATTTCAAATTACTTCATTCATCATAATATCTATAATAATCTGTTCCCATTTTGGGAAACCGAAATCGAAACTTCACGTACCTAATCAATCTTACGCTTTACTAAGGACATCAATCAAAATTTTTATCGAAGTTCTAGTGATTATAACAAAGTTACATTGTAATTCCAAATTACAATGTTAAACTGCAGATAACGTCAAGCAAAGACTTGGAGATTGATGAATTTTTACACAAAAAGTCAATTAGGACATTTTTCAGTAATTCAATCATAGACACCGACGCAAAGACACGATTTTTTTCCATGCGATGATTCAATAAAATTTGGTATATACGGGGCCAACGCCTACGAAATAATATGTTAACGATAATAAATATTACAAAACGTTTCTTGTTATCGAATTGCTCAAAATAAAAATACTATAATAAACTAAAGAATATATCGACTAGTTGATTATGCAAAAGAAACATTCACACCTACGATATTTTTAACGGTTAATATAGGTACGGTATTTATATGTTCAACAAGGTAATTTATAAAATATAAGAATTTAACGTTTGTAAAAACAAGATAATGTTTATAGTATAGTAGTTTATTTTCTAATTTTCTTCTTCTTTCGCTTAACCTTACCCCAAGCCTAATGTAGTGAATCACCTTGTTATTATAAGTATTTACTTTTATTTACTATTGAATGTACCCATTTTTAATGTGACAGCATTTTTGTTAAACACATTATTAATTAGTATTATATGGGAATTCAATTGGATAACTTGTGTTTTATTTAATACCTCTACATTGCCCTGCCAGGATAAAATATAAATAATAAGTAAAAAAAATGGGCAACACCAACCCAAAAAAAGTTGGCATAGAAGTATAATAATTGCCAATATTTCTTAAATGCTCCTAATTGCTCATCAATTGCTCAAGTATAATCTGCAATTGCTCACATTATTAATTAATTAATTAATTAGTTATTAACAAATGAAAATACAAATAATTTTTTCTCAATTACGCGAAGAGCATTCAACTTTTCCAATAAATCTTTTTTTTAATAAATTGCTCACAATTTGCTCAATTATAATCTGCAATTGCTCACAATATTAATTAATTATTTAATTAGTTATTAACAAATGAAAATACAAATAATTTTTTCTTAACTACGCGAAGAGCATACAACTTTTCTAATAAATTGCTCACAACTTGCTCAATTATAATCTGCAATTGCTCACATTATTAATTTATTATTTAATTAGTTATTAACATACAAATAATTTTTTCTCAATTACGCGAGGAGCATTAAACTTTTCTAATAAATCTTTTCTTCAATAAATTGCTCACAATTTGCTCAATTATAATCAGCAATTGCTCACATCATTAATTAATTATTTAATCAGTTATTAACAAATGAAAATACAAATAATTTTTTCTCAATTACGCGAAGAGCATTCAACTTTTCTCATAAATCTTTTCTTCAATAAATTGCTCACAATTTGCTCAATTATAATCTGCAATTGCTCACATTATTTATTAATTATTTAATTAGTTATTAACAAATGAAAATACAAATCATTTTGTTCTCAATTACGCTTAGAGCATTCAACTTTTCTAATAAATCTTTTCTTTAATAAATTGCTCACAATTTGCTCAATTATAATCTGCAGTTGCTTACATTATTAATTAATTATTTGATTAGTTATTAACAAATGAAAATACAAATCATTTTTTCTCAATTACGCTAAGAGCATTCAGCTTTTCTAATAAATCTTTTCTTTAATAAATTGCTCACAATTTGCTCATCTTATTTTCAACCTAAGTCTCATTAAATTTCTTTTATTTATTTTTAATTAATTAAAAATAATTATTGCTATTTAAAACGGTGATGGGTGATGTGACATTAGCAGAAGATTTCTTGTGCGCATGCACATTCCAACATTTCAATTCAACAATTCAGGGACGCCGAATTAATACCTACCAAATGCTCACTTAAAAGTAATGATAATTTGTATTATTTAATTATCATTTTTACTAATTATGCTGTCCTTGTCCTTGTTTGTTGTATGGCTCTGCTACTCGGCAATCGCCAGCTCGATTTGATAGTGTCTACAATGCTGACTGGCTCTAGACCATATTGCAGCCACTTCTTCTTCTTTTGTTTGTGGACTCAGCTACCTAGCCTAATCGGCCCAGCCTATGTAGCTGAGGCCACAAACAGAAAAAGAAGGGTTTAAAAAGGTAAGTTATTAAAATGTAAACAATAAATAAATATTAATAACATATATAAATTGTGCATGCCATGCGCAATGATTTTATTCATGCGCATGCGCACAAGATATCTTCTGCTAGTGTCACGTCACCCATCACCGTTTCAAATAGCAATAATTATTTTTAATTAATTAAAAATAAATAAAAGAAATTTAATGAGACTTATGTTGAAAATAATATGAGCAAATTGTGAGCAATTTATTAAAGAAAAGATTTATTAGAAAAGCTGAATGCTCTTAGCGTAATTAAGAAAAAATTATTTGTATTTTCACTTGTTAATAACTAATTAATTAATAATGTGAGTAATTGCAGATTATAATTGAGCAAATTGTGAGCAATTTATTAAAGAAAAGATTTATTAGAAAAGTTGAATGCTCATAGCGTAATTGAAAAAAAAATGATTTGTATTTTAATTTGTTAATAAATATTTAAATAATTAATAAATAATGTGAGCTGTTGCAGATTATAATTGAGCAAATTGTGAGCAATTTATTAAAGAAAAGATTTATTAGAAAAGTTGAATGCTCTTCGCGTAATTGAGAAAAAAATATTTGTATTTTTATTTGTTAATAACTAATTAAATAATTAATTAATGATGTGAGCAATTGCAGATTATAATTGAGCAAATTGTGAGCAATTTATTAAAGAAAAGATTTATCAGAAAAGTTTAATGCTCTTCGCGTAATTGAGAAAAAATGATTTGTATTTTTATTTGTTAATAACTAATTAAATAATTAATTAATAATGTGAGCAATTCCAGAATATAATTGAGCAAATTGTGAGCAATTTATTAGAAAAGTTGAATAATCTTTGCGTAATTGTGAAAAAATGATTTGTATTTTAATTTGTTAATAACTAATTAAATAATCAATTAATAATGTGAGCAATTGCAGATTATAATTGAGCAAATTGTGAGCAATTTATTAAAGAAAAGATTTATTATAAAAGTTGAATGCTCTTCACGTAATTGAGAAAAAATAATTTGTATTTTTATTTGTTAATAACTAATTAAATAATTAATTAATAATGTGAGCAATTGCAGATTATAATTGAGCAAATGATGAGCAATTAGGAGCATTTAAGAAATATTGGCAATTATTATACTTCTATGCCAACTTTTTTTGGGTGCAACACCAACAATAAAGAAGAACAAATAACTGTAGAAGCTGCTGGACTAGGACAGAATAATGCTCAACAGGAAGCATCTCAAAAATTCACTTGTACAGACTGGATCCTTATCGCATTATTAGCATTTGTTGTAATCGTTGGTTTGTATTTAGCGTATAAGAAGCTTAGGAAGAATTTAAAGAACTCTGAAAGAAACGAGATTGAATTACACAACCTCCAAAAATCAGCGTTAACAATACAGAATAATAGAAGGATGTGAAGTGGAAAAAAATAAAGTAAATAAAACAATTCAATGTGTGGAAAAGATTTATAAGTGACTTCAAAAATTTTGAAAACTGATACTACTATATAGTCTTTTTGTTTTTTTTTTTCGTATTTCATAATTTACTAGTCTAATGAAAATATATCAAGTGAAAATTGTTGTGCTGTGTTAGTGTGGACTCATGTTGTGCGGTAATTACGAATACGATAAGTTTTACATGCCAGTAGAATCCAATCTAGCCAGATTTAAGAACCTTCTGGAAGAACTTGTCAAATGGCACCAAAATTTAAAAAAGGAAAGTGTCCAAAGAAGATTTAATGAAGTAGCTCTACAAAGAAGGTTAGATAAGTTAGAAAATTTTAAATCAGATTATACCTAAGTATATTATTAAAAATTTTGAAAAAAAGAATGTAAGTCCCGATGTACTTTCTACAGGTATAAGTTTGCGTAAATCTATAAATAAACAATTAAATGAAATTAATTAGCTTTTATCTGTGAGGTCAGAATATTCAGTTACTAATACAATTCATAATATATTGCCACAAACAATGGACACCGCGAAATTTTTTGATTTTGCTAGCAAAATTTTAACCACTTTTGATGGTAATTTTTTATCGTCCAAAGATGCATTAAATCTTACTAAAGTGAATTCTAAAGGAAATTAAGAAAACGCCGTTGCTTATGTTAAAACTAATCTCATTGGTAAAGCCAAAGACCTGATAAGCGACGAAGATAATCTAGATGATATAATAAAAAAACTAAAAGTTAGCATTAAATTAGAGACGTTCACATCAATTTCATCTAAACTGTCATCCTTGCAACAGCAGCAGAAAACAGCAAATGTATATTCAAAAGAGGTAGAAGTTTTGGCAACAGCTTTAAAAAGATCCTATATATCAGAAGGAATACCATCTGAGATAGCTACAAAATTAACGACTGATTCTGTTGTAAAATCAATGGTAAAAAATGTTAGAAGTGATAGAGTTAAAATTATTTTAGAAAGAAGACTATTTCTAACACCAGACGAAGCGATTTCCAAATTTATTTGTGCTAGTGAAAATGAAGCAGTAGGCTCCGTTTTTTATGCTCATGGGTACAACAGGAGAGATTTTAAAAATACAAGAGCCCGCGGCCAAGGCCAATATAATAACTAAGGTGGCAAAAAGGTACAGAAAATTTCACTTGTTTAGGAGTAAATTTTAATCGTCACAATCAAGAATGATAGTAAAACTATAACAGAATGAACAAAGAGCGTAGAATGCTGATACTCTCACAAAATATTAAAGTCAAAAACTGTCTCAAATAAAAAACAAAAAAAGCTATACGGAACAGTCATAAGACCGACAACACTGTATGAAAACTAAACAAAGAAGTTAAAAAAAATCTGAGAAAGGAAAATATTACTAGGATTTACAAGGAATAAAGTAAGGTGAAGAATAACAAGTAATGAATTAATGTAGATGTACAATAGTCCTTTAATAATTGAGCGAATATAGGCACGTAGCAAGAATAAAACAAACAAGAGTACCCAGGATCTTATTAACAATAGGAATAAAAGAAGAGAAAAGAAAACGAATACCAAAAGGACAAAGATTACCAGCAATGCAGAAAGATTTGGAAAAACTAAAAGTCAGATATTCTGAAGTGGAAGCAAAGAACAAGAACAATGAAGGGAAATCTCCACCCAAGGTCTATGCAATCTTTGCCCATAGCCAGTAATGCCTTTAATCTCTTTAACCACAGATGCATTTGTACTTAGTCGTCTTGTTAAAAAAAGTTACTTTGAGTTTGATGTTGGAATTGTCAGTTTAATAAATAATCTCTCTCTTATTATCGTCCTACATACACGTGCTTAAAGAGGAATTAAGTAAGTATCTTAAGTGACATGATTTGGATCAAAATGATTAAAACCGCTAACAAACTACTAATACATTTGTGGCTGTAGTAGTTAGAGGAGTTATCGGTTATAGTCAAAAATTGCAGTTTCGAGTCCTGTTGTACATATATGATTTTTTCTACAACCGTGCGTAAAGTATTATCTTTACGCACGGTTTAAGGTTCGTAAAGTTTAACTTTTTTTCACTAGTGAAAAAAAAAGTTTTTTTTTAACTAGTAAAAAAAAGTAAAATAAGCACCGTCTTTTATAAGATTATGCAAAGATTTTTAAGTGTGTTATTGGCCGAGAACGTAAGGTGTCTGGCTTCTACCCAGCTGACTCGGGTTCAATTCCGGGTAAGGAAACTTTTTTTTTATTATTTAATTGTGTAAATTTGTGTAAATATATTTAATTGTTAAATTATTGCAGTTTAATACATACAAAACTAGATATTATATTCAGTAATTTTTAATTTGATTTTTAATATGACAGAAATATCAGTTCATGAATAAGGGTACCTAAGTATTTTTATTTAAATATACGTAGGGTCTGACTGATTGACATTTCAATTAATTTATAATTCAAGCATTTCGCGTTTCTATGTACCGGTATTATAGGTAAGATTAATTTAGAAAATAAATATTTTGTTATCTAAAATATGTTTTAAATATAATATTTTTTTTGCAGTAGTGCGTAAAAAAAAAATCAGTCCTATACTTGTATTTCTTGTAAAGAAATTCGGTTGTAGAAAAAATATTGTATGCAACTCGTGCGTAAATGTTCCTTTTTTGACTCATGTGATTGTCGCATTCGCCTGCGGCTCATGCGACAACATTCACATTCGTCAAAAAAGGTCACTTTACGCACTAGTTGCATAAATAACTATTTCCTCCTCCTGTCATTTTCTTGTTTGTATATATAATTTTTAAATTTTAAAAATATAAATACATATTGTAGTGAAATGTTTGTTTTTAGTTAAAAACAACAATATGTGCATTACGTTTATGTTTATTGTATTTAAAATCTCGTTAATGTTTCAGGTGAAATGGTTTGAGATATATTTATGACAAAGCATATTGCATTTTAGAAATTCTCGTAATTTCAACTGACAAATATGTCACATTCAGTATTAAATAGATTGACAACAGTTTCAATTTTCCAGCTCTGTTTGCACTTCAATTTAATTAAATCAATATTAGTTTATCATTAGTAGAATAGAAAGCTGATATTCGAATTCCACCAGTAAAATGAGCATCAAAATAATTATTATAGCGAATGTCAGTTGTTTCTGGTTGGGCACTTAATAGGACACACGGTTCGTTTTAAAGCATATAGCAATATAATCTGCGTTATGGAAATGTGGTAGGTGGCCGAATTGATAGGATATTTATTAAGTAAACTAAAAGGGTTTTACTTCCCAATTCCTTTTTTACTTCCCAATTCCTTTTTTCCACAGTTCAAGTTTTTTACATTGGATAATATCGGAGTTATGAGAATCACATTTTTTATTCCATAATTTCGTTTTGCGTTTTGAGGAAACTCCGTTGACGCTATTAAAGTGTGTTGTCCCCCACAAAAAAAACAGTAAGAATTCTTGTAGACGCAGGATTCAGAGACCATTGTCGTCCTATTTTTTAGAAGTTGGGTATCTAGCCTTTACTATCCATATACATCTTCCAAAATCTCTTAAAAATACATAGCCTAAGAGACCTATTGAGCTTACAGCACAACATGCATCATTATGAGAACCGGAATGCCTCTCTCGTTAGGCCACCAAGGTTTAGGTTACGTACATGTAAAAAGAACTCTCTATAGTATGGTTCTTACAACGCTCTTCCTCCTGCAGTTCGTAGCCTTCATTTGGATAGATTTAAGCCTGTCAGTATGAAATTTTTATTGAAAATAGTTATTTATGAAATTCGTGAAGTATGCTTTTTGCGCACGCACGCGATGTTTAGAGCACGAGCGAAGCGAGTGCTATATATCGCGTAAGCGCCCAAAAAGCACTTCACGCACAGTTTCATACAATATTTTATCTACGATAATCAAATAAAAAATAATTACAAGAAAGCAATTTATTTTGAATTCATTTACAAGATACTAACAAAACTAATGCTCTCATAGCAACACCATGGCAACGCGAATGGTAAGGATATTTGATTATATGAAGGTGTGTCAAAAACAGTGCGAAAAAGTAAATCCCGTTTAAAATACATTGTTACTTCACGTACACTTTCAATCCTTAACGCACTGCTGTCTATAATGACAGTTTTCACGAACTAAAAATTGGCACATAATATGAGGTAGAGTAGATAAACTGTTTTTATGACACGTTGAAAATCATGACGCTTGCATCTACACTAAATGTTTTAAGTCTATACTGAGGATCAATAATACAGGTCGTTAGTCGTTATTTCTGTATATTTTTTATATTTTAGATGTATTTTACGTAAGTACTAGGTAGGTTAATGATAAATATATTTGTTTTTTTACCCATTTAACTTGTGTGTTATTTGTAATTGTAAAGATGTTTTTTTATTATTATGTTCTGTTTGATTAGGCTTGTATACTTTATATTGTCGAATGAAAGTGAAAGTATCTATCAATCTTTTACACAAAAATTAAATATGAAAAAGCTGTTCGGAAAGTTTGTGTCGCATTTGTTAACAAATTCAATTAAAACTAAATCGAAAACAAATTTCTCAGTGTAATTTAAAGCGTTTTAAACAGAATAAAATCGATTTTGTGCTTCGTTTTATAACTATGGATAAGTCTTGAGTCTACCATCAGGGTCCCATTCTGAAACAAGAACGGTTTTAGCAGATTAAAGCTGGTTCTTCAGCTTCAAAACAGGTCCGAACAATCGGCAACAAAGAGTATATATCAGTTTTTTTGGGATGCAAACGGGGTTTTGTTGATTAATAATCTTGATTTGGCTTCCACTGACTTGAAACAATCTCTTCGTGGAAAGCATTTTTCATCGAATGAAGACCCTATTGCAGCCGTTGGACAATATTTTGCAGAGCTTCTGGACAATTACAGAGATTAAGTTTGTTCAAGCTGAGGGAGATTATATTGAATAAAAAAATACACATTCTTTTATTTTTTTTAACCAACCTGTATATATATATATATATATAAGAGACTTTTAGGCTATTGCAAAAGCTTTCTCAAAAAAAGGAAAAAACTAATCCACTGTACACCTAATTTTAATAGAATTATTAATACATCCTTTTTATTAGTAAAATATTTTATCTAGAACTGATTTTAATCAAAAACTATTATAGTTTAGAATTTTGTTAAACAAAATTATACTTTAGTTTGACTACAAAAGTTGTAAAGGTAAAGTTTCTCTAATCACGAACGGTTGCAATGTGGGATAATTTAGATAATATAGTTATCCCTACATAAACATAACCCGCAAATCCCAAAATAACAATTGCTTACATTCTTCTTCGTGTATCCAAACCCCAACAACATGAACTGCTATATACTAATTTCTCAACACCCTACGAGTAAATTACTATATTATTTCCTAACATCTCATTTCAGCAAAGTTATCATTAATGGACATTTACATACTTTTCCAATAACATAGCTTAGTCTTGCCACCAAAATTTAAATGTGGATAATAAAGCGGCAATATAATATTCCAACACAAATTTGCATGCCGAGACAGTGGCCTTTGTGACACGCAAACACATAATCTGTCACTTTGGAGAAAGGTCGGGGTGGCTTTCATATGGCATTAAACGTGTGAGTACCAATGTTTTAACGATATTTTTATATAGTTGCGTTTTTTTTGCATTTTTTATCTTGCCCGACAGACATCATTTCCTACATGTACAATTTTAGGTCACAACTTTCCGTGTTACTTTGACTTGATACGAAATACATGAAATTAGAAAATTGAATAAGAAACACCCGTTTGATCAATGATGTTAAAAATGTAAAATGTTTGGAAAATACTTATAGCAAAAAATACTATGTTAATAATTGCACGATTTATTAAGAAGTTATTTTTATACTGAAACACTTATGGGGACTTTAACACAATTTTTATTTACAAAATTGTTAAGATACACAGAACTCTGCTGGATTACGTCTAAACTGCTTGACAATACAATGAACTCTTGTAAATATTTGAACTTGAACTGCCCATACATCCCCTTATATATAACATTATTTAATCTAGTCAGTGTGTTTAGAACTTTCTAGAAACATTATTTCATCTAGTCAGTGTGTTTAGAATTTTCTAGAATTTTCTAGAAACAATATTTAATCTAGTCAGTGTGTTTAGAAGTTGCTAGAATAACCATCTTTCAAATTAAGGTCCTTTCCTTTACTGTTATCCCGTTACACTGCCCCCTCCTTAGATTCATTCCTCCTGGAATGATATTTCCTAAATCGGAATCCCGCGCACTCCCTGAGCCAGCCAAACCATCTTCTTGGAGCTGCTGCACATCTCCACTGTGGTTTCCTTGGTAAGGCGCCAAACGATCATGATGGACCACGACGGGTTTCCCTCTGGGAGTTTTCACGATCCGATAAATGACATCGTTAATCTTCTTCTTGATGGTGTATGGACCTTCCCAGTTCTTCTGTAATTTGGGACAAATACCTCGACGCCGTCGGGGGCTATAGAGCCAGACTAAATCTCCAACTTGGTAACTCTTTTCCATTGTCCGCGTGTCATAGTACCTCTTCATCCGATCACTAGATAATTGAATTTTTCCACGCACCAGGTTGTGTATACTTTCCATTCGATTCTGAAGATCGGCGACATATTGTTCACGGGCCATTTTTTCACCAGGCTTACAACCAAACACCAAGTCACATGGTAGCCTCATTTCTCTACCGAACAGGACCTTTGCAGGCGTTTGGCCAGTTGATTCGTTAATGGCCGATCGAATTGCCATTAGAAATAGTGGAATATGTCGATCCCAATCCCTCTGACAATTTGACACCACTTTTGACAGATAGTTGGTTATAGTCCGGTTCATTCCTTCTACCATTCCATCAGACTGAGGGTGCATCGCTGTGGTTCTCGTTTTGTGGATGCCTAATCAGTGCGGACCGTTACAGGCAGCACATGTAGTGCATTTACGACACCAATCTTTAACATCATTAGTGCAATTTACCCAGTAAAATCTATCTCGGATCTTTTGCAGCGTTTTCGTGATACCCAGATGTCCTTCAGAACTATCATTATGCATCTGTTTTAAAATTTCTGGTACAGCATTTCTTGGAACCACTATTTGTTTCCTTGTTTCTGTGCCCTCGGAATTTTCTACAAGTCTTTTAACGAGCCCACCGACCAAAATTAAAGAGTTCCATTGGGACCCGGGTCGCATGAATTGCGAAGTGTGGTCAGATTTTTTTAATCCTCGACCCGAATTGCGAACTACATCTTATCAGCTGACCTATCTCTCACCTGAATTGCGAACTGTACATTTTTGAATGGTTTAATCCCTTCGCGGAATTATGAACCCGAGTAGGAACAGGTAGGTATAAAAATATTTACATAGATTAGTATTCCAAATTTAATTACAATATTTATAGATAATCAAACAATATTGACACTACATACAATGTTGAGGTTGTCAGACAGGGCTATATTTATGAGAAACAATTTTTATAAAATTATATCTTTGTACAATTTTTTCTTTATACGAATTAATATTTTGTATGTATATAATATTATTTATATATTTTAAATACTTTTTTTCCTTTGAATATTTTAATTTACCAAAAGGGTTTTATTTTACGAATTTAGTTTGCCAAAAGTTTTAATTTAAAAAAATATTATACTTATATGCTTTTACATAATTCCTTTATTCATAAACAACAATTACTGGGTATTTCAATAATATTTTTCTCTACTGATCAGTGGATGTGTATACATATTTACAATTAATAAAAAGTAAGAGGCTGCCAAAGTAATACGCGAAAAAAAGCAGAAGAGATTTTTATGTTAGGGTTTATAAAAATACTAAACTACATTTGAACGGTTTTCGGATTTAACACACAGCGCTTCTAGTTCTACACAGTCAACATTCAATTCAAAAACAATTCTAGGACGCTCAGAAAAAACGAACACGATTAAAGCTATTTACTTGTACCATAGATATAACTAAAGGGTTCGTTTCTGTATTATGTATTTGAATATTACCCTAAATGCCATAAAACGGTTACATTTCGCTTTAGGCATGGTTCGCAATTCATCTCATCATTATGTCTTCAAAAAGGGCATGGTTCGCAATTCGGGTAAGGGATTAGCGGCTATCCCCTAGATCCTTCGATACTTGTGACCATAGTTCGCAATTCGTGTTACCCCTTGGGACCAGTATGCTTTAAAAGCAGGAGAGGATGAGGATATCTATCTCCATAACGGACGACGGTCCATTCTCTTCCATTCTCGAATCTTTTTCAGAACGGGATCGTTTTCTTGTTGCTCCTCCAGCATAGAGCTCTTGTCTTCTGGCACAACCTTAACTAAGGCAAGTTTTTCCTCGTTCTGCTCCACTCGGGTATAATGGGGGCAAGTATTTCTTAAATGGCCCAGTTCTCCGCAGTTCCAGCACCTCACTGGGCGCCTTCTTTTTGAAGAAAACTTCATTAACCTCTCCACTACCGCTTCGACTTCGCTGATGGCATAAACGGCATGGTCGAAGTTACCAGTGTCTTCCATTAGTCGAGCAGCTGCATGTGAGGCCTCCGTCGCCGTATCGAACTTCAGGGCAATGGTCAAGGCGTTTACAAGAGATCTCGGCCTCGCCAACCGTACAGCCCGTTGCAATTCGGCGTCTCGAAGACCATCGGTAAAGGTTTGGATCGCCAGGCACTCCAGAAAATCTTCCGCTGCATTTGGATACGCAAACCGTACCATTTTTTCCACTTCAGCTTTGAACTCCTGGATAGTTTCTCCATTTTTCTGCTTCCTGCTTTTTAACTGCACTCGGTATACCGGTTCTAGATGACTTTGACCATAACGCATCTCTAGACGATTCACCAATAGCTCAAAATTGTCAACCTCATCCTGTGTTAATATATGCAGGACATCTAAAGCCTCGCCTCGCAGAGCCATGGTTAGGAACAATGCCTTTTCCTGGGGTGACCATCCATTCGCCCTGGCCACTGCGTCAAATTGTTTTAGGTAATTTGACCAGGAAGTCATCCTGTCGAAGATCGGGGGGATTTATCGTCATTCGTACCTTGGCCGCCTCTCCGTTTCCTCGTCGTTCGACGTCTATGTGGCCGGTTTCCCTCCTTTCTGCAATTCCGTCGCCGTGGTGCATGATTTGGTTTCGGCCACAAGCTTCCAGTTCTTGTTGAAGCTTCCTTATTTCGGACTGCATTTGCTGGTTGATCTGGTTTTGCTCGTCTCGCAAGTTGGAAACTTGCTGATTTTGTTCGTCTGGCAAGCTGGACACTTGCTGATTTTGTTCGTTACGAAGAGTGTACATTTCGGAGCGCAAATGCGATATTTGCTGGGAGAAGGAACTGGATAACTCTTCTGGTAGGGTAGACATCCGTTGTGATAGCTGGGACATATCTTCGCGCTGGCTCTTCATCTGACTGGAAAGCTCCTCCTGCTGGTTCTTCATCTGACTGGATAGCTCCTCTTGCTGGCTCGTCATTCGTTGCGACAGCTAGAAAAGTTGTTGAGTTTGTTCTTCTTGTTGGCTCGTCATTCGTCCTGGTAGCTCCTCTTGCAGCCGGGAAGTTTGTTGAGTTTGTTCTTCTTGTTGGCTCGACATTCGTTGCGATAGCTGGGACATATCTTCGCGCTGGCTGATTATCTGACTGGACAACTGGGCCAGTTGTTGGGCTAGTTCAGAATTAGCTTTTTGATTGGGGTCTTCAAACTCCACAGCGTCAGGGTCTAAATTATTAGCTAGGTAGTATTCACGGAGCCTACTCAACAATACGGATTTGGTCCCAGTAGTTTCCAACCCCAATTCTTCGAGCTCTTTTCTGAGCTCAGCCACCAATAGTTCATGTATTTTCTTTCCAGGCATTCTTGTATCTTCACCCCACACCTGACACCAATTTGAAACACTTATGGGGACTTAAACACAATTTTTATTTACAAAATTGTTAAGATACACAGAACTCTGCTGGATTACGTCTAAACTGCTTGACAATACAATGAACTCTTGTAAATATTTGAACTTGAACTGCCCATACATCTCCTTATATACAACATTATTAAATCTAGTCAGTGTGTTTAGAACTTTCTAGAATTTTCTAGAATTATTATTTAATCTAGTCAGTGTGTTTAGAAGTTTCTAGATTTTTCTAGAAACATTATTTAATCTAGTCAGTGTGTTTAGAAGTTTCTAGAATAACCATCTTTCAAATTAAGGTCCTTTCCTTTACGGTTATCCCGTTACAATACAATCATTTTAGTCCATTAAATAGTTGAATTATTACTATATATTACTTTTTGAAGCTATGTTTCCTAAGAGATCTTTTGGTAAACAGAATACATAAACATAAACGGAGCGACAAAAAAACTCAAAAGAAATTATAGTTATACGAGGTTATCTTTTTAGTTTTGAAGCTCCAAAAACTCGATTGTCTCTTGCGCAGTGTGAGCACTTCTGTGAGCAAATGAAGATTCTGACGGTAAACCAACTTCGTAACACCCAGTTTTTTATGTAGGATCTTTTGGATTAAAGTCGTTGTAATGCCAAATATGCCTTTATCCCCCGGTATGTTACACAGCTGTCATCCTTAATTAGCTGATGAACCGCATCAATGATTTGCTGTGTGGCTGCTATTTTGCGTGGAACTAGCCTGAATTCGTCGCTGAGACTAGAGCGACTACGTTGAAATTAGCAATATCAGCAGGAAATAGTTGACTGGTGTGGTGCTTCATTTCCAAACACAGAAACCATTTTAGCAATGAAAATGGTCTCGGCTAAGATCCATTTTTTGACTGACTTGCGAATTTCAAAAATTAAATGTACCTTCTCGACTTGTTGTATCGCCATGAAACTTTGGATGTCAACAAAAGATTGACGTTAGATTTATGTCTTGAGGTTCCATTGGTGGCGCATTCTATGCGACTATATGCAAAACTAAGAAGACAACCTTTCTATAGCGTTACATTTGTTATGTTTTAAACAACTATGAAGCTGTGCATTATAATATTTATACTATTATATATGTTACTATTTATTGTATTACTTATTGCGTTAAAGTTTTTATAAAATACGGTATAAAATACCATAAAATTTATAAAAAAATGGCTATTATCCATTTTAACAGCCAAGAAATTTAGGATTTATTCTCACTTACAGTGAGCTTTGTAAAATGTTGGCTATGTATGTTTTTTAAATATGTTGGTTACTTTAAACTTGTTTTTTGGCTTTCGCAAAGATAAAATTTTAATTTCATGGATCAAGGGCATATCGGAGGGTATGATCTGAATTTTCTGGAGAAAAACAGAACAAAATGGTTCGAATAATGTGCAATTAGTAATATTTATTTTTATTTAATTTAATAACTTTCATAAATTAATATCACAAACAGTTGTAAATTATTGTATCAATAACATGTTTTTTGTTTCATTGTTAACTTTCAGATAAAGTTGTTTACGAATTCAATTAAAGAAAAACATATAATTAATAAAACTCAGTATTAAAAAATCGGCTCACAATAATATTAAATTATTAAAATTTTACTTTTAAAACCCACTACTGTGCGGGACCGGTTCTGTGATTTCGGTCGTTAAAAACCAATTGCAGGCCATAAACAGCAGCCCGTGGATAATCCTTCTGTACTAAGGGCAAAGCTATGACAACTGCTCACAGGTTACTACAAATCAAGGTTCCCATAACCTTATTGAGGGGTACAGGAGCAAGAAGATCTGTATGATAGGGTTAAGGTGGATTAAATAATAAGTATGCCTCAGGATAGGTTACTCCCCAGATATAACTTTCCCAATTCAAGGGGAGTATACCGATGGCTCAAAAACTGAGAAAGGCACAGGGTTGGGTATATATACTAGAAGACACAGAATACAAGTCTAATTTAAATATACAGTGTTTTAGGCTGAAATATACTCTGTTCACCATAAATCTGTAAACGTCGCAGAGATACAGGCTAACAGCCAATCTAATAAATATATAATGACATAAAATTAAAAAATATAAAAAACATTCTTGGGGGTTTAAAATTTTTTATCTCTCGACATTGTTAGCAAATCAGTTATTATAAGTGTACCATGTATGTAATTAAACTGTTGTAATCATTGATTTAAACTCTGGTCGCAAATTGTACCTCTAAATAATAAAATATTCGTTACAGAACGCATGAAATGGTAAACAGACACAAATTCCTGACAAATTATACAAATGGTTCCATTAAAATAATAAATTTATTAACATTGTGCACTATTAATCATGTATTTAGTATGACAAGAATTATTTCGATACGCTTCCATCAAACAATTATCAAAATGATTATTTACTGATGTGACACAGGCAGATGCAAACCTCCCAGAAGGGTGTCGATAAATTAACAATTCATGAGCTCTTTGCGAAAGAACTTTTAATAATAAGTAGTGACAGCGATAAATTAATTTTAGTGTGCACATTCTGTTATTTGTGAAATAGTTTACAGTATTTAGCGATACGTTTTTTTTTTTTTTTTTAAATTTTGAGATCTATGTTTTAGTTGTTTGTGATTCCCAAAGTGTTCATTTTACTCGATTTTCTTCTGTGCGGTCTATACTTTCTTCGTTTTTAAATGTTTACCAACAAAGCTGAATCACAAATATATTTCCACAAAATTCAAGATGTCTGATTTAAGATGACAGACGGAATTTTTAACATTTAACCAATATACTGAAAATGTTATAATCAGAATTTTTAGAACTAACTTCCTTACGACAGGCTTGGAGGAGATAGGGATTTTGCTGCGTGACTGAACTGAAAAAAATGTTATAGTAAAACCGTAACGAAAAATTGTTAAATGAGACGTGCATCAAACGCATTTTGGAAGTTATTATACGTAGCATCAGTGGTTCATTGGTAGAATGCTCGCCTGCCACGCGGGCGGCCCGGGTTCGATTCCCGGCCAATGCAATTTTTTTTTTGTATATATCTCTTAACTTTTACTTTTTTTTGTTAAAGTAATATGAGATATTTCGGATTCGTTAAAAGTTCCAAAAACCTACACATAAAAGGATTATAAGTGGCGATTAATCTGAGTTTAGGTTTATGAAGCACTATGAACCGTTTTGCTTGTCCGTCCTACATATAAATGCAAGGGGGAAATGTCTACCAAAGTTGGTATAAGTTAGTTTAATTTAAAAAAGAGTAATATCTTTTATATTTGAATGCAATATTGAAACCGCAATTTTGGATTTTGTAATCCAATTATTAACTATTTATTAAAGAGTTTATTTTTGGTTTTGATTTGAGTGAGAAAACGACCTTTTAGGCTGCACTTTTTTTTTAAATTCATTTGCGTTTTTTCTATCATTTGTCATCCATTTTAAATTTTGTTCCTAATTTAAATAACAAACCGAATAAATAGTCGAGGCAATAAAGCACTAAAACCAGCTTTACCTTCGAAATTTAAACAGCAAGAAGGATTTTAATAATACTTGCATTCGATTCGTGAGAGCGCCTAGAAACTTTGTGACCCTATGCGATCATGTAATATTGGAAAACTGCATTTGTGCATACCAAAAACGTATTTTAAACATTACCCATTATTTACTGGCGGAAATAAGTTCAATTTTGTTGTACAGAGTTTTATGGGGTCGCTGAATTTGAATTGACATTAAAAGTGATCTTCGGACTACCTGGTGTCCAGGATACCTACTCATTACGTTGTCTTATGGATTTTTCACTAATATCGTTATGCAATTAGTCAAAATTTAATACTTATGATTTGTATTTTGAAGAATGCTATACAAAAAAGCAACTTTTGGAGGTGTTAAAAACAAAGCATTATGATAAAACTTTTAAAATTGTCCGTATGGCAGAAGAACGAGGACATACAGTGTTACAGCTACCTCCGTACCACTGTAATTTTAACGCAATTCAGATGATGTGGCACGCATAAAAGAGTCATGTAAGAAAATAAAATACTAAACCGAAATTCTGTAATCATACCATAGACATAATTAGGGAAGAAGTTTTGAAAACTTCTGTAGAAAGTTGGGCCAATTGTGTGCGACATGTGGTAATGGAAGAAAAATTGTCTAGAGACTAAGTGAATGGTACTTTACGATGATTAACAACTAACAACGAAAAAAAAGTTTGGATAAAGCTTTTTTATTGTTGAGAAAATTCAGTAAGTTTGAAAAATGCGATTTTGGGAAAACTGGAATTGTTTTAAAGTTATTTCTACGGTTAGAATATATTTTTATTTTTTCACTATTTTTTCATTCTTAGTCATTTTTGTCATAAAGTAATTAAATTATTATCATTCCACAATCGCAAATAAATTTTAAGTACGGCCCTTGTGAGGATTCTAACAGGTAAGAGAATTTCGCTTGAGAGTCGTAAAAGTGGGAGAATGTTTTCCTACTAGTGAGTCAAAGCCATATTCGTATTATATTTCTAGCCCTACTGTACGTTGTATGTCTGTGCTTTTTAAATGGATTGTGTTTGCTAGAACGTACCTACGGTAAAGAAGCATACCTTAAATAAATATAGTTTAAAAAAACTAAAAAACACGCTTTTATAAAGCATGTTTCTGAAAAACATCGAACTAAAAAGTTAAAAATAATTTTCAAAATAAAATTAAAACAAAAATAAATGAAAAATACTAGTATTATTGTGAAAAAAGCGTGGACGCTTGACATTCGAAAAATATGGTATGCAGCGCCCACGCTTTTTTCACAATAATACTAGTATTTTTCATTTATTTTTGTTTTAATTTTATTTTGAAAATTATTTTTAACTTTTTAGTTCGATGTTTTTCAGAAACATGCTTTATAAAAGCGTGTTTTTTAGTTTTTTTTAAACTATATTTATTTTTTACTTTTTAGTCCAATTTATTTTATTTCAATAGATTCGTTAATTTGCTGTGACGATTACAAGACCCTCACTCAATCATTATTCGTTTATTTAGTTGGAAATGCTTTGAAAGCGTGTTTTTTTGATTTCTCAAATTATATTTATTGTATTCATATTGTTGATGATTAAACATATTGTTTCAATCACTTGGAAAAAAAAATTATTATTGTGAAATCTAAAAAATTGTTAGATTAATTCTAAGACAATTTCATTCATATTGTTTATAATTAAACGTATTGGTTTCAGAACTTGGAAAAAAAAAATTACTATTGTGAAATCTAAAGAATTGTTAGATTAATTCTAAGACAATTTCATTCATATCGTTTATAATTAAACGTATTGTTTATTACTCACTCCCGGCACGGGGAGGTAGTGACTAAAAATAACGATATGGGACTCACCCGAGGCAGCAGCCGCGGAGTGGAGAGTTACAAACAAACAAACAAACATACATACATACATACAGGTGAAGTTAATTAATAATAATAATAAAAAGAGTGTTAAAAACGATAACTTTTCGAGATATTTACAAATTAGTGTTTTTTTCGAAAACTGTCAATGTGACAGCTGTCATGATTTGACAGTTGATGTAAAATTTAATTCCAAACGAAAAAGTATTGTTGTGTTTTTCAAAAAAACGATAACTTTTCGAGATATTCACAAAATAGTGTTTATTTCGAAAACTGTCAATATGACAGCTGTCATAATTTGACAGTTGATGTAAAAATTAATTCTAAACAAAAAAGTATTCTTGTGTTTTTTTCAAAAAACGATAACTTTTCGAGATATAATTATATAACGGAGTGGAGAGTTACAAACAAACAAACATACATACATACATACATACATACATACATACATACATACATACATACATACATACAGGTGAAGTTAATAAAAGCGTGTTAAAAAGACTTTTGCTTTAACACTTTTACCATTAACACATTAAAGGCTCTATTACCATGTTAAATAATGATTATATTGTTACAGTTTTTAATTAAGTCATGTACATAATACTTCTTTCAGTTAATCGAAAATGTAATTTAATTTCGATGTTACTAAATAATTGCATTATATTTATTCATCAAAATTAACCGCTTTACATAATATGTTATTACAAAGCAAATTTTATTTGAAAATATAAACTATTGGTTATATGTCGAATTATAGCAGTTAAAAGCATCAGATTGATAGATACACTGTATCGGAATAATTTGTTTTTCCAATAATCTGATTACCTATAATAATATAGACTTCATAATAAACTTTGAATTAGCTCATCAATGTCTAAAACTTTATTATGAATCAATATAATTATTTCATAATACGACGAAACTAAGTAAACCAACTTTTAAGATATCTCTTATGGTATTTTTAAAATTTAGAAAATACGCAAACAAAATAGTAAGGACAAAATTATTCGTTTAAAAGACCTATTTATATCGTTATGTATGGAATTTAACATCCCTCAAACATCGACCACGGCTTCTTTGGGTGGAGCGCATCAGTAATGTTCAATTTTCCATAAATCTGGAGCATAAATCAGGCTGAATTTGATCCATGTCATAGGTTATCTTGGCTATAAGGACCGTTGTGGTTATTTGCATATAACAACGACATGAAAAAACTCCACAGGAAAAGTCTAACGAGTTCAAATCACAGGATTTCCGTGGCCAACTCACATACATCTCTTCTAGGTGAGATAACTATGCTCTCAGATGGGTGGTGCAGAATATCCAATCGGGTATAGTTCGACAATTATCCTGTGACAAGGCGGGGCTTGCAGTGCGCAGAGAGAGAAAGTATTCAGCCAGATTAAGATTGAATTTACCTGAACATTAACGCTTAAAATTTTTACAATTTTGTCAATATTTTAATGATCACAGTAATATTGGCTATTTTTAATTATGATATTTAAAGAAATAAGTTGAATATATATGTTGAGGAAATGATTTTTGTGGGTGACTAGTAGAAGAAAAACAAAAATAAAGATTTGATTAAAATATAATATTTATCAAACAATATAGGTACAATTATAATGTCATTAAGGGACTTTCATTTAAAAAATCCTACTTGGAAATTCTAATTACTGGTAAGTATTCAAATTAAGTATTTAAATTTAAAATCTTAAGGTTTTATTTATAAAAGATTAAACACATATATTTGTTAAATTTAAACAATAGATTGTAAAATCTTGAATGCACACAACCACATGCTGTTAGGGTCGGGGAAAATGCCTCTTTTATTGGCCTCCCACTGGGCCCAGGTAAGGGGTGACGTGAAAGACTCTTTAACCAATCTTAATATTGACTTTGGGAATTTAAATTGGTAATTTTCCCGACCACCTTAGAGGTATTGCCGCGGTGCGTTTACTTTTATTAATCTTAAAGATTCTCGGCTGCCTTAATAGCCTACAGCATCTCTGAATTTAGAGAGAATATTTTTAATTGGCGGTACTTTTTCATTGCTTATATGCATATTGTGAATAATACGCCTTAACACCCCTTTGTCTACGTTGTCAGTATTCTGCTTCTTTTTCTCTTTTATAATACGTTTTCTTGAAGAAGGAAACGAGAAGCATTGTCTTTCAATTAAATATATTCCATTATTGCCAGTATACAGAAATTGTTATGGATTTAGCTTCCCGTGTCATAAAGGCTAACACATTAGCCACTATTCCAGATAATTTGCTCTTAAAGTCCATGCTACAATTAAATATAGTTTTAAATTTTAAAAGAGTTCTGAAAGCAACTTTGTTATAGAATAAGTAAAATTAAACTAATTAAAACAGAATAAACAATCAAATTTAAATAACGCGAGTAAATGAAACTAGGCGACAGTGTAGATGTAAAGAGAAGGTTTCAGCATAAAAGCTACCGTACAAATAATTTGGTTGGACCGGATCATACACCCACTTTTAAATTTGCTACGACGCATCTTTACCTATTTAACGAGAAATTAATTGTTGGACTGTATAAGCTGTGGCGTTAGGGAAAAATGATGATGGTTAATTTTAAAGATGCGCGCGCATACCTTCATGAAAAACAGCCAATATGAAATTGGTTAGTCAACATTTTAGTTTGTTTTTTTTTTATAAACTTCGTAAATTAATACAAAAACAAGAAAAATCGAAAACAGAATTGAAAAAACTGCTAGTTAGTCAAAAACAAACGAAATTTCTAATAGGTAAAACCCACACAAATTTGTTGTACTGAGAGAAATGTCAAAGTTGTCACGGGCTAATTTTTCACTTAGTTCAATTATTTAAATTCTTATTAAAATGGGTACTCACCGTGTAACTTTCATAATTTTTAGAGTTCAGCTAAATGTCATTCGGGAATATAACCAAGTGTGATCTTTTATTTCTCAATAATTTCAATTCATTACGTTCCTAAAGCTTTATTATATCCAATCTTCGTTCGAACTTCATCGGAATTACTATTTTTTGTACATTTTAGAATTATTATTATTATGACAAGCTGAATATTTTAATATGTAAACAGTCAGTTATGTCTATTTCTTCTTCTATTTTCTTTCCGCTATACCCGATCTTCCGTAAAGGCAGCGTCTATTTAAACTAAGAATAGAATAGTAAGAGGCCTTCCGGCAGTTACCTTGTGCCTACGCGTGAGACTTTCTTTCAGTTCCTGGTCAGCTTTCTTGTGATAAAGTGCTAATTGTGGTTATTGACGGGGATTTTGTCGGGTTAGATTTTAAATCATGGGACATCCATGGCACTAAATTGTGGATATTAAAATCATACCCTTATTTCCAACTGGGCCATTGTGTTAATCCACGCTTGGTTATTATTTGGTTTGTTTGGAAAATACTACGTGTGGGATTTTTACAAGATTCCCGTCGATTCAACATCGGTACATTATAAGGCGACTTTTGGGATTTTTAAAGAAATCATCGTCCCGGACAACTGAACGTCCTCGAGGTAGAATACCCTTTTTCCACCTAGGGTCCTTGGTACAGGTTTAATTCCTTGGTACAGGCTTAATTCATTGGTACAGGCTTACTTCTTTGGCGAAGGCTTATTACCTGGTTACTGGGTTATTACCTTGGTATTGGCTAAACATTTGTTGGTATTAGCAGTATTATATTTTGGAACTGTTCTTTGTTCTGATCAGGAACCAAATAGCGTTGGATTTTGGAGATTGAAAGCTACCATCGCCAGTACAGATAAGCATTATAAGCCTTTATATATTGTAAAATTGTATTTTGGAATTGTTGTTTGTAACTTAGTTTCAAGTCGTGTGTGTGATCACACTGAGATTTATTATTATTTTATTGATTTAAATATTAAGGCGCTAGTGTAACTTGAGGTTACGTCGACCTCAAACGTTTGTTCTTTTTTTATTAAAGGAGGGTCTAGTTTTAAAATTGATTTGTTTTATTTATCTCACTTTATTTCATTTCGTGGGATTGCGTAAGAGTTGTTAGTGCCTTAGTGGTTTAACTAAGGGAAAAACCGTGGCAAAGTATCCTTTGTAATAAACAAACAAAAAACTCCATTTTAGTCCTTGTGCGGTAAATATTTAAAATACTTAAATATTTTCTTATATTGAATTTAAACACATTAAACAACCTTATTTTAACATTTGTTAACAAAAACAAGATTTACATTCATTAATGATTTTAAAATGTCAATCTTGTCAAACTTACGAAGTAATAGAAGCTGTCTTTTACTATCCAGGAATGAGATTAAAATTAATGGTAGAAGGTTAAAGAAGTATAACTTCTTACGTGCGTACTTAAGAACACACATAGACGTTTTTTTAAGTAGGGGAGGTCCTGTTATAACAAATCTTTATTGTTTTTAGGAAAATAAACCAAAAATTTGAAAAATAAATAGTTATTTACCAGAAAATTTTGTATTGTCTAACAATTTATAATCCCTTTTTTGCATTCTCCGTTTTTCCAAGTGTTACGATTGTTTTTGTTTGTTTTTTTCTTCTTATTTTTGTGATTTTTGCCTATTTTTTTATGTATTCTACATTTCTTGTTTTTTTTTTTTATTTTTTTTTGTTGTTAATTTTTTCAAATTTTATCGTTTTTTTTTTTTATTTAATGCTATTTTTATCTTCTTCTTGTTTTTTGTTCTTATTTTTTTTCGATTTTTTGTTTCTTCCTCGTTTTCCGTTTCATCCGGTTCATCTATTTCTATTTTTTTTTCAATTTTGAAACTATTTTCATCAGTATATGTTTTTTTTTCCATTTTTCGTTACATTTTGTTAACTTGTTATTTATATTTTTTTTAATAATCCTTATTATTCTGTTCCAGAAAAAGACATTTTCATATAATCTTTTTAACTGTATCATTTAGAAATCGTAATACAATTCCAACTACCGGGTATCTTCAGAACCTAGATGTAATTAACTATCTATTGGGAATTCCTAGAACTAAATACTTAATACACACTCTGTTTTTCCGTTTTTTATTATTTATGTTTGACATAGTTTAAAACTTTTCTGAACTTTTAAAAAAATTTCAAGATCAATATTCCTTAGCGCAAACGACGTAAACAGTATAGTAGGTATTCTCGTACTCTTGATACCATATATCGTTGGTGTTCAAGTCATCCAATTCAAGGCTAAAAAAGATAATAATCATCGAACTATACGGGGTCTGTTTAGAAAGAAACGAGAATTTTTAATATTACGGTCTACGTACATTTGAATCTCCATTTTTTTTCTTATGTCCGTAGTATATGTTAACAATATTAGTTATTTTGCATTATTGGTTGATTGTGTTTGACAGACTGGAAGGTTAGACGTGATTTGGTATACTCTCTTCGATTTTCTACAATCGAACAAAATGGATCAAAAAATCTGCATTGAATTTTCCGTTAAAAATGAAATACAAATGTTGACTGTGGCATTTAGTAAATTTACTATAAGTAAACCAAGAGAATATGAATGGTATAAATTTTTTAAACAAGACCAAGAAAACATTGATGACGATGATTGCTCTGGACGCGCGAGCAAGTCAACAACTGATGAAAACGTCTAATCTTTGAAGCAAATGGTTTTGGAAAATCGTCGAATTACTATAAGGAAAGTTGCTGAGGATGTTGACGTGTAAACGGGATTATGTTACGTGATTGTATCGTATATTTTGAGCATGAAACGTGTGGCAGCAAAGATTATTCCTCTGCTCAATTTTCACCAAATACAACGTCGCATGAATATCGCTCAGAAGCTGTTTAATACCGCCAACGACGATCCAGATTTCCTCAAAAGGATTATAACTGGCTATGACATCGAAACCAAAGTTTAATCATCCCAATGGAAGAGGCCAGAGAAGCTAAGACCGAAAAAAGCACGTCAAGTTCAGTGGAATGTGAACGTTTTGCACACTGTTTTCTTCGATTACAATGGGATCGTCAACAAAGAATAGTACCTGGAAGTTATGAGACGGTTGCGCGAAGCAATACCAGTAAACGCAAGGATTTGTGGGAAAACCAGTCAGGGATTTTGCACCATGATAATGCACCAGCACATTCATCACTGCTTGTTCGTGAGTTTTTGGCCAAAAACAACACGGTTATCATGCCATATTCTCTAGACTTGGCCGGCTGCGACTTTTTTCTAGTCCCAAAACTAAAGAGACCGATGAAAGGACGACGTTTGGCTACAATTAAGGAGAAAAAGACCGCGTCGAAGAAAGAGCTGATAAACCTATCCATAATCTAGTTCAAGAAGTGCTTCGAAGATTGGAAGAAGTGTTGGCACAAGTGTGTTATAGCTGAGAGGGATTACTTTAAAGAGAACAAAATAGATATTTTTTTAACATACCTTGTAGTGCTTGCCGTTGACAGTGATGATGGCCAACCTCGTTCTCCAAGAAATATGAACCGCTAACAACGCTAGCTCAAAATCCACACAAACTTTTTTGAGATTCATTAAACTTGGATATCAGGATTTTAAATTAGTATAATTTCCAGCGAAAATAATAAACATTAAATTTTATTAGTTGATAATTAAATTTTATCATCAGATTTTTTTAAATGTATACAAGTTTTAAGTTAGTTAAAAGTATCAAGTTTATTCTAAATAATAATAAATAAATGAAATTAAAATAAAGCATTTGTTTAAATTTCGATTCAACAGCTACACCATACTCGTAAGAAAAACAACAAATCACTGGTTATAAAGGAAAACATGCATGTTTTTTAGATGAAAGCGGTAGACATAACAATGTAACAAAAGTTGTTTAAAATTAGGAACTTCAGAGAAATCTATTTTAAGTTATTTTAAAATCTCATCGCATCTGATCGAACATCAAACGATCTAAGGGACCTAATTTGTATATACCCAACAAAGTAAAACCATTAGAGCTTAAAATAATTTATCAATTCGTGTATTCTAATATGGATAGCCGGCAATTCAAAATAAAGTAAAACTAAAATGCTTTGAAATGTAATGTAAAGGAAAGATTTACATGAATTACAATATTTATTTGTATCGCAGATATGCAATAATGTATATTCTAAAAGATTTGGCACAAAATTCATTGACTTAATTTTAACAAAAACAAAATAATATTAAGTAGCTTTTGGAAACAAAAATTTGTTTACTGTCAGTTAAGATTTACTTTTTTAAAAGTTTTCGCTTGAGGATAAAGCGCAATTTGCGGATAAAATTCTTTGTTTTGGAAGGTAACAGAAAATCATACAAAATGGTGACAGTGTTAAAGGAATGTGCTTCTTCATTTCCAAGTCTGCATTAATAGGTTTTAGATATTAAACATGAAATTGCCGATACCATAGGCATCTCAGATGAGCAAGTACTATTAACTCTTCAGAAACTTGTATCATTTTCTTCGTGGAAACCGTTTTTCGTCAAAAACAGAAGTTATTGCAGTCGGGGAACAATATTTTGCAAAGCTTCCGGAAAATCATTACAGAGATGGTATAAAATTACTGGAGGATCATTGGAATAAGTATTGTTGTTTTTATAATTTTTTAAACCATTATTTATCTGAACCTTTTGTGGAAAGAGTTATGGTTATGCATTTACAAACTACTTCAGTTTATTTACAAATCTCATGCTTATGACGATATCATGTTTTGGTCATCAAGCCTTTGCTTAAGAGATAGTTACCCAAAACTGGCTTCCACAACCTCATATAACTTTTGTTTCTAAATACGATAATTTTCCTGTCACAGGCTCGCCAAAAAGAGAATTTTTGGATTTTTCTGCCTGAAAAGGTTAGGCTGGGAAGCCTAAAATAATAACAACTAAAAATGTTATAAAAAATAAAAAAATTGATCCAAATTGCGGAAAGGATCTCATGAGACATATTTCAAGCGATTTGTGTCAGGTAGAGCAATATAGGTCAGAACATATATTTTGATAGTATTTTTGTTTTACGATTAAAAATTTATCATAAATATCTTGTGCAGAAACTTTTAGTACCTACACACGTCAGAAGAAACCAGTATACTAGAAATCTTGATTAAAATCATAAAACTAAAGTAGTTATACAATTTTGAGTTCATATAAATGTATAAAACACTTTTTCACAAAAAATCATAAACAAAGTCTTTTTTAAGCTAGCATCTTACAAACTTGTAGTAATCCGCTTTAAAAAACAAGTTATTTTTTAATATTAGCAAATTAAAGCTCACAAAGTATCAATTAATTAAGCTTTCGGTACATGTGAAAACCTGGTGGTCTATTTTATTTTATAGTAGGTACAAAACATACACTCCACGTACTCTAATTTAATTCTGTAACTCTGGAAGTACATCATATAAATATTATCTTAAATAAAACGGTTACTTTTATGTCTCTTATCTTATTTTACTGCTCGGTGTATTTCTTTAAGCTTTAATCGACCAACTAAATGCAATTGCAAGGAATAACCGCATAAAATTATAGTGTATTCAACCGATGACGATCTCAGTCTAACTGAGGAGGAAAACAACCCCTATTGTTAGGGATATCCATTTCTATTTCGGACCAAACTAAGAATGTTTGCAGAGATAGATATGGTTCGTTAATGGCATGAGAAATTGAGACTCTCTAACTAACCACTTAAGCTTTGTGCATGATGCAAGCGAACTAACTATGATAGTGAAGTGGGTTGAATGGAATCAGATAAAAATGTTATCTTCCAGTTAAATGCGAAATACATGGGATTAATCATGTTACATTAATGTATTATTTACTTAATTGGGATTTCCCTTAGGAATTTTGGAGTGAAATAGTCACTATTTTTTTAAATCCGGTTCTAATAAGCTACTAGTAGTGTAATTTGGTTTGGTTTAAAACAAGTTTAAAATTTGAAAACACTTATTTTCAAAATATAGTAATTAGAAAAACAAAATAAAAAAAATATCTGAAAGGATTCGGAACTTCTATCACTACTTTTACGCGACAGCGCCTTAACCGCTGGAAGACAGATGTAAATCGAAGTTAATTATTTATTTGGAGAGGTTTCTTTTTTATATTTCCTGTTTTTAATAAATTATCATTCTGTAAAACACAAAAAAACATGATCTTTAAAATTATGGTTTGTAACAATTTTTTTTATTGAAACTGAAATTTACAATCTGCTATAGCTTAGCTAATAGTAAAGGAATTCAAAATAAAATAACATGTAGGAAAAATTTATCCCACGATAATACTTCCTATTATACATAACATAACAATAAAGTTAATAATCTTAGCTAATTAAACTTATCAGTTGGCCATGGTTTCTTTAACCTCCGACTGACTTTCGGGTGGATCCTTTAGTAGTCTATCTTCTTTATTGGGATGGTCTTCCAGATTTTCAAGATATCTGATTGTTAGTCGACGTATTTCTTTTTCTACGTAAGGTATGGTAGAATCGTCATGTAGTGTTTTGTTCCTTATGTACCAGGATTTTGAACTGCACTCTTTAAATGATTTGAGTGTTCGACTAGTTGTATTTTGTAAGTCCAAATTGGTTTTATTATGCATTTATAGAGTAAGAGTTAGTTTTTTGTACCATGTTGGGATTTTTTACCAATTAACCAATTCATCTGCCTCAGTTTCAAGCTAATTTGAGCTTTCTTGGCTAGTATATGTGGTATCCTGGTGAGTTTGCTATCTAGTATGAGCCCGAAATATTTAACTACATTGTTGACTGTGAGTTGTGTATTATTAATGAATACAAGTGGACATGTTATGTGTGTAGATTTTGCTTTATTAACTTTAACTCGCCAATTTCTCAACCAGTCTTGAAGTAATATTAGATGGTTTTGAAGGTTTTTTAATGCTATCTGGGGGTTTTCATCGATGGAGATAATGCCTGTGGTATTAGCAAAGGTGGCTGTTGTTGTGTGCTGTGCACTAGAAATATCAGTTGTAAAGATTTGGTAGAGAACGGGGCCAACCGGATTTTATCGGATGATAGGCAAATAACTCGAGGTTGCATTTAACTTGGAAAAAGCGATCTTTGATGTAGGATTTTAGTAAAAGGTAATAGGGTGTTGGAAGGATCACTTTTATTATTTCCACCACGTTATGTTGGACTCTTGAGAAAACTAAATCCCCAAAATGGTGGACAGCTAGGTGTATACAAAAAAAAAATGGCGGACAAGGGTAAAGGGGGTCAACATTTGGGCAAAAAATTGTTATCGATAATATGGCAGCTATTTTTACCACGTAATGTTAGACGCCCGTCGGGATTTTAATTTGTCCTTCGACGGTGAATTATCAATGACGACAATTTACTGTAAAAATGTGCATTTTTTACCCTCTAGTTTGTCCGTCTGAGCTGTAATGAATGAACACGTTGCAAAAGCGGAATGTTATATTAAGGATGACTGCGAAATATCGGCTCTAGCTCTCCTGTAGATACATAGATAGCTAACCCTTTTATATAGTTCTTCATACTTTCTGCGACACATCTCTTGTTTGTTTGTAACGTAAATACGTCCTAATTGGCGTTACAACTCTTACTAGCTTAACATATGAATAGTGGATTACCTTTTAAGAGCATTCCAGTCTCTTCCAACGAGGGCGCCAACTGCAAACTTCACAAATTAAATTCACCAATTTTAAAACATAATTTTTTTTTAAGAAAACATCTTGATTTAAAATATTGTTATAAAAAAATGAATTCGAAAATGATTCAACAAACAATTTTTGTAAATTAAGAATTTTTTTTTTTGTTTAATGAAAGTCTTCAGAATCCCAGGATGGCTTAATTGGTTCGGAAAATGTATTTAAGAGACCTCTTTTTTTTTCGATAATATAAGGCAAAATGACTTTGAGATTTATTCCTTAAACAAATCCTTTTACTGTGATTTTTTTCCAGTCTCGGAACTTTTATTTTCTGATTCTCGTGTGGACCTCTTCGACAAATTTGCTTAGTACCATTAATAGAAACGAAGAATCAATATTTAACCCGTTTTTCAAATTACTGCCAAGTAGATTCAGTTTCTAGCCAAATCGGATTTTCCATTTTATAAAGAGAAAACTAACCTTTAGAACTTGTGTAAAATCCAAAAACCAAAAAACTGATGTTTGGCCAAATTGAATCTACTTGATTTTGGTTAAAATATAGGCACTCACAACAAATAATGGTCAAAAGAACATGATTAAAATCGACTTACTTGTATTGCGATCAGGCTGCTCCCCAAATTCACAATTAATAATTATCGTTCAGAAGTGCGCACTTCTTGTGATAGAAAACTCATCCACAAATTTAATGAGTAATTCTCACCGTTATAATGATGGTAGCAATAGTCTGGTAAAATTATTCTTAAGTTAAAAATGTTACAAAAATCCTTCGACTTAATAGTAAGTAATTTTTGTAATATTAGACATTCATATATAATTTATAGCGTTTCAGTACTATTGCACACACTTTCTGCTTCCAGAAACATTCTATAATAGCCCTATCCCTTTATTTCATAGAACCAGGACAGCAAATCCTCGATTAATTTCCGCACCAGCTAGAGGTAGGAATTTTTTTTATTTTGTAAAAGTTAAATTACGAATTTATTGAAAAACAAATAAACTTACCCACAACTTTGGCGCAAAATTTAAAAATTATTTTTTATAATTTTATCAGTAAATTCATTGCGGTGAATGTTACAGATTTTTGAATTTATTGCCTATTTCTTGTAATAAATACACTAGTCTTTGTTTGGCCATAATAATCTGGGACATAAAGATCTGATTACAAATCATTAAATTGTCTGGATTTGATTTGGTGATACGTTACGAGAAAAGCTTCAACATAGTTACTCGGTCTATTAATTTCGTTTTCCTGCAATACGCGAGGGTATATTTAATTAAAACTAGTCTTGCTTTAATAGCTTCATTATGTTTGGATATAAAGATGGATTATACATTTGTTATCTGGAATGAAGGCAGTCACTGTTGGTATTTTGGTTGCTTTACTTCTCTCTAATGAATACTTTATTGTGTATTCAGATGCGTCTAGCTTGCATCAGTATTTCCCGTAATATTTATGCCTTTCTATCTCAGGAGCTCATTATTTGGTGTCATTAATTTGATAAACGAGAGCCCTTGTTTAAATAGTGCTCTATTCTCTCACCCGTTTTAGTTTATAACAGGATATTATCACTTCACAGGTAGAAGTATGGGTGATTCAAGTTTTTATAGCTGATGTTGGACACTGGTTATTAACTTTTACGCAGTGGCTATTTGTACGTCCGACGTACGTCAACCTATTTATACGTCGGACGTAGGTCTTTCAATTTGTATGTCCGAAGACGGATGGCAGGCAATCTATTCTTACGTCTAAATATTATATTTCATAACATTTATTATATATGTTAGGTTTTATATTTTATTGTCAAATATGATTGTTGTGACATGCAATTAATGCAGTTAAATTGTTTAGTTTATTAGGTTTTAAGTGTACTTGTATCTAGGTATGTGTTATTTTTATTTTAATAATAGATTTAGAAATTTTTAACATAATTTTTAGAATGATATTAATAGTCCAAGATATGACGGTAAAAATAATAGGAAACCTCGCAATTTTTTTTATATGCATCGATTTGTATAAAAATTTGTAGGTAAGCTCAATATACCCTCCACTTCAAAATCTACCCTATGCCAATATGTGCTTTCCCTCTGGGGGTGGTTACCACCCCCCAACTCGGGGGTGGAAAATATTTAAAAAAAAAACATGGTAATCGATAGAATAGTGAATTCTAAGACAAAAATGTTTTTTCGAGTTTTTTTGAAAAGTCAATATTTTTGGAGTTATGGGTAACTGAAAGTTTACAAATTAAATGGTAAAATTAATAAGAAATCTTGCAATTTTTTTATATGCATGGATTTGAATGAAAATTTGTAGGTAAGCTCAATATACCCTCCACTTAAAAATCTAAAATCTACCCTATGCCAATATGTGCTTTTTCTCTGGGGGTGGTTACCACCCCCAACTCGGGGGGTGGAAAATATTTAAAAAAAAAACATGGTATTCGATAGAATAGCGTATTTTAAGACAAAAATGTTTTACGAGTTTTTTGGAAAAGTCAATATTTTTGGAGTTATGGGTAACTGAAAGTTTACAAATTAAACGGTAAAATTAGTAGGAAACCTTGCAATTTTTTATATGCATCGATTTGAATGAAAATTTGTAGGTAAGCTCAATATACCTTCCACTTCAAAATCTACCCTACGCCAATATGTGCTTTTTCTGTGGGGGTGGTTACCACCCCAACTAGAGGGAGGAAAATATTTATCAAAAAAAAAAACATGGTAATCGCTCGAATAGTGAATTTTAAGGAAACTCTTAACAAACTTACCTTTATGTAGGTCGTAGAAGCCAAAATTAAAATAATATACAGAATGTTTAATTTAAAAAACATAGGTTTGATATGTTTCACAATTTTGGGACACCCTGTATATTATGAAACAAATTTTAAAATGTACCCCTAATATATATAAATAAATACACATACATACACCTGTGTAAGTTTATAAGAGTAGATACTGTGTCGGTAAATCTTAGATTAAATTCTTGAATGCTCCAATATACGTGCTCCAAAATTCTAAAAAAATTTATTGGTTTTTTATTCATAACTTCTTCAGTTTTTAAGCTAGGAAGTCCGTAAACAGACGATTTGGTAAGTAATTTTAAAAGCTACAAGATGACGTAAACGAATTTTCTTTCAAGCCCTTCGTTTTAAAAAGGGTTGCGCTGAAAGGGCTCGATGATGGTGCTAAACGCATGCGAAGACAAGCTTTAAAAAAGCATATCTCGTTTAATTTTTATTCTATAAAAATAAAAATAAAAATAAAATCTTCAGCAACGAAAAAGCTATTTTTTGCATGCTATAATTTTTTCTGTATCTTTTCTAGTTCTTGAGTTATTTTCAAAACAAAGAGATTTTTTGAGAAATTCAGAAAATAACGTTTTCACTTTAACCTGAGATTTTTTCAAAACTAAACCTTCTAAACCAGTTAAACTCCTAGAGTTTAATGTTTGTATATAAACGAAGTAAATTTTAAATGAACAACAAATAGTTTCAACCAGGGTGGTTTTGGCGAGGGTGAGTTTGTTACTTTTTGCGTCGCAAAAACTATAAGCTTACTTTATTTTTGTTATAACTTACCCTAATTTTCATGCAAATCACTTTTACTAGTGTTGGTTTGAACGGATTTTTCAAGATCTTTAAAAAAGTTCCAATAAGTTTTCCATGAAAAACTTATCGTTTTCCGGTTATTTAACGTCATATGTTTGGATTTTTGTATTGGATGTATAAACGTCTACTTTCAAACAGTCACAACTTTGTTAATATTAAATCTGCAATAATTACAAGAAAACAAATCTCTATCTTTTTATATAAGCTTCATTTTATATTATGACAGTTTTCCCGATAAAGTGTAAATTTTCTAAATTATTTCCGAAAAATCGTTTAAAAACATGCTTTTTTGCCGTTTAATTTGTGAACTTTCAGTTACCAATAACTCCAAAAGTATTGACTTTTCGAAAAAACTCCAAAGGACGTTTTTGTCTTAAAATGCACTATTCTATCGATTACCATGTTTTTTTTGATAAATATTTTCCACCCCCTAGTTGGGGTGGTAACCACCCCTAGAGAAAAAGCACATATTGGCATAGGGTAGATTTTAATTTCCGAGCCATTTTCTACCTACTGTCAAAATTTTAAACAAATCCATGCATATACAAAGAATTGCTAGCGGAAAACCGTCAATTCTTGGACTATAAATGTAGGTGATACATTCGATTCGTTTTCTTTATTTGAGCGAGCAGTAAAGAAATACGAAGAAGAAACTTTTGCTAATCTTTTTAAATTTAAAAGTAGAACCATTAACGGGGCAAGAAAAAAAGGTCTTAAGAGATATATAAATAAATTTTTAGAGGAGATACGTCGAAAAAGATATGAAATGTGTAAAAGCAGGTACATATGTATCGTCTTCACAAGGACGTCGACCAAAACAAAGCTCTTTTAAAGCCGAGTGTCCCGTGCATTTCAAAGTTAGGGCTAGTGAAGAAGGCACCAAACGACAATTTCAAAAATATGGGTGATGGGTAAAGAGGATTCTACAATCTGTTTTTTACTCACTATCACCACCCTGTATATATTGTTGTCTTAGATATTTTGTTCACGAAAAAGTAAAGTTCAGTTGAGTAAGAGCAAATTTCATATATATGATAAAAATTTTCTCATATAAATTGATAGGTCATACTAAACGGGTCCTGTACTATATAAGGTATAATAACTGGCACAATAGGTATCAATCATTACTTTTTTTCATAAAGACTGATATAGCTTTAGTATAAAGTTTTCTTTTATACCAAGACTCTAACTTCTTTAAAACATTATTTATTTGTTTCTTAAATGTAACAGAATTAGTTTATTGTTTGAACTTTCCAGTTATTAAATAAAAAATATTTATTTCTATTTATTTTAATTATTTCCCCTAATTATCATATATCGATTGAATTATTTAAAGTTCACACAAAACTTAAAAAATAATTTAAATTTTTTTGGGCAAGATGTTTGGATAAGTGAACCCAAGACTAGAGTGCTGGATACTAACAGCCTACCCTCGACAACCTGCTGTTGTAATTGTCTATCCCTGCTTTCACACATATTATATCTATTTCGACGTAGGTACTCTAAACAATCATTTATATATCTCTTAAGACCTTTTTTTCTTGCCCCGCTAATGGTTCTGCTTTTAAATTTAAAAAGATTAGCAAAAGTTTCTTGTTTCGTATTTCTTCAGTGCTCGCTCAAATAAAGGAAACGGATCGAATGTATCTACTTCATTTAATACCATTCTAAAAATTATGTTAAAAATTTCTAAATCTATTATTAAAAAAGAAATAACTCATACCTGGAATACAAAAACACTTAAAACCTAATAAACTAAACAATTTAACTGCATTTATTGCATGTCACAACAACATATATAAACAACAATAAAATATAAAACCTAACATAATAAATGTTATGAAATATAATATTTAGACGTAAGAATAGGTTGCCATCCGTCTTCGGACGTACAAATTGAAAGACCTACGACGTCCGACGTATAAATAGGTTGACGTACGTCGGACGTACAAATAGCCACTGCGTAACTTTTAATAATAACCTGCACACTTAACGAGATATCAGTTTATTAAAAAAACTGAATAACTGCAAAATATTGTATATATTAACGATTCAACGTTTATTTATATCTAGCAGGCTATCTTTTTATTTTTTCACGTTGGTATTGGTTCTTATCATGTTACCGTTTGAAAGTTACCAAGTCACCGCAAGTCACAAACTGACAACCTTGACAACAAATATCATAAATATAATGGTTAAATGCATTAAAAAAATTAATATGCCGAAAAAAAACTGTGTAGAGACAAAAAAATGAATACAAGGATGATATTACATGTTTAGAAAAGACCAGAAAGTTTCAGAAGAGGGATTTATATAAGATATCTTAGGTTTTTAATGTAAGTAGTAATTGTGTTTGTATACAAGATTATTCCAATATTTTCATCAGCAAATTGTTCCAAACATTTTTAATTTCATTAATAGTTGTATATCAAGTTATTTGTTACATTAAATACACTTTTACATTCTTATTACATTCAAATTACTTATAATTTATTAAGCATACCTAACCTCACATTTCTTCTGTCAATCATTATTTTACAATGTTGCCAGATTACACACTATAGTAAAAGTTAAAAATGTTTCAGAATAAAATATTTTCACTAATTTCTTTAATAACAATCATCCATAATGATAATTAAAATGTAATTTGATAAGACATGGACGAATCGATATTTCATTCATTAATCTATGACCAATCAAATATCATTTAAATTTTTATTTAATACATTTTTTAAATATTTCGTGTTTTTTTCAGGTTAGTGTTAAATATAAACGAACATTTTCAAAAAAGGATTTAGTTAATGGTAAAGAAGCGGCAAATAAAAGGAAGAAAGCTAAAGCAGATACATTTAAGAACTTTATTTAAAAAACATTGCAGTGGCAGATTTGGACGTACAATTATAAAAACGAATATTTTACTTCAGATAAACTTTTGACTGACGCAAAACAAAACTGAGATTTAAACGGTAAACGAACTTATTTATACAAAATTAATGATATATAAACTTAAAAACGTGAACTGACGACAAATTTTGAGTGAGCGAAGAATAGCAAAATCTCTTTCCTTCAGAAATTTATGCAATTAAAAAAGTGCAATGAAATCATCAGATTCGTGTACATAGACGTGGATATAAAAAATGTTACTCCAACGCGTCGATGGAAACAGTAATCTGATTTAAAAAGTAATCCATTGCATGTGTAATCCGAAGAAAAGCGATTTACAATAATTTTACTCGCAGGAGCAAATGGTGGGTCAATAGGGATGTGATTTGTTTTAGACTCTTCAAATACTGACATTGACTATTACAAAACTATATAAATGGTAATATTTTTAAAAACTGGATTGTTAATTAACTTATTCCTGCTTTATTCAATTTTGAAGAGAAATGTGTATAAAGTAAACATGGATAATGCTTCAGTTCATTCTGTACAACAAAACAAACTACCTACATTTTCAGCAACAAAATAGATATAACAGGGATGGTTAAGCAGCAATAATATCGAATTTGATAAAAAAATTAAAAAATTGACAATTATACTTGCACAATACAGAAGCAACGATAAGACATGTAACAGATGAAATATTAAACCAACATAGACATGAGTTACTTCGATTACCTCCATTTTGCACTTTCATAGTTGGACAAAACTTGGACACAAGCGTTAAGACAATGTACACCAGACATGTGGAAAAAAAATTGTAGACATATATAGAAGAAATTATTTTGAAGGATTGGACTTATTACATGAAAAATTGTTCACTTGACAACATTTTACCTTTGATACTGGAGGTAAATTGAAAATACATAACGAATAGATAACGTGACAATAGTTTTAACCAAATCTGTTACTTCAATTTTTGTTTATATGTTTTTTTAATATTGTATGATTCATTTTTTTTACTTTGCTTATTTTACTATTAGTGTATCTGCTTTTCTGCTGAATTATTGCACTGTAACTATTGAACACATATTAAACGGATTTCCATTATTTGAAGCATAAAATTATGTGCGAATTTTTATCTTTGTTTTATTTATCAAAATAGCTGAAACCAATTGGTATGTCATAATGCCGCACTACCTGGAAAGCTCCACGAAAAATTCTTTAATATATAGCTGCTGTAATACTTATCGACAAAATGAAATATTTTGTATTTTTTTATTTATAGCTGGTCCAATTTAAATGTTTTATAATATCGTTATATAGACATAGAAAATTTGTTCTAAATTGCAATGGAAGACTTTTTTGTAAATGTTTTTATTGTTTGCTTTCATTTAATTACTATTATTTTGTAAATGCGTTCATTATATCTAAATATATATTTTTAAATTGACGATTTCCTTTTTTTGTGAAAGTACTAAGTTTTAATGATTTGATGGCGCTGAAATGGAGTACACAATTGTTATTTTATTTATTGTCACTAACACTATGATTTTATTGAGGACGTGACAACAGCGCATTTACAATTGAGAATAAGATTAAATATACAGGGCGAAATTCATCACCCTAACAAGGCCTACTTTAATAAAAATAAGCATTAAATGATGTATAAACGATAAATACTAAATAAAAGTTGGGCTGAATAGTTTGTAGGTTAACATAGATTTTTTCTTTTTTTAAATTTGATTTAATTAATCAATACTGTTGCCTTCGAGGACGATACAACAATTATAGTGTTTATACAGTTTTTTGATAATATGTTTATATTACGATTAGGCATTAGTTTCGGTGATAACTTCTTATCGGTGCTAGATTTCTTGTTAGTACCTAAACATTCTCTTCATATCTGAGAACAGAAAAAACTGGATGGGAATCAGATCTGGAAAGTGCGGTCAATACGGAATGAATCCATAGCCCTATTACAATTTCTATCGTTTTAATTGATTTTTGCAACGGTCCATTATCTTGATGAAATAGCACTTTCTTTTTCTTCAAATAGAGTCGTTTTTTTCGAACTTTAAACGCGTTAATATCGCTATGTTATAGATGCTGTTAATGGTTTTTCTTTTTTTAAAGTCGATGAATATTATATTATGCACATCCTAAAATACTTATGCCATAATATAACCTTGCCAGACGGTTTGGAGTGGGTTCATCACGTGCAGTCCACTCAGATGACGCTTTGATTCTGGTAAGTGATGGAGCCTTGTTTTATTAATTGTCATATATAGTAGAATTTAACGACCGATAAGAGATTTGATGGCTAGGCATTTATAGCTTAGTTGTTAGAGCGTAGCGCGTAGAGCTGAAGGTTGCGAGATCAAGTCTCGCTGGATGCGATATTTTTCAATTTTTCCTTAATGTCATTTAATATATTCTTGTTTGTATACTTTCTGTATAAGATAACTTGCTATAGGAGTTGTATTCAGCTGTATTATGCAGACTCTGTAAACTATTTATGGATGCGCTTATGTTACTCTTTACTAGGAACCCAACGCCATTCCAATGTCGCGTATCGCCATTACCGGAGTGGTAGATATCGTGATCTTCTATTCTCATTGATCCTGTTCCTGGCCAACGCATCCCGCTGTTACCCAGAATGTCTATTTCGGATCTTTTCATCTCTTTAATAGTGTTGTGTGTCTTTTTACTTCCAAATAAACTGCGAACGTTCCATGTTGCTATCTTTCTCATGACCGACCTGGTGATTCTTAGCACCGCCTGCCGCCGGGGAGGCAGGTCCATGGTTTGACTGTTTTCAATCATGCTAAAGATTTTTCTTAGGGACCTTTAATGCAGTAATTTATCGTTGCCTTCTGCATCTCCCTGACGTTGAACTTCTAAGAGTTTCATCTGCCTTTTGAAAGAATTTCTCCTTCTAAGAACAAGAAGGTGTCCTTTCTTGTTAACTCCTTTACCCGAAGCTGTTGGCTAACAAGAAGGAGATGACTTATAGGTACCGGCAATCATTCGGTCAGTGCTGGTTTTGGTCCGCCCTGGGTATTGTATTTCCCCAGTACCACCCATATCTGGGAGGCGTTCCCCTATCCGCCACCTGGGGTGGAGCCCGTTGGAGGACTAGCAACTCCACACTTCTTGGTGCTTATTTCACGTCGTCTAAACTCAGCAAATCACTTCTCGACAGCTGATTTACCTGATGAAGAGTCAGAATAGTGGTTATCATGTCAAGTCTTGGTTTAAACAGTATTTTTTGCCCAAAAGTAATGCTTTATTACACATGAAATTCCTTTTTATGTCCATTCTTTAAACTGACAAAAAATGCTAGAATATAAATGCCTTATCACACAGACCACAGACTAATTGTCCGACTGCAGAGAAATTTAAAGGCTTGTCTTTTGAAAGCTAAGGTTAAATTGTTATTGTATTTATGTTAAATTAAAACCTCAGTATGTTAATTTTAGTTCAGTTTTGTTTTCACGAAAAATGTCCTTAAAAGTGTCTCTAGACAGACATCTTGGGTCTTCTGCCGTTATGATTATGAACATCTTTTCGTGTGTATGTGTGACATACCATCAAAAATTTAATTTAATTAGTGTTTTTTTTTTAGTTTTTTTTCTTGGTGTTGTTGTTAAAACTTGTTGTTTTGGTGGACGAGTTAAATGTAGAAAGATGACAGAAAACAGCGTTACACAGAATATAGAGTAAAAGAAAATCATTTTTTCATGAATACCTGTTAGCCTTAAACGTACTTACAAACCTATGGCGTCAAGTAATATCTCCGAACAAGAAATTTCTGGCTAGAATAGGATTGGAATTCTTTAATTTACTTGAGAAATCCGTAAGATAAAAGCCGCAACCCGAATAACCGAGAGTCAGTAGAGAAATAATTATTATGGTGTTTGAACAGCTACTGGAGTCTAAAGGAAGTTGCGTTAAGCTTCCAAAACAAACAGAAAAATTCTAAAATCAATAAACTTTAATATAAAACAAAGAAACTCTCTTCCGTTATTTGTTACTGTTAATTATTCCACGACTATAGTTATACGCATAAAAATGACCTGAATAAATGCAATTCTCCTATACGGTTCTCCATACTGAGCAATCCAAGCAGGTTACTAAGTTCTTATCCGATTGGCGAGTCGTTATCAGTCGGTTCTCAAACTGAAACCAAAAGCCAACTAACTGAATAATTTATGAGAAGGTAGCCCCAGACTAATAAGGCGCTTGGTTAATATTTGGATCCAATATTTGTTATTTGTTCTCGTCCTGTTAAGACTAATAGGGCAATAAATTTCGCTATTCACCTCTGATTTATTGAGAGATGTTATCATACGTGCTAATAGTTCACAGTCTGTTCATATGGGTAAACGCCTAATATGCTGATAAAATCTTACGTAAATGTAAAGAAATGTGTAGCTTGATACAGAGGAAATGTAAATCTATTAAAAATCTGATAAAAGTGGCAAAAACGATTTTGTGTATAGTACCTAAAAAAAGAAATTTTTCTCACTGGAATGTTTTTATATTAACAAAATACAAAAACAGGAAATGTGATAGAGATAAATTTGGTAGGTATAAAAAACGCATTATAAATTCTTTAAAATTTGTTTAATTTATCGATTCATTTTTTATTAGTATGTTAATACAGCGGACGTTATAAAATACTTCGAAGATATTTTGATGCTTTGGTGTAAATAAAATAACAATACCTTACAAAACAGCTATAAATATACACTGCTCCAACAAATTAACACGCCATCGGTAAATTTGTAATTATTTTATTTGTCAAGAATATTCAAGAGATCAAACATTTGGTACATTTTTAAAATGAGTATTAAATTGCTCATAATTATTATACTGGGTGTTAGTAAATAAGTGCGACAAACTTCAGGGGGTGATTCTACATGAAAAAATAATGACAGTTTGCTGTATAACTTTTGTCCGCAAATACTTCGTTTTCGAGATACAGGGTGTTAAAGTTTTTCTTTTGAAGGAAAAAAATGGTACGACACTGAGATATTTTAAACTAAAAATTATTTTGGAAATCCTCGTTTAATTTGTGCCAAAATATCCGGTGAACACGAATTCCCGTCAGGTTTCTTATGACGAATATAATACACATGAGTTCCCGTTCGACACTTGCAGGTATCTTACACAAAATGCTTGAAGTAATACTAAGTGAAAAGGGTAAACCCCTTCTGGTACTGAACAGTTTTAAATTCTACAAATATCGTTAATTAAAGTCTTTTGGTAAAGTATCTTGGTGTTGTGTGAACAAAAATTGTCGCGCTAAGGTGTATACCATTGGAGAAGAAGAAAATTTAGTGTTTTCTTAAGCTGTCGGTGGACATGAGCACAATAGTGTGGACCAGCAACTTTTAAACCGCCAGAAGTTAAGTAACGGACTAAAAAGGAAAATCGAAGATAGTGTCTATGAAAGGCCTTCGAAAATGGTTCACAGGGAGTTGGATTGGCAAAATACAATGCTAGAAACACTTACAAGCCAAGATATGACATATATAAGGAATAATTTGGGTAGAGCACAGGGCCGGATTTTGAGGTCTAGAGGCCCTGGGGCAACGATGAAGTGGAGGCCCCTAATTTTTTTCCAAATGGAAACAATTTTTTTTTAACAAAAGCCTTTCAAAAATTTATTCGCAACAAATAAATTATTTTAACAAATAATTTATTAAAAACTAAATTACTGCGTTAACGAATGGAACTTTGCGAGATTTTTTTTAACGAAAAGTCGTTAATGATTTCGCTGAAATTTAGTTCCCGGAGTAAATCACTTTTAATACTAAGTAGGCTCAACTTCAATAACCGGTTTTGTCCCATCGTCGTTCGGAGCCTATTCTTTATAATTTTCATTTTAGAAAACGAGCGCTCTCCAGTACAATTTGAGACCATCAACACTAAATACATTCTTAGTGTAATTTCAATGTTCGGAAAGGTAGCCCTGAAATTTTGATTCTCCAGAATACGATAATAAAACAGCTCCTTAGATTGGTATTTTTCATAGCCCTTTTTGTATAAGTCCATCAAAGATACAAATTGAACGAACTCATTAACAAGGCTACGTTCTAAATCATCTTTGTAAATTTTTACCAGTTCCTCTGCAGCAGCATACAAATTTGCAGCGTTCATCTCCTCTAGATGATTGAGACATCCAAATCTCGAACGAACAGCTTCGTATGAATGCAATCTTTCAGTGAGAGACACACAAAGTTGATCAATCACTGAAATAAAACCAGACACTTTAAATTTTTCTCTTGTTGACAGATTTACGATTTGTGTTTTCATATAGTGGATTCAACTTCACACTTCTGTTTCTGGTACGTGACTGAACGTATTCGATAGTATTTGACATTTGTTTAGCTGCTTCTTCGTATTTATCAAAATCGTCTCTTTTGGATTCCACGAATGATTTCAATGACTCCAATGCACGCATAGCTGATTTAAGAACCATTTTTAGGTCCTGCAAAATTTTGTTTGTTGCGTTGAATCACTCCAAAATGTCGTTCAAAAAGATGGCAAATAGAGCGGCTTCGATACCACTCATCTTATCTAAAAGATGTGCTGCTTCATTTCTCACGATATCTTTCTGCTCCTTATCAGAAGATATGCTGGTTAGAGTTTCTTCGATTTCAGAATATCCCATGACAATGGCCTTTGTGGCTTCAGCTCTACATGACCAGCGAGTATCACAAGATTTTTTAAAACATACGACTGTCCACTTTTTTTTTCGCTAATTTTTCATACAGGATTCGGTATCGTTGTGTACCTACTTGCTGTAAAAAACGTATATAAATTCTGAATGAAATCAAAGAATTGCACTGCTAATGTACAAGAGTTAGCAGCTGCCTTTCCAACTAAATTGAGTGAGTGACCACAGCATGGTCAAATGCTGATAAATGATTTTTCTGTAAAATAAGAGCTTGCATCCCTCTGTATTTGCCACTCATATTTGCAGCATTGTCGTACGATTGACGGCGGCAATTAGGTAAGCATATTATTAATTTGATGGTCATCCAAAAATTGTAGTAAAGCTTTTGCTATTGCTTTACCAGTATGACCGCTATTTGGTAAGAAAGTAAGAAATCGTTCTTTTGGTATCGATCCTTCAATATATGGAACAAACTATTGTAAGTTGATCGATATGAGATTCGTCTGGAGTAGAGTCCACTGAAATCGAATAGTATTTTGATTTTTTAATCCTTGTTACGATTTCATTGAGCACTTGATCACCCATAGAACTTATGAATTCTTCGTAAATTGTGAAGGAAAGGTAATTGACGTGACCACTTCCTTTGTTTGCATGTTGTGTTAAATGAGTTGCCAAGGTTGGTTCGTACCCGGCTAGTAATTCCAAAATACCCAGAAAATTGCCATTTCTCGGTGATCCAATAATTTCATGGCCTCCTCGAAAGGCTAATCCACGTTCAGCAATAAATTTAATCGTACTGACGACAATTCTAAGAATTTTTCACCAATACTTAATTTGTTTTGCCTCTTGTATTGCTAGCTCTTGATCGATACGTCCTATAACTTCTCCTTGTTGCACTGAAAAACAAATGGAATTGATAATTCAAATTGTGGTGGCCCCTCTCTTGTGGAGGCCCTGGGGCAGTAGCCCCGCCTGCCCTCCCCCAAATCCGGGCCTGGTAGAGCAAGAAGAAGCAAATTTCCAAAATTACCCACATCTACTAGAGAATTGCAAGAATGTTTAAATCTACTCAACATTGTCAGTTCCAAAAATGAACAATTTCTACTGATCAACAACATAGAACACGAAGTAGTATTTTTCGCATGTCCAAGTAACGTGTCATTTATGTGCCAACACTCAAAATTTTATATGGATGGAACGTTTGACTACTGCCCAAAATATTTTACTCAGTTGTTCACAATTCATGTTTACAACAACGCTAGGTACGTATATTCCGGTGGCTTTCTGTCTGTTGAAGAACAAGCTGAAATCGACATATGTAAAATTATTTGATCTTATTGTTACTAAAAGTAACGAACTTGGAAGTAAATTTTTGCCGGAAATAATCGTTATAGACTTTGAACAAGCGATTCACTCCAGTGTTAAGGGAAGCTTTCCAAATTCGAAGATTATTGGTTGTAGATTTCACCTGTCACAAGCGTGGTACAGAAGAATAGGACAGTTGGGGTTATCAACTGAATACAAAGATGCCAGTTCCGATATTGGAAAATGGCTACACTATGTATATGGATTAACCTTCTTGCCACATACGGAAGTAGGTGATGCATTTTCTTTTGAACTGGCGGAAGACAAACCCGTAGATGAAAGAGTTACGCTGTTCGCAGACTACCTGACAGAGAACTACATAGCTAAAGATTCCAAGTTTCCACCCGAGATTTGGGCAGCAAATACATCAGACACTTCACGCACCACAAACACATGTGAAAGTTTTCATTCGAAGTTTAGACAGTATTGCCCTATAAACCACCCAAATGTATATGTTTTTATAGAAGGTATTAAAGGTATGCAAACAGATACGTATATAAAAATAAATAGTTGCAAATCAGGAGACATGCGATATACTCGAAAAAATATAGAACGCAATATAAAATTTATTAATGAAAAAATTGTTCAATTTAAAAATAAAGAAATCTCTCGTTACGATTTTATAAAGTGTATGGCCTATAAATTTAGTTATATTGTATTATAATTATTAAAATGAATTTGTTAATATATATATGTATATTATGTATGCATGACTTCTTTATATGTATGTATTTATGGTACAGTAGTAGTACGCAATAAAATTGTAAAATTAAAATTTCGTATTTTATTTCAATAATACCATGTAAAATAATATCGTGTAAGAGTGCCAAAGATAAAACATTATTAGAACTATTTCTTATTTCATACATCTAAAAACGAACTTAAAACTTTTACTATTATAATAACTGTTATTATTACAATAATATGCAATAAATACACAGCTAAATATCAGATGATTCAGGGAATTTACCGCAATTACCATAAACACCTTTTGGACAGGTCAGTTTTCACCCTGACGGGAACTCGAGTGACGGCTTAACGGACCCTAATTATGAAACCTAGTGGTTATCCTGACGGGAATTCGTGTGCGTCCAAAATATCCCTTTTATCTTTTTGTCGTATGGGGCGCCGTTTTTTGCAAGAAGATAAAACATCTTAACGCGCATTTTTCATTACAAAGTTTTAATCTTTATACAACCCAAATTGCCAATCATTGTTCTAAATACCAGGTCTATTTTAAAAGAACGTCATTATATAAACGAACCAACCGGAATTCCTATTTAATTTTGCCTACAAACCATAAAAGCGTCCCTGTATTGTTGCCCATCGTACAGTCGCCAGATTCTGTCGACCAACCCCTGGCCCGACTAGTTGAACAGCAAGTTAATAATACTTTATGAGATTTTTATTTGACCTCTATTTGTTTGCACAAATGCTCTCTTCTACGAAATTTTTTATTGGGGTTGGAACTAGTTATAAAAAAATAAGAAATAGCTGATATATGAATGTAAAACTGGTGGGTACATTTAGTAGTACATCTTTGTGTATTTGTGTGAACTAACATGGCTTTCAGCTTTCAGGAGAACTTTCGAAGATGATGGAATTTAGGTTATAGAAAAGTAAGTAACAACGACGGAATTAGAATATAAATATTTACACATTCAAAGTCAACGAATTATTTTAAATATTTATGAGTGCTTAAAATAAGAAAATTCTCTAAAATAAGAAAATTATTATTTTAACCGCACGCCCATGGAGACATATTCTTTGAAATAGTAAATGGCCGTTTAAGAACACTTCTTTAAATTGTATTGGAAAAAGAATAATACCAGAAATTTCAACAACTGCTTTTTATTATGTCCTGTCATCGCCGATTTATGTTTAAGATTTTGTAAGGTGTTTAAACCAGTTGATTTCAGCTCTCAATCAGAAGTCATGTTATTAGACTGGTCTGTATGTGCTCGTAATAGTCTTTGAAGCAATTTCAGACAAGCTTTATTGCATTTAGGTTCCGACTTTGTGGTGTTCAAGCTGTAATTTTAAATCCAACTTCCAACAGGTATTCTTGAACTATTTGAGCTGTGTAAATAGTAGGAAGGTCTAACATGACTTCTATAAATGCTGTTGCAAAGCTTAGCTTGATGATGGGACCATCAATAAAACGGTTATCGCTCTCTTGGTTATATATTTAAGATGGTGGCGTCAGAAGATTTGAAGATCAATATCACTAAAACCTTTCTTACTACTTATTTATTTTTACCAATAAGGCTTAGATGATCTGCGCTTTTTAAGTTCCTTCTCTTGGTAAATGCTACAACCTTAGACTTTAGAGGTCTAATGTTAGCCCTGTAGTCAAGGTACATTTCTTGACTATATTCGGAGCCTAATGCATTGTAACTCTAGTTGTACCATTTGTAAAAGGTGTTGTAGGGCGTATTCAATGCCCAATGTGCCTATCAAGCAGTTTTTCAGTTTAGCATTAATACTATCATGTGGTTTACAAAATGCCTCTTCAGACCACAACCCAGCCTCCAACTAGTAAAATGGTATTGACCATATAAGATTGGGCGTAAAGTTTATCTGGTCTTCCTAAAACATGTGGTTGTCTTACTTAAATATACAGGCAAAATCTGGACTCCTCTGTATGTAGAATTGATTCCCAATAAGCCTTTTTCCAATTGACATGTTCCCAGGCAAAGTTTAACCAGGCTCTATTATTATCTAATGTCAACGCTAGCCCTGGTGCAGCAATTCAAGAAGTTAAAGGATCTTCTAGACCCCCATGTGCGTTTTGAAGCTGAGATGGCAACAATCATTGTTACAAATCATTGTCCCCAAACGCAAAATTTAAAAAAATGATTTTGAGCTTGGATCGTCACTCGCGTTTTGACTTTTCTAGCTCTTTTCGTATAATTATCAGTTTACATGTATCGTTCAACTTTACGTGATATTAATGTATCGGATACGCCAAATCTGTTATTTATTCTGCAATGTCCCTAACTGTAATGGTGCAGTAGAACCAATAGGGGTAAATTGTTGGATTTACGTTGCGTCTTAACAATTTAAAGACCTCGATCACTTTAATATGATTAAACTTGGGAAATGCTCCAAGATGACATGCCAAAGAAATTTATTTTAATTTTTTGAGTAAAATTTGGTGATAAATCTGAGTGGGACAAAAAAAACGTATTGGAACAAATCTAAAATACTATAAAATGGTATACGGATGACTCCAAGACAGATAAAGAAACATGAGCAGGGGTTTTTGGACCAAGAGCCAAATAAGCAGATAAGCTGACAAAAAAAAAGGAGCTGAAACCCCATACTTGGGACCAAAAACATCTTTTGGAATCAGCAATATTACAGTCTAATAAAAATAAAAAAGTAGTGAATAGAGAAAAATCCAAATAGGTGGAACGATCTAGAAGGACTAAGACAATTGAAGACGCTCCTGGGAAACTATAACCAGATCTTACAGCTGTCTAGGCCTTAGTAAGAAGAACTTTCTCATTATAACTAACAGGGCACGGCCGAATAAGAGGACACATGAAGAAACTAGGATTAGTAGATGAAGCAAAGTGCAGATTCTGTGAGGTAGAGGATAAAACCTTAATACACATAATTTCAGAAAGCTAAGGTTATACGAAATAGAAGAAAAAGACCTGCCTAACTTAAAGCCCAACGATATCCTAAACTTTCTAAAAAGATGGGACTAGAAGAATTGCTCTAAGTCTAAGAAAACAACAGAATTATAGCATGAAAAGAGGGACACAATAATTCTTAACAATCTTTAAAAAGGACTTATTTTAGACATCTCACAAAAACAGGCAATAACAAAGAGATTCACGTTGTGGATAAAAAGTTTACGTCTGATTAAACAATTAACACAGAAAAATGTGTAGAAAAAAATTTCAATATCCTAATTTAAAAAAAAAAACATATAAAGTAAAAAATTAACTTTTTGAAGGAGCGTATAAGTTGTTTTCTATACGATGTCTATAATTGGATCGTTAAGGTCTTATACATTAATTAAAAATCACTTTCTTCGTATAAGACATTCAGTTTTATAGTCGATGAGACTCTATAAATAACGCATCTGCCTGTTCTCTGTGTGTATGTGTGTGTGAAAAAGGAGGAATCATTTTTAAAGAAACCGGTTAATAGTTAGCGCATTCTTGTATTTCATCGAGATTGAATGATAAATATATAGACAGTTTTTTTTATGTATTTCGCTACTTGTCAATTACCTTTTACAGAAATTAATTGCAATTCATGTTGCGGTTAATGAACATCTTCATTGGAATTTTGTTGCATTCTTTGATATTTTAACGCCTAAAAAAGAGGCATTAACAAAGTAGCAGGTATGGAGTTTTTACAAAAATATTTATACAGAGTGTTCAAAACTAATTTTACAGTTAATACTAAATAAGAAAGGAAAGTCCAGGGATTCCTATAGCAAAGTAGAAAGTCACAGACTTGAGACGATTTGTAAAAAAATATCTAGTTTTTTCTTTGACACTCTATATCTTTGTTCTCAAAAAATGTTGTACATTCTTTTAAAGCATAATTTTTGGTCACTATGTTAAAATTATGTTATTTTTCAAAATTCGTTATAAGAACAATTAAAGAATACTTCAATTCTTCATAAAAAATGTTTCTTTTTATATATATATATATATATATATATATATATATATATATATATATATATATATATATATAAGGAGAAAATTAGCGGCCATGTACGCTAATTTTCTCCTTTTGTTTGTCATAAGTACGCATACTTGGCACCCTTTAAAAGTACACTTGTTCTTTTATTTTGCTGCAAACCCAATAAATTATATCACTGTATATATATATGTTATATTAGAATTTTTACTGAGTATACAAAACGGATACACCACTGTTCATATTTCATATCAGATTACATTTTTCTATTAAATTACTGAATTGCATTTCCCATGGGAATGAACTTCAAAACTGCTGACAATAAACTTAAAAAACTTATAAATTTAGGTAAATGATTTTATATACTCAGTTACTATTCAATCTTCAAATTAAATTAATAATAATTATTGTAACTCATTTTTATAATTCAAATACGGTTAACGGTTAAATAAAATAATAATATTTTTTAAAAAGTCTTTTCTGTTTTCACCGATATAACAGTGGCGCAGTCAGTAGGATTCCTCTAACGCATCTAGAACACATGTTTGATCCAAACTAAGTGCCGAATTTCGAATTTAGAACACGGGCGACCCTAACCAAGTGTTGAAAGAGAATAACATTTGGAACACGGACATTCCTCACTAAGTGTCGATTCGCATTTAGAACACGGACATTCCTCACTAGGTGTGGTGGTTCCTAAACCTTTAAGGAAGAACAACGTTCAAACACAATATTTTCAACTTTAGACGGTCTAACCGGCATCAGGAAGAAGCAACCTGGTGTAGCACAGCTTACGGATCTGGATTTCATCTACAAGGCATGAAAATAATTGCGTAAGAATTATCTCGTTTTTCTTTAATTTTACTGTTCTATTGTCATTTACCTGTATTTTTATAATTATTTTTTTTTCATTCCCTTTATATTTATATTTCTCTAAAACATTCAAAATGGTAGATACTCGAAACACTGCCAACAATAACGCCAATACAGGCAACACTACCAATACCGGTAGTTCTTCAGATCCAACTCATTCTATAGAACCTTATAAATTATCTGAAATTTTTGCTATGGTACCGGAATTTGACGGTAACCAAATTTTTTTAAACAGTTTTATTAATGCTTGTAGAACAGCTTTAAGCATGGCAATCGGAAATCAAAAAATATTGCTTACTCTTCATATTAAAAATAAACTAAAAGGCCGAGCGTCTGAACTAATTAATTCACGCGACCCAAATACATTTGAAGAAATTAGAAATTTATTAGAATCTCATTTTGGTGACTCTCGTGATTTAAATTCACTTATTCAAGACCTTCAAAGAATGCGACAGCTTAATAACGAAACACCCCTTTCATTTATAGCTAGACTTCAAACCCATGAAGCAAAAATGCATGCATCTATTAACCAACAAATTTCTTTTTCCGTTGAACAAAAAATTGCACAAACTAATCTTGTTGATTCTCTAGTTTTAAACACTTTACTTACTGGGTTAGAACCAAGAATCGGACAGATAGTACGAGCAAGTAACCCAACGAGTATATTAATAGCAACAAATAGGGTTAAACGAGAACTCCAGTTATCGTATTTTGAAAATCAAAAGTTTCAAACCCAAAGAAACCCGAGTACACCCTTACGTAAACTAAATCCACCAACAGGTATTAAACAATGTTCATTTTGTAAACGAACAGGACATACAAATAACGAATGTCTTATACGACAGCGACAAACTCAAGTTCCTATACAAAGTTCGTTTAATAATTTCCAAAATTATCCTCCAAGAACGATACAACCACCAAACTTCCAAAATAATTCTCAAAACCAACAACATCTCAAGACTCATCCTCAAGGCCCATCTCAACAAAATCATCCATCAGTTACCAAATTTAATAATAATGTCAATCCTCCAAGACCATCAGTTATTCAACCAAATCCAAATTATAATAATTACCATAAAAATCAAGCCCGCACTTACCACATGAATCAGAATCAACCCTTGTACTTTTGCAATGATTATGAGCAAAGCTTTGATAATTATTATTTCGATAATAGTATCGATCATTATTACGATTACAACTCTTTTAATGACTCCGATCAATATGAAAATTACTCTCAAACATATAACAATGGATACGATCTTCCTGATAATTTTACAGCAAATAGTCAAAATCTCGATCAATACTCTAATGAATTCGAATTTACCAATGAATTGCCAAATACACCAAATTTCGAAAAGCAGGATTTTCGGCAGGCTATTCCACCTTCTACTCCTCCTATATTAGATCCAAACAATTCGGTTACACATATAAAAACACAAGTCCAAACATTAAATTTGACAGATACAAACCCCAATTTACACCTCCAACAGAAATTTCTCTAAATTCAACATTTCCAGTAAATTCAAAAAATTTATATTATATTAAAGATGCTACCAATAGTTTTAAATTATTAATTGACACAGGTGCTGGAATTTCAATTTTCAAACCTGCAACTTGTTCAAATTTTAAAAATCGAAACTATGAAAATGTAGTAATTCAAGGTATAGCAAACAAACAGATAATAATAAATGAGTCATTATTAATTCCATTCTTCTCAAATGATGACCCACATAAAGTATACATTTGCAACCTTAACATTGAATTCGACGGAATACTAGGATCAGATTTCTTAGAACATTATAACTGCATAATTGACTTAAAAAATAAACAACTTATTACAGACTTTAAGACTATATCTTTATATAAAATTGATGATGATACTAAACATGACCTACAACAACCAACCATAAATTGTGAAACTTCAGAAAATACTCGAAAGATTAATTCCTCCGACTTTGATAATAAAGATATTCCAAAAAAAATTGATAGTCTATATAATAACGTAGTCGAACCACGAACAGAAACAATATTTAAATTAAAATGTAACCTCAGAAATACAGAAGCAATTTTATTAAATCGAGAAATAAAAACGGTTCCACTTCCAAGTGCAATAGTTAAAATAAATAAAAAGGATAATTTCCTTACTTCAGTTCTAAATATAAATACTTTAAATAAAACTGTAAATTTTACAAATACAGACCTCGAAATAAACGAAGAAGCTTCAGAACTAACAACCCTCTTAAATCTATATAAGGAAAAAATCGAGTATTCAAAAATAAAGTTTTTGAGTAGTCAGTTACCAGCCAAAGAGCATAAACTTATACTTTTCTTCAAAGTCAAAACATTGGAAGACATTTATAATACAATAATTGAGGACATATTTATAGAACACGCAGATTTTTCTGATTTGACAAATAACGTGTTATCAAATCAGAAATACTTTATTATAACTGTTCCTTACGATTATTACTCAGTTATTAAAAATCTTTTTATAGAAAATAACCCAGATCTAACAATATTACAAGTATTATCTTTTATATTTCCTGAAACTAACTTAAAGCAAATAGTTTGTCAAAATGTAAGCCAAACACCAGATCCCAAACAAATATCCTTAATAATAGATCAATATCACAGAAGAAAAACCCATCTACATCAGGGTATTAACGAAACAATTCGAAGAATAAGACAAAAACATAATTTGAATAGTTCGACTAAAGACGTCGAAAATTATATTAAACCATGTAAGATCTGTCGAAGAACAAAAATATACAGGAAAAATTTAACAAATCCCCTAGTAATAAGAAAAATCCCAAAAACCCATTTCAAAAGAATAAACTTAGACATTTTTGAAATTTCTCAAAGAAACTTTGCTCTCACCATTGCAGATGAGCTAATTAAATTTTCTCAAGCCTACCCTCTGGTAGATAAAACAGCTAATTCCATTGTTAATACACTTATAAAATATTTTTATCATTTTGGGACACCCTTTCGAATCCACTGTGATTGTGGCAGAGAATTTGACAACGCAATATTAAGAGATCTGTGTCTAATGTACGATATTAAACATGCTTTTTCAAGTGTCGATGACCCTCAATCCAATGGATCTGTAAAAAGATTTCATGTAACCCTCTTGGATATGATACGTGCATTCGTTGCAGGAAATCCTAACAATTCAAAAAATAATACGCATGAATTTACTCCGTATGAGTTGATTTTTGGACATACGTCCGGCAGACCACCTGAAACTCTTTACAACCAAGAGCAGCTATTGACAAAATATATACGAGATTTAAATAATCGTATATCATATTACTACAAAATCGCAAGAGCAAAAACTATACGACAGAAAGAAAAAGCAAAAGAACGCTTTGACCAAACAGCATCCAAAAATACACCAGACTATAAAATTGGAGACCGAGTCTATATTAAAGAAACCCAAATAAAAAATAAATTAGGAAATAAATTTAAAGGACCTTTTGAAATTTTAGAAATTCATAAAAATTCAGCTACCGTTCTAAATCTGGAAACGAAACAAAAATCAAAATATAATTTCGATGTAATGAAACCCTATTTTGAAAATTAATTTATTTTCAGGTTTCTCTTGCTGATCGGAACAGCAACTTGCCAATACACATTAGAACCGATCGATAATACAGTTGGAGTGTATTATTACGATGAATCCAAAATAGTTATAGCAAACAATGCATGGACATTACTCGTACATAAAAATATTACCTCCCTCAAAGAGAGCTTCTATACAAACAATAACATTTTAGAAACTATTCAGAAAACTTTCGAACCCAAATCTCACTTAAAAAACATTTTTTATACTGAAGTTAAATCTCATTTGGATCTACTTATTCAACTTTCGAAATCAATAAAAACTAAATTTGACGAAATTACATTTAACAGTAACAGACAAAAACGCGGACTTATTAACGGCGCGGGAAGCATATTCAAAGCAATAACTGGAAATCTTGATGCATCCGATGGCGAATATTATAACAAATGTATCGAACAATTAAAAGACAACCAGCATCAAATTGAGAATCTAATGAAAAAACAAATTTCAGTAACCGCTTCAGTTCTTAATGATTTTAATACAACTGTTCAACAACTAAAAATTAGCGAAAAAACATTTAATGATGATATAGCAAAAATTGAGGAAACGCTTTTACAAACAAACAGTGAAATAATTTATATCGAGACAAAATTAAAGTTTCTTGAAATCTGCGAAAAATTAATGGAAAGCTATGCTTTCTTAGAAAATTCTGTAAACGACATTTTAAATTCTATAATATTTGCTCGTCTAAAGATACTTCATAGTTCCATCATTGAGCCTGTAGAGCTAATTTTATCATTAAAGGAAATTTCTCAGAATTTAGAAAGGAGAAATCTACCATTACCTATAAAATTATCAAAAATCTCTCAATATCTCCAGATAATTGAACTTGAAGCATACCAAACTAATACTGATTTAGTATTTGTCCTAAAAATCCCTCTAATAGAACCCCAAAGTTTTACCCTATTTCATTTGTACCCTATACCAATATATGACAATAGAACAGGATTTCACCATATTTTGAAAATAACCGAAAAATTTATTGCGCGAGATGATGATTCTTTAACATATGTTGCTGTCAAAAACCCACATGCATGTAAGCAAATAACACCTTACCAAAAATTGTGTCATGAACTTTACAACTACCCAATCGACAATAATGCCCCTTGTGAGGTTCAGCTTTTTAGAAATCTTAAAACCGTACCTACAAATTGTGAAAGCACTTTGATTTATGGACAGGGATACAACATCCAAAAACTTGGCGAGAATATTTGGCTAGTGCTTATTGCCGAACCAGTATATACAACTATAAATTGCCCTAATCAAAATACAAAGACTACAATAACCAATAAAACTTCGATATTACAACTCTCAACAGATTGTTTCGCTTTTGTTGGTGTATCTAAAATCCAGGCCAGTACTAAAAGAGTTTTCAATATTTCACATAACACACATCCAGTTCTTATCAATTATAATTGCTGCGATAATGTTCCTATCAAAATAAATATTCCAAAACTGAAACCATTGCAGCTAGATAACCTAAATATTGACGACTTAGAAGGCATGAAAAATAAGTTGGACCAGTATTCTACAAATTTGGACAATCTAATAAATCAGCCGTTTGCAGAGAAAAGTATTTCTTGGTTCACTTTCGTTACCATTGGGCTTATAGCAAGCCTTGTTATAATATTTGTAATCTACAAGTTTAGAAACAAGTTCAGAAAAACTGCAGAAACCACCCAAGAAGAAATTTCGTTTCCCGAAAGACTCTCAAAAATCTGTGCGAGTAAGAGACCCAAATTAGAAACCGAAGAGTGCGTCTAAATTAGTGAACGCTGTGAAAATCGGTTTGTGCTTATTAGTGTTAGAATTAAAGCTTAATTAACTTGTTAATTAATTAATATTTATAATATTTTTGCTTATGCTTTATTCTTTTATTTTATTTTATATCCTATTCTTTTTGAATTTATTTTATATTTTATATTCACTTATGTTTATTATTTTTATCAAAAACTTGATGGTTCACATCAACTTTTTTTATATAAGGGGAAAGTTGTTATATTAGAATTTTTACTGAGTATACAAAACGGATACACCACTGTTCATATTTCATATCAGATTACATTTTTCTATTAAATTACTGAATTGCATTTCCCATGGGAATGAACTTCAAAACTGCTGACAATAAACTTAAAAAACTTATAAATTTAGGTAAATGATTTTATATACTCAGTTACTATTCAATCTTCAAATTAAATTAATAATAATTATTGTAACTCATTTTTATAATTCAAATACGGTTAACGGTTAAATAAAATAATAATATTTTTTAAAAAGTCTTTTCTGTTTTCACCGATATAACATATATATATGAATAATGGTATAGTGACTGGTTCAATATAACGTGAAGTCAATAGTGGAGTTGCAGTCAATGTTATGGCCAATGTAAATGAAGAAAACTCTTTTATTTTTGTCAAGCTTTCGAATTTATTAAATTCTTTTTCAGGACATCTATAGTGAAGAAAAATTTTTTTATATAATAAAATTTTTTTTATAATGTTTTATATGTGATAACTTACTAATACGTGAGGTTATGAAAAAAGCTGCGAATTCTGTTTGATAAAATTAAAGTAAATCATATTATTAAAATACATAAAAACATATACGTTTAAAACTTATTATTTGATTGACTTTTAATATGTCTTCAATTTCTTTTTTATATATGTATGTTTTTTTATGTATCTATGGTATTTATTTTAATACAGTAGGAAAGCAAAACATTGTAATGATTAATTTATTTAGATTTTATTATTATATCAAGTAACTTACTATATTCGTGAAATACAGAACTTTAATTTCAAAAATTTTTTATAAAAAATTTTTTTTTAAATGTTAAATTTAATGAAAGTTGTTATTTTTTATGTTTTTATTTTTGTTTATTAAAACAGGATTACAAACATAAAGATTAATATAATATTAAAATAAACAAAAATAAAAACATAAAAAATAACAACTTTCATTAAATTTAACATTTAAAAAAAATTTTTTTATAAAAAATTTTTGAAATTAAAGTTCTGTATTTCACGAATATAGTAAGTTACTTGATATAATAATAAAATCTAAATAAATTAATCATTACAATGTTTTGCTTTCCTACTGTGTTAAAATAAATACCATAGATACATAAAAAAACATACATATATAAAAAAGAAATTGAAGACATATTAAAAGTCAATCAAATAATAAGTTTTAAACGTATATGTTTTTATGTATTTTAATAATATGATTTACTTTAATTTTATCAAACAGAATTCGCAGCTTTTTTCATAACCTCACGTATTAGTAAGTTATCACATATAAAACATTATAAAAAAATTTTTATTATATAAAAATTTTTTTCTTCACTATAGATGTCCTGAAAAAGAATTTAATAAATTCGAAAGCTTGACAAAAATAAAAGAGTTTTCTTCATTTACATTGGCCATAACATTGACTGCAACTCCACTATTGACTTCACGTTATATATATATATATATATATATATATATTAAAGCCTATTTAGGTTTGAATATACTTCTTTCATTGATTTATTTCATTATACTGGCACTTTGTACCTATTTGTCCAAAGCTAAAAGTAGGGTATTTTAGGGTTGCGAGTTTCTCTAACCCTAAAGGCTCCAAATATTGATTATCTCCTGTGATCTAGTTCTTCTTCGCAATGTTTGTTCTAGGTTCTCACACAATCCGCAGCCATAAACTTTAGCAGAAAGGTTTGCAGGTGTTCCTTTACTCGTGTAAGTCATGTAATGATACTCAGCTGATTCCTGCTGTAGCGTTTTTAAAAAACCCTGTTATTTAAAAAAATTGTTACAATTTTTTTTTTAAATTAGAAGCCTGTCCTGTCTTTGTAACGTTGTATGTATAACTGAAATATTGGCTACGTGACCCAAGCCACGTTGAGTACTTTTAAAAATAACGAACTCTTCAGAACAAAATTATTGATTTTTTTTTCTGACCAATCATATCTTTCGGTTGAATCATATGCTCCCGTAAAAATTTACTTACACCGGGACCCGATCAACGGTCATTCATTCAAGGTGTGGCATTTGTGCCATTAACATGTCGAGTCATTTTGATTTCAACTTTTCCGGTTTTTTTTTTTTATTTTATCTTAAAATTACTAAGCAATTAAGTGTTTCTAGTGCCTATTTTCGTTTGTTCCGATGGAAGGTTTATCTGAAGATTTCCAGACAGTGCTATCTTTAAGATAACTTCAAATATCGAGTAATTATGACTGCAGATTAGTCAAAATTACAGTATTTCGTTGCTAGACACCTATGAAGATTCAGTGATGGTTTATTCTCTAATTACCTGTTAATCGAGACCAGAAGGGAGTCGAGATTATATCTTATCGTATCTTTTACCGAGAGAATGAAGCCATCTAATCTTCAAACTATCTTTGAAATATTTAGAAGCTAACGTAAGTTTTTGTAATATTTTTTGTAACTTTATCGAATATGAAAGTACCGTTTATTTCTCTGGAAAATTTAATCTTAATTGTATTTACCGTATCGATCTATCTTCAGCAATAAAAAGTGCAGTGCCGTAATGAAATTAACCGGGATATTATTTTTTTTTGTATTTCTTACCTGTATCTTTGTCATTTATATATTTTTTGTATTTCTTATCTGTAAATTTTTTCATTTATATTTTTTTACCTGTGTTTCGTACCTGTTTATTTAAGATCTATACCTTCATATGTGAGTACTCTTTTAACTCGAGTTAATAAAAAAGCAAAAGTTGAATTTTAATAATTTTTTGTCTAGATTTCAATTGTTTCACTTTTCGCTTCACAGGGTACACAGAAATAACAAAATAATGTACATGGCTGTTATTTTAAGCGTAATAAAGATATGATTTTGGACTAATCACCAAGGTGATTGTGTTATATGTTTTTATTGTATTAACATAAATATCTGTCTATATTTTTTTATTTTTTTATTTGTTTGTCTTGTTTACTATTTAAACAAATAATAAATATTGTTACTAGTTTAAATAGATATTTTCTTTTCCTAGCTAAAGCATTTTACTCTGAACAATATCTTCAGTTAATCGAATACGTTTCATTAAAGTACCTAACTAAATTTTGATTTATCAAAAATTCTCGTATCTTACAAGTTTGAATTCTAACCATAAGGATAATTAAGGAAAAGTGTAAGTATAATTATCTTATTTGTTTCATAAATAAAAGTGTGTAATTTCAATTCTAGAAAGAACAATCTGCCGGGTTATCTTATCTTATATACCTTTTATCTTTTACCTGGGTTTCTTATATTTCCCAATCCTTAGGATAAAAAAATAAGTGGCGCCCATTTTTCTTTATTTTTCTTTTTCTCTTTTGTCCCTTTTAATTTTTCTTATCTTATTAAATATATTCCTTTTTTATTTTTTCTATAATTTTCCATTGAGCTCGTCCGAATCTCCACCAACCAACTGAGTGCCGTTCGCACTAGTGAACCTTAAGACGAGCATTTACCACCTAACGATAAAAAAGGTTGTTACACTGCTTGTTTCATGCAGTGCTTGAGCTCTTCTAGAACTTACCTGTTCACTATAAATTTTGCGTTGTGCTTTGAATGGTATTCTTTGTTGCTCCTGAAACTAGCTCTGGAATAAATATTGTGCCTGTGTTTATCAGTGGTACTTCTTATGTGTTTATCAGTCTGTTCAATTTCTTGCATTCTTTTTTTTTTCTGACACTTTCACAGTACTTCAGCTCTTCTAGTATACGTTTGCCTAATAATAATTTTTTCGTGGTTTCGAATTTTACTCTTTGGTACCCCTAGAACTGGCCCTGGACCGAGTATTGTAGATGATCATTGCCTTGTATGTTTATCAGTCAGCTCGATTCCTTGTATTCCTATTTTTCCTGACACTAACGCAGTGCTTCAGCCCATATAGCATAAGTCTGTTTAATATAAACTTTTCCGTGGTTTCAAATCGGAGTCTATAGTACTTCTAGAACTGGCTCTGAACCGAGTAATGTGGCTTATCTTTTTCTTGTATTCTTTTTTCCTGGCACCAACGCAGGAAATTCAGCTCATTTAGCATATTTCTGTTCAATATAAATTTTTTCGTGGTTTCGAATTGTAGTCTGTTATACTTCAAGAACTGGCTCAGAAATAAATATTGTGGCTGATTTTTTACTTGTATGTTTATCAGTCTGGTCGATTTCGTGTATTTCTTTTGTTCCTGACACTAAAGTAGTGCTTCAGCTCTTCTAGCATATGTCTGTTTAATATAAATTTATCCGTGGTTTCGAATTGTATTCTAAGGTATCCTAGAACTGGCTCTGAACCAGATATTGTGACTTATCTTTTCCCTGCATGTGTATCTTTCTGCTCGACACCTAAACTAGTTTGATTGAATTTAAAAAGTAATTCAGTTCTATATAAAAAAGTTATATTTTCGTTTTCAAACTTTTTTCTGTATTTATATAGCTGTTTAGAAATAGTCGAATCTTTAAAGTGTTTAGTTAAAAAGATTTTCATAGCAGTAGATGAGAGTGAGTACCTATTTAGAAACAGAAATAGATATATCAATTTTTTATATAATATCTATATGTTATAAATTTGGTACACACATGAATGAATATTTCACAATTTAATTATCTGGTAATGTGATCTATATTTCAGGAGGTGGAATTGTTGAACATACACGAAGAGTACGAATTGTTATTTAGTAAAATATAACATGTTATCGAACAGTGATAGAAAGTTAAATATTTTTAACTAAAATATTTACAAATGGAAGGTAAGAAATAATTTTTTAAAAATTTTTAACTTACAATTATGTATTTAATTCTGTAGTTAATGAATTTATTATTTATTTTGTATGCACTGGACCAGCTTATTTTAGATGTTTATTATTTTTAACTTCCCGCTAAAAAAAATTAATATTTTTTTTTAAATCGGGAAGTTATTGGTTTTACACCGTTTTTCGAAAATCAAGTTTTCATCGGATCTCAATGTTTTAAGGTCTTAGGAACCTCCCCCGACTATTTTTACGAGGGTGTCTGTATGTACGTGTGGATGTGTGTGTGGATGTATGTAAACCTCTTATAACTTTTGAACGGCTTGACCGATCGGAATGAAATAAAAAGCATTCCAAAGAGTTCCATCTAACTTAGATTCCCTGTAAGTTTGAACCAATTCGGGCCGGTAGATTTCAAGAAATTTCAAAATAACCGAAAAAAACAATTAATAAAAATGATGTTTCTTGGGCATATCTTTTTGGCTATTGCATCGACCAATTTCATAACCTAATCAGCTCTTAAGCTTAAAAAGCCACGTCGAATGCCGTTTTGCAAATTAAAATCGGTTAATTCGTTCGTGAGATATCGTTGTCGAAAAATTTCAACAAAAGTGTTTTTTTTTTCAACAACTTAGAGATTTTTTGACTAACCGATTTTGCACTCTCGGTAACGTTTTTAGGTCTCCAAAAACTGCGTCGAATGCCATCTTGAACATCAAAATCGAATAAGGCGTTAAAAAGTTATGGCTTTTTAAACATTTCAAAAAAGTCAAAAACGTCAAAATACGTCACCTATAGCTTTGCGGTTAAAACTAGCGGGAAGTTGCAAGGATGGCCTTTAAGGTCAACCTCTTTTCGAATTTTTAACTTCCCGCTAAAAAAAATTAAAAATTTTTTTAACTTCCCGCTAAAAAAAATTAAAAATTTTTTTAAATGCGGGAAGTTATTGGTTTCACCCCGTTTTTCCAAAATCGAGTTTTCATCGGATCTCAACGTTTTGAGGTCTTAGGAACCTCTCCTGACTATTTTTACGAGGGTGTCTGTATGTCTGTATGTGTACGTGTGGATGTGTGTGTGTGTGTGTGTGGATGTATGTAAACCTCTTATAACTTTTGAACGGCTTGACCGATCGGAATGAAATAAAAAGCATTCCAAAGAGTTCCATCTATCTTAGATTCCCTGTAAGTTTGAACTGATTCGAGCCGGTAGATTTAGAGAAATTTCAAAATAACCGAAAAAAACAATTGGTAAAAATAATGTTTTTTGAGCATATCTTTTTGGCTATTGCATCGATCAATTTCATAACCTAATCAGCTCTCAAGCTTAAAAAGCCACGTCGAATGCCGTTTTGCAAATTAAAATCGGTTGATTCGTTCGTGAGATATCGTTGTCGAAAAATTTCAAAAAAAGTGTTTTTTTTTTTCAATAACAGAGATTTTTTAACTAACCGATTTTGCACTCCGGGTAACATTTTTAGGTCTCAAAAAACTGCGTCGAATGCCATCTTGAACATCAAAATCGAATAAGGCGTTAAAAAGTTATGGCTTTTTAAACATTTCAAAAAAAGTCAAAAACGTCAAAATACGTCACGTTACTATAGCTTTGCGGTTAAAACTAGCGGGATGTTGCAAGGATGGCCTTTAAGGTCAACCTCTTTTCGAATTTTTTTCCTAGAGTTGCTTTGTTCCAGTTTGTTTGTGTCGTTTATTATTTTTACTTAATTTGTTTATTTTTTTTATATTTTCAATGGTTTCAGAAGATGTTTTGTATCTCATTGTTTCGCCCCGTGTGACATTGTTTGTCTAATTACAAATTCCTCTGGTATATGTGTGTTTCCCAATAAATATATTCTCACACTTTTTAGAAATGTTTTATTTTTAGGCCTTCTTCATTTTCCTACACCGTTTTTTGTTATTCACTTGCATTTTCTCTAATTTTTTGTGTATTTAGAAGCGTTTTAGTTTGAGATAGAGATTTCGGAAAATTTCTTTATTTATAGGGAAAACATGAATAAAATGATATATGTAGAAGTGACAGGAGACTGTTTACTGTATTACCTCCATCAAGAATAATTTAAAACGATTAAAAATTCTACGTACTTACGGAATTTTATGCAATTACCCACAGTGTGCGCCTGTTCAATTCCGGTTTCTTTGAGATAGTAATTATTGCAAAGTGTGGTGTTAGTCCATGTGATCATTCCATTGAGACTTAATTAATTAAAATGCTGGTACCATTCTCTTCTTCTTTTGCTTATCTATCTAATTGTGTTTCACTTCTCTTTTATGTTTCTTTGGCTGTTATTTCCACATTCAAAGTGCTTTTTATTTCTATGGTTGTGTTCTTGAGTAATAAACACAAATGGAGAAACTGAGGCTATAGGGAGGTCGAATAAGTACTTAACCTAAAAATTGGCAATTTATTTTTTAACAATGTCTCTTTTCAGCGTCATAAACTTCACCTAACTTTTTTCACCGGTCTGAAAAATATGTATTCTCGAGTTTTGCAAAATAGGCCTTTGTGGTGGCGATCACCTCCTTAATATTTCTACTTAAATTTTTGCTCAACCAGTGACTTTTTCAAGTTTGGAAACAAAAATAAATCGCACGTGACGAAATCTAGAGATGGGGTAATAGTTCGTACCTCAATTCTACCAATTTGGCTGTGGCGACGAAAAAGGTGTGGTGTGAGCCGCTGCCATTGTCATATTGGAAAACACTTTTTTCTTTACCAAAGGGTCTTCCTGCAATTCAGCGTAGTAAAGCCTATGACCGTTTTGCTGTTTTTCGGATAGTCGATGTAGATCAAACCTTGTGAATCCCAAAAAACGTTGGCCATCACCTTACCGGCTGAGGGAAGAGTCTTTGCCTTCTTCGGAACGTGTTCGCTCCACTGTTTCGTCTGTTCATTGGTCTCTGGTGTATATCAAAACTTCTTCGGAATTCACTTCAAACAGCCTCAAATACTGCTCTAAAGTGGTTTCACGGTTACGCTTGTTGTCCGGAACGAGCAAACACGTCTATCTTAGCTAACTCAAAGACCTTCAATCGGCGTTCTACCAATACGAGATAGTATGTTCTTTTACGGTATTTTTTAAAGTAACCGTTTTCGGAGCACCAAAATATAGCCTATCAAAAATCTACGTGCGGCGACATTGAAACTCGCTAAGCCAATTTTTGGCAGTCGCCATCGAAAGTTTTTTTTTTTCACTTTTCTAAAATTCTCGGTATCCGTCTAGAAGAATGTACCATACGAACATAAATTGCGCCATTGGGCGGTGAGTCTAATTACCTATCGGACCGCTCTCGTTAATAAGTTTCAATTATTTTTGTTATCTTTAATATTTTATTTTTCTATTTTTAACGTTATACATCTGTTCGCGCGCCCAGTGTTGGAAATTTGTTTGGGATTAAATAGACAAAATCATTACATTACGTAACATATGTAATGACGTTAGTAAGAGGTCGGTAAAAACAAAGTTGAAAGTTTTATTATACGACTTGATTTTTTTTTTAACTGTTCATTGCAATTTAACCTTTAAATGGGTTCGGATTTATAGTAAAGTAGGTCGATGCTTCAAGTATATAATGATTTTGATAAATCATTCTCTTACAAATTTCTAAACCCGGGCACGTGCATAAAAGTATAACTTCTACCGGCAGTCCCACTGAAAACCACATACGTTTTTTTTTGTATAATTTTCAAAATTTTACTTTTACAGATTTTAGCAACAAATCATTTGAAGATGATTTCGGGCTTATATCAAATGACACAAATGAGGATTTCTATGATATCTTCGACACTCACAGTTTTTATATAAGCATTTTTAAAGATGTTATCCTCGGTGGAATAATACTAGCATTAGATGGCTTTACAATATATTTGTTTTGTCGATTTAAAAAATTGCGACAAAAATTAAATTTATATGTATTTAATTTGTGTTGTTTTGATTTTCTAAGCCAATTAGTAGCTATAGGCGATTTTGTTATTATCGAGGCAATGAGTTTTTATTTTTTCAATGAAATAATGTGTTGGATTTTACTATTGTATAAAGTCGTGATTATATTTTACTATTTGATATCTATGTGTTTAGCTATAGATTGGATTATAATATCGTTTCGCCCACATTTATCAATGAAATATGATTTTATTCGAAAAACACTTCTGGTGTTATTAAATTTCGTTGCTTTTATAGTTTATATTGTTTCATGTTCTCAATGTGCAAAATTAAGAACAATATTTTTAGCTTGGTTAGAACTTTCTATTTTTATAACCTATTTTATATCTTTATTTACCATTGCTATTCTGTATGTTTTAGTAAATAAGTTAGGATTACAAAAAACATACGTTCAAACTTATTATTATTTTAACATACCAATAATTGTTGTTTTATCTTATATTCCAGTTATGCTTTATCATTTATTTTTAATGTACTTTAAGTTACATTTAGTTGTAGAAATTGTGCTTCTTTTTACAATGTTTATACCACAAATATTAGGACATGTACATTTCGGGTTTATTTTATTAGTATTATATAAACATGATATAGAAATTAAGAACATTACTATGAGACATTTTAAAAATTTGGAAGAATTTAATGATGATCGAATTTTAGCTTCGCATATGGAAAATGAAGACCGTACTTATGTGCATGCTGATAATTTTGGTAGTGTTGAAGATACGCGACGGTTATCTGAAGCGTATAATTTGAAAGGATAATTTATATTTAATGTTATTGTAAGATTTTTAGCTGGGATTTTTCAATAGAAAAGACTGAATAATGATAATTGTTAAATTTAAGTTTTTCTCCATAAAAATGTAATAAATGTAATAAAAAGATATCCGCCATGATGAAGTTATCACTTTTGTACGATGTCCCAAAATGCACAAATTGTTTCATTAAAAACAGAAACAATATTAATTTTTACATTTTCTTTTTTTTTAATTTGTTTTTTATTTCATTTTTATATTGTTCAATTTTTGGGTTTTTATTTTTCTGTTTTTTATTGCTTTTGCTTTGTTTCTAGATTACTTTATTTTTTAATTGTATTATGGTATATTTTTAATTTGTGCAATTTTTCTCGGTTTTTTAATTTTTTCCGATTTTTTTGTATTTAATCTTCTATTTGATTTCCTTGTTTGTTTTCATTTTTTTATTTCTTTTTCCCCCTTTTAAATATTCGTCTTAAATTTTTCCTTATTTCCGATTTGTTGTTAATTTTTAGCTATTTTTAACGATTTTTTTTTTAGTTTTTAATTTGTTTAGAATATCAATTCTTTATATAATTATTTTGTGTTTTGGGATTTTTTAAAAATTTTTTAATTTTTTTGCTGTTATTTGTTTTCCTTATTTGTGTCCAGTTTTTTTAATCTATTTTCTTTTCGTTTTAGTTTTCTGTATTAATGTTTTTTTTTTATTTTCTCTATTTTTATTTAATTTTTTTAAGGTACCTACGCGATTTTTCCTGTCTTTTTTTTTGAATTTTATCTTATTTTAATGTTGTTTTCCAATTTTCACCTATTGTTTCAAATTTATTATTTCTGTTTCTTAAATTCCTTATTTTATATACATTTTTTGTCTTTTTTCTAATTCTGCATGTTTTTGTTTTTTCTGCTTCTTTTTGTATTTTATTAACATTGTTTTAATATTTTTAAACTATAGGTATAGTCTAATAATAAACCACATCGCCATGTCTCTCCGCAACCTAGCTGTTAACGATATTAGAGAGTTGTATCCATAAATTTACTTATACACCGCCGTCTATTAGGCATTCATAGAACTTAACAATAAATAAACACTATTATAAATAAATATCTAATACAAAAAATATTTTATAAAAAATAGAAAATCTAGTTGAACACATAAGAAAATTAAAGAAAAAGGAAAGTTTTTAATTTTTATACAAAATGTTTTTGTTATTATTTAAATATTTTTTTACTTGTTTTTAATTATTATATTTATTCAAAATTTAAGTAAAATAATCCATTGGTGCGTTAAACAATTTTTGGTAGGTGACAATCTTATGAATTCGGGTGCTACTCATTTTAATTTCCGATATACACATATTATGTAATAGACATTTTACATATAATCCGCTTTCTTCAAATCTATTCTCCGAGATAAGTCAAGAAACTCTTCTCCTTTTTTATTGTATACAATTTTCTATACAGGCATTAATAAATACCTACCTTCTCAAAATTCAATTTACAAAAGACCACTTTTCGACTTCTTGACAAATTACCACCCTGAAAATCGAGCAGAGAGGCATCATTTTAATTCGATCTTGTTATTTTCAATGCATTTTGGATCGTTGAATCTCCATCCTTCAATTACTTATCTAGAATTCGGGCCCCACCTGCATTCAATATAAATGTAGATTAACCGGTTTTGATAAATAAAAGGATCATAGATATGATTGAATAAAAGTAATTTAAATATCATATAATCGAACATTATTGGTTGCTAGGGTTTAGTAGGGTTAATTATTACTGTCGATAATTTTCTTTGTTCAGATGTTTGTTGATCGATTAAAATCAGATTATTAAATAACTCGTAATTTTTCTAAAGATATGCACTGCAAATAATAGTCTTTAAATTTTTATTTTTCAATTAATAGCAGGACATTAAAATAAACTTTTATGAAATTGTTTTATGACTACTTTTTTAAATAATTTTTAATAGTGTATTTTTTGTGCTATATAGTAAATGGCTATATGTTCATAGATTGTGCAAGTTGTTGAAATGAAATGGATATTCTTCGGCATATTATAAGAATATCATCTATAATGATTTCTGAAAAACCCATTTGTTTTGAAGATACTATAATCGATTTTGTTAAAATAATAATAATAATAAGAGTCTTTATTATTTCCAAATTAAAAATGGTACATTAAACTACATAAAACTACATAACTTACATTAAACTACATAACTTACATTTTAATCTGATTTTAAACGTTGGAAATAAAGGGCGAAGTTCATTTCCTCAAATGAATCGAAAGACTCATTATGGAAATGTTAACAAAAGTACAGTATACATCAGTCAGTTTGTCAATTTTTTGATGATAACTTGGATTGGCTGTTTTATTCACTAATCTGCGTCGAATAAAATCTTTTGAAAAATTTTTAATGCACTCTTAAAAATGGCATAGAAAAGATTGATGTTTTAAAATTGGCGTATAAAAAAATGACAGAAGCCAAAAATGGCATACAGAACAATGACACTTTGTCAAAAATGACAAATATGACATATTATACCCAGATATCAAAATTGATGTATTAAACAAGGACAAACATCAAACTTGACGTATAAAACAATGAAACACATCTCAAAAAAATATAAAAAACGTTAATCTGTCAAAATTGATATATAAAAAACAATGAAAAAGTTTTCATATTAAATGTTGAAAAATTGACGTGCGAAACAACTACCTACATGTCAAAAATGACATAAAGTTGATAAGTCAAAATGGAAGTATAGAAAACAAAAACACATATCTAAATTAACATTTTAAATGTGAAAAAATTGACGTAGGAAACAATGATATGTTCAAAATGACGTATAAAATGTTTATATGTCAAAATTAAAATATTAAACTAAAGTACACGTCAAAACTAACATGCTCAACAATGAAAGATGTTAAAATTGATTAAAACGATGACATAAAACAAAAATGACATAAAACGTTAGTATATTAAAATGTCAAAAATGGTATATAAAAGACTGACATTATATTAAAAATGACAGGATTTGGTTAGAGTACGTCTCGTCAGTGACAATAGGGTACCGGACAGTAATCGAAAAAAAATCTTAGATGTGTTTTAAAAAAAAGTTTGTTATACAACAATATCACTTAATAAAGATTTTTAAGAAATAACAATGATTTATATTTTTAAATCAATAAATAAAGTTGCGTAAATTACCTGTGACGTGTAAGAACCCAAACGCCAATCACAGTGCGTAACGTCATATGTTAGTAGCCATAAGTAAACAACATGTATGTTATTTCGCGTTTTTCTACGATTTATTTGCATTTTTCTAAAAATATTTAATTGTAATTAGTTACGAATTGAAGGACTATAGTCATAACAGAAGTTGTCGTAAGTGCTTGAAGCCTTCTGTTAAGTTTTTATCATGGAACAAGGTTATACAAAAGCCGACAATGGAAATCTCCTAAAAGTTGATATTTTCATGGTCAGCAGTTTCTTTGCCACTAATTCAGACTTTTGTTCTGCCGAATTTAGAAATGTGAAAACATTTGTGTAAGTATTTCAATCTCTTTTTGTTTATCTTAACCATAGAAATGATTGAAGAAATAAGTAAAACTTAACCTATAACACCTACATTACATACACACTAAATATGATTATTTGTATTATGGGCTGTGTAATAACACTCTAGGTACAGTACTTACATCAAAGTGATCTTCACAAAAGTAAACTGCTAAAGTAACAGACATTCCATCGCACTTTCGTCTTGCTAGGTCTGACCATTTCTTTCGTATGTCTGGTTTTCGAAGTACATCAATAAAAAATTTATTTGGAGTACCTAGTTACTGATGTATTTCCACATCGAGGTACAACACACCAACGATATCTTTTTCGGTCCATGATGATTAAGAAACACAAAATACATAATTTATCCAAGCACTGATCACTTGTAATATGGCTTGTAGTTTGTTTACCTCCATATGACGTCACGCGATCTGAATTGACATGAAGTGCTGTTGTCGCGGCAATTTTAAATAAATTATGTTTTTGACGTTTGTAAGTACTCCAGAGAATTTATTTAATTAAAATATTATTTTTTATGGCTATATATATATATGAATAAAGATTATTTTTAAACACTATTTGAAAAGTTGTCCGGTTCCCTATTATACGAAGTATAGGCACGCCAAAATTACATTAACTATTTAATAGCAATTTATTCAAAGCTTGGCGATTTTACATTGTAAGTTTTCGGGCCGTAATATTCCCGACCAAAAAATCATCGAATCCTTCGTGAAATAGACACATTAAACCAAAATACATTAGTTACAATCCCTCAATTTCTGACAAATAAACTTTTCACCGATGAAGCCAGTTTGTCAATGAAGAAATGTGATGATCGATTTCAACATCAGTTCTATTTAAATACTTGTTTAGGTATGACCATCTAATTGGACCGGTATTATCCCCAACAAGACTTACTGGGGAGACGTATCATAACTGTGCATTATCACATTTCAGATTGGTTGCTCATAATTTTTTAACATCAACATATGGAGGTGTCTGGATTAGTCGATGTTAAGGTGTTAACCATATATGCCATTGCGGCTTAAAAATCTTGAATTATTTCTTATAAGGTTTTCTAAAGTTATTACTGTTATTAGTTTACGCTACTCCAGTGTGGATTTTGGACGATTTCTAAAATCAGATAATTGTAATTTAATTAGAAACAAACCTGCTATCTGGATCTGGAAAATTAAAGAGGGACGAGCAAATGCTTTGCCGGTACTGAGGCCACATATAGACCATTGTGCATCCTCTCATATATAGGGATATCCACAGCTGAGGCTGGAATCAGGCCTAAAGATTTAAATAGGTGAAGAGAATCCCGAGGTGGATCTTCCTGACATCGGCTGGTGTAAGCCAGTACTTGTCCAACACTCTAGTGTTTTCTCTTCTTGTTCGCAGCCTCCCATAGGGAAGATTCTGCTAATTTTATCCTAAAGAGATGTTGTCGCAATTGGCAGTGACCTGTTAAGATTCCCACAGCTGTGCGGAGATTTTGTTTGGTCAATCCCTTAAATTTGCTGTTTCCTCGGCAGGATAAGGTAATTACTCTCTAGCCAGTCTACAGTTCGTTGTTTTATCGCAGCATTATATAAAGTTTTGGTTAGAAGCCCCCCTTGCTCAATTATCCACAATGCGGTTGCCCATGTCCTTTAATCCAGCTCAGAGTGACCAGGTTATTATGGCCGGCCTCAGTTAGAGTTTGGTGACATTCTAGTACTTAACTTGAAGTATACGTGTTCTCTTCAAGGTCAGTAGTGCTTGTCGGTAGTCCATGTAAATATTTACATTCTTGTCTGTGATGTTCCTATCAATTAATTCTTTTGTAGCTATAGCTATGCCTGTAAGTTTTAACTGAACCACACTTGACAAGCCATCCATATAGGCATTTAAAGCGTTTACTACGCTGGGGTCTGCTGTCTAATTTGTTAATATTTTGGAGGGTTTGTCAAAGACAACTCTTGGTACGACGACATCAGTGCCTGCTTGTGAGAGTTATATTGCATTTAGCTATTCCCTCCACAGACTGTCACTATGGATACCGGTTCCTACAGTGGGTTCGATACCAACCGTGCCAAAGCTTACAATGGTCATCAATGTTACCTCCTGAACAAATATGTCAAGAGGGTGAGTTTAAGTATTATTTCCATTGCCCTGGTTGGAGTGGTTTGCATTGATCCTGTTACGATAAGGCATGTTGATCTTTCAATGGTTTAATTTTCTGATAGCTGTTGGTTGTTGCACTTTATACCACCACACGACACCACCAGATCTTATGATTGCGGTGTAGTTTGACATGGTGCCCTTGAGGGATAATACCCAGGTCTGTGCTATGGTTCTCCGGCATTGCACATAGTTCACTTCTGTAGCAAAGATTAATTTAACCTTGAAGTGATTTTAAGCTTTTAGTTTCTTTTTCTTTGTGAAATAAACCATATGAGGTTAATAGAAAACGATGGTTCTTTACACCATGTCGATAAAGTTTTGAGAGCCACATGCATTTTGTCGCAAAGTTTGCTTTTAAAATTTTCTGTTGGCAGAATGACCATGTTTCACAGTAAAAGTAAAAAAATTTCTCCCTGTGGACAGCCCCTCGTAACCCTGCCTCGTATCTTGACGTCATGTACAGTTATTTCTATTGCACGCATAAAAAGCTGAGAATTCACCCGCTTACTGTTGTTGAAACATTTCGGGTAGTAAGCGAGTCCAATCTTTTAGGGAACTCGCTCAATATCAATACGCCCATGGCAGATTTTTTTCTGTCCAATGACCGCTTAATCTGACCAACAACATGATGTAGAGCCGAATTGGTGGATTTTCTTGTCGTTTATGCATGTTGATTAGGATGTTGAGGTTTGGTATTAGTTACTGTATTCGTTGTGTACTTTTTATTTGGCCTAACCAGCGTTTTTATTAAAAATGATGTTAAGCTAATAGGTCGGTGAGCTTTTGGAATGGAGTAATCCATTCTTCCAGGTTTTGGTATAAAGACAACCTTTACTTCTCTCCACATCTTCGCAATAAAAGTCAGAGCTAGTAAAGCTCTGTTATATTTGAAATAATTTGGCACTCAATGAAAAAAAGATTAAATGCCTGAATCCCAAAGAAAGATTGTTTATTTTAAATTAAGCAACTTTATATATACTTTTCGATTATAAAATAGTGTAACGGGATAACCGTAAAGAAAAGGACCTTAATTTGAAAGATTGTTATTCTAAAAACTTCTAAACACACTAACTAGATTAAATAATGTTTCTAGAAAATTCTAGAAAGTTCTAAACACACTGACTAGATTAAATAATGTTTCTAGAAGATTCTAGAAAGTTCTAAACACACTGACTAGATTAAATAATGTTGTATATAAGAGGATGTGTGGGCAGTTAACGTCAGTTCAAGTTCAAATATTCACAAGAGTTCATTGTATTGTCAAGTAGTTAGACGTTATCCAACAGAGTTCAGTGTATCTTAACAATTTTGTAAATAAATTGTGTAAAAGTCCCCATAAGTGTTTCAATATTAGTACTGTCACCAATATTGTTCACCCTGTATCATCCAAACCAATTTTTTTTATTAGAAATCATCATGAGACAAAATATTCTTAAATAGGCCAAGGCATAACCCCATTTGGCATCGTGATAGAAAGAATGAGGCGAAGTAGTGGATAGTTAAAAAAATAAAAGAGCAGAAAAATAGGGATCAGATATAGGCGTGAATACATTTAACATTTAACTGTATAATATGTACAGTCAGAATTAGTTTACTCAAGAAAGCATTGTAAAGGTTTGAATTTTTTTCTATTATAAACATTTTTCCTCTTTTATATTATTAAAAAATTATTTTTAACAATCATTTCATTAAACTAAACTTTCATTTCAAATTTAATCTTATTAATAATAATAAGCATGCCAAAATAGTATATCATGTTAATATTTATATCCCTTTTTTACAGTTCGAATCTACAATCGTGCCATTAATTATGAGAGAATTTCTTTCAAACAAACAACCATGAAAATCCATTTTATTGTTCTTTGTGATTATAAAATATTATTACTGTCTCCAATATTGTTCACACTGTATCATGCAAACCAATTTTTGAAGTTTTACTTCTATTCGTGCACTCGGCGGAGGAAATTTGTGTGGGGTTAAATGGGAAAAATCATTACATATGTAATGGTGTGAGTAAGAGAGAGAGACAGAAACACATATAAGGTATATTAGTCGGTAAAAACCAAGATGAAATATTTACTACATGTTATTAGTCATAACTATAAGTCCTTTAAATACCGTTTAAACATTTAGTACATTGAAAAGAGATAGATATACAGAAAACAGTCTGAGCTAATGTTTTGGATATCATAATGACGTATCACATTGTGTTTGACAGATTATTTTATAATTCTGTTACGTATGTATACATATAAAGTTAAGTATTTTATATTAATAATAATATTCAGTAATGAGTATTGTATCGTAGTCTACAGTTCCGTCACATGGTTGCGTTATATCCTGCACTATGCTTTTGAGGTTGTTGGCAACATAAAGATAGTTTTTAAGAATAGTCTAGGAAATAAAGCAAAACCTTTGAAATTTGTAACGTAAGATGGATCGAAATGCGGTTTTTTGCATTGGATTTGTTAGAGTATCAGAAAATTTGTCGCTATTTTTCATAATGTAAAAATGAGAAATTGCACTTCTGCACTCGAAAAGTGCATTCCGAACAGACAATAGATAGAAAAATTGCAACTCGGTAATTATTGCTGAAAATGGGTTCAATTTATATAGTTGGGGTTTTTGGGGTTGCTGAACACAAATATCATGATGCCAAAACTCTCCGCGGCACTTGGTGCCTAGGGTATTTACCTCTTCTCCTGGGGTTTTATGTAAATTCTGTACAAAATCAGTGCACACTTGGTACTCGGCGATTTTTTGTGTCGCTGAATACGAATATCATAATGGCGATGGTCTCGGAAACACCTGGTGTTTAAGACACGCCTCGTCTCCAAAAATTTTATGCAAATTCACTGCAAAATGAGTGTGCATTCGGTACTAGTAGGTTTTTGAGGTCGCTGAACACGAATAGTATATAATGATCTTGCTAAATCATTCGCATACAAATTTATAAATCCGGGCGCGTGCATAGAAGTATAACTTATGCCGGTACACTGCCTGCCACAGTGCCACATCCGTTTTTTTTGATTAGTAATCATCAAGACACAAAATATTCTTAAATAGGCCGAGGAATAAACCCATAATGGCATCGTAATATAAAGAACGAGGCGAAGTTAAAGAAATAAGAGAGAGGAGAAAAGGGAACAGGTATATGCATAAATACATTTAACTGTATAACATTGTAGCATTCCCAAAAAAAAACACCTTAAATAATATTATATTCTCGTTTACACTTTTGTCGGTATGCAACCAACTTTACCTATTCAGAGACCGATACATATCGTAAATACTCGAGAAGAACCGAGAGAATCAACCGGGGTAAGAGAACAAGCTTTTAGCGAGGAAAGACGATTTTACGTGACAAGCGAAAGGAAGCTGATTTCCTCGTTTGTGAAAATTAATGGCTGCCGGTTAATTCACAGTATTAAGATTACCGTTTGTTCTTGGTTTATTCCGTATCGGAAGTGTAGAAAAAATACTGCATTTCAATTTGGATGTAGATGTGCTTAAATTGGAAGTACAACCTGTTTGATTCATGGTATCAATAAATTCATGGTGCTACGTGCTGTCTGTTGGAAGACTCCATTTTGAAATTTTTATAAAATTATATGGTACCGAGGTAAATGGATACCTAGTGATCTAAAAACCTTATGGATGGTTTTATAGATGCTTTCCTATGTGCTGATGTTTAATTCTACATGGTTCTTGGTTAATTATGGTATGTTTAAAGAAGCCTTTTTATAGTAGAAGCGTGACTTTCCGGTCACGAAGTATGATTTTTGGTTCCGGATTACAAGGTAAACTTTCGACTATTCTTTCTGTTATTTCTCTATGTTCGATACTTAGTTGAACTGCGAATATTCTAAGAAACAGTCACAATTTTAGTGCTTATTCGGAAGAATATGCTTTTGGAAACTTTTTATAGTGATTCTATCTAAATTTAAATTGTTATAAGCTTTTAGCGGTATTAAATCAGTTAATAACATTAGTTACTATTCAAATCTATGGAACTATGATTGAATGATAAATATGTAGTGTTTTTAAATTTTGTCTTTTTTAACTTTCTTCAAAGTGTTGGTGTTCAATCGTAATCTTACATGATTATCACCTCTATGGTACTTGTATTGATAAATTTCATATTTGTATTCATGTATATAGTAATTTTTAGATATTTAGAACACTCAGAGTGTGCACTCTTTAGAGAACTGAATTTTGTTTTAAAGAAAGGAAATATACCTTCAGTATATATTTCGTTTTAATTGAGTTCTCTACATACTTTCGTTTATTGAAAATAGGTTATGCAATTTAGATAAGATCTGTAATATTATATGTACAGGAATATTAGTTTTTTAATAACCGTATTGTCAAATACCGGTTAATATCTTTCACTGTATAAACAGAAGTGTTAGCTTTTTGGTGATAACCGTTCTCACTAATACTGGTGATTTTTGTTTTATTTTTTTAATACATTGTTTTATTGTTTTTATTGATATCGTTGAGTATTTATTTCTTATACCTTCCCAGTAACTGTTCTGATTCAAACCTCTTGTTTAATAAAGATTTAGATTTTAATAAGACAAAAGGATTCAAGGAATTGTAGAATCAATAAGGTAAGTTTAAAATAATGATTGACTTAAGGATATAGCTCAATTAAAGTGTGTTCCCTAACCATTTCAGATTTAATAAACTGTTTCCCAATAGGTTTCTTATTTTCTTTCCTATTTCACTATAAAAAAAAATAAGTGGCGCCCTTTACCGATTTGTAAATATTTTCTATGTTTCCTTCTTCCTAGATACTCGCCCAATTGCTCCTTCGACCCACGACTCGCTCTCCTCCTACCCCCTGAGTGCCGTCCGCATTTGGCTAACCCTTTGTGAGCCTTTAACATCAAAAAAGGGGTTACACAAAAATAGCGCCCAGCGTGTGGGGCCTGAGTATCTTTTCTTTAGAAACTTTTTTGTCATTAAATCTTAATAAACTTTTAGTTTTAATTATTCACCCCAATTTGTCTATCGTTACTTCTAAACACACTTTAAAACTTTTTTTGTTGTTAGTAAATTAAAAAACTTGAATCCTTTTCAACATGTCTAATTTTGAAGTAAACTTTCTAACTACTGAAGAAGTTAACTATGAATTGAAAATAAGAGGAACAATTACTGGAAGGAAAATTGATGAGAAACGTAAGATTTTAAAAAAAAATTGTTAGCTAAAGATTCAAATAGTAACTTAACTCTAGATGATTCTTGTCATGAGTAGTTCTCATTTGATATGAACTTACCATACCCTTGTATACTTTCCGTTTCCTTTTTCTGCTGTTTTTAGTTTTTAACCCCGTTTGGGCGGCGGGAATAGAATAACCCCCAAAGTGTTAAACTGCTTGTCGTACGAGGCGACTAAATGAAACCTTTCCCCTCTCTGTTTAAGTATTTCATGTACTTTCTGGGAATTTTTTTTTTGTTAGATTTGTTATCGTCCATAAGGTGGAAACTCACCTAAATCATTTCATCGTTATCACATCCCTGATCTTATTCTTTGCTTTCAGTTTAGTGATACGATTTCTTTTGAGAACTTTACCTTTAAGTGAATGTATCACTTAAAGTACCTACCTTACCGTCTTTGTATAATTGGAAATTATTTCCTGTTAATTTTGTCCTTATCTTACCGTTTAGTGAAGTTAGTCACTTAATTCTACCGTACCGTTTAATGAAGAAGACATTCATTACCCTACCGATAACGTTCAGAAGAATTATTCTCTCGTTATATTTACCGTATCTTGAAGTGTTTAATCACTGCTTGTTTTTCGACGACATTATTAGATGTTATATTTCCGTATGGTGTATTTTTACACATTTTGGTTTAGTATGATCAGTACTAGATAGTTTTAGCACTATTTCTTTAAGTGAAATTTAGTATATCGTTATGTGAGGATTTGTTTAGAGCCGTTGTGTTTAACCTCGCTTTATTTGACCTAAGAGTGTTTAATAGCTAGTCTACGATTTTGATTTGTCTGGCGAATATTGATGAATTCAATCACCACCTGTAAGTTTTAATGAACACGTTCTCAGCTAGATGTTATTTCTTTTCTTCTCCCAGATTATGATTACTTTGACCTTATCAGTTGTCACGAGAGATAAGCCTAGGGAAGCCGTAGGGAATTCTTCCCGGTAGTGGTCTGTTGAGCTTTTAAGGAAGACAAGTAACCATTAATCCTATCTCTATCTCCTTTTGATTCTTTATTAATTATAGTTGTCTTGTTAGAGTATACCTACTATGACTCTGGAGTTCCATACTATTGGTTACTTCATACCGATGTTGACTTACCGATTTTGTCTCTAAATTATTTTTAGACGTATGATACGCGCAGCTATCAAAACCACAGACAACCATAAAATATTTTTTTTCTTTTCTTATGTTTCCTATTTCTAGTTGAAAACCATAATTGTGTACGTCATTTCCAATTCTTACTACCTTTGAGTTCTATCTAAAATCGTGCTAGTAGCTACTATTAAATTAGACTTTACGTATCTCGTATTTACCGTGACTGTTGGATTTAATGGAGTCAATAGACTTATTAATTTCCTAATTATATCTATCGTACCGTGTTTCTTTCTTGCTTTACAAAATTACTATTAACAGTTTGGTTTAACTTCACCTTTCGTTCTTCATGGGTGTTTCCTAATATGGAATGACGCGTTGTGCCGCCCATGGGAAATTTTACTTTATAGGAACATAGCCTTCTTTTTCTCTCTTCTTAAGTGTGTCAGTAAATGTTATGTGGTCCTGATATTTTATATCAAGGGACAGTATAAACGCCTTTTGGGCGAATATTTTTTGCTTTGCAATATGATGGTTATTTAAACCAACGTTAAGGGCTACCCATCTAGGTCGAGCTGTACACCGGTGTGTGTTTCCGTACAGAAACTTCGGCGTAGGTCGTTCCTGATCACTCTGTGATCTTTCGGTTGGCCGGTACCGCTTATAGAAATCTGGTCACGAGAATCTCTAGTTTGAATAACTAGGATTCATTTATACCTATCGTTTGTTCCTTCAGAACAACGTTTAGTTTAACTTGTACGACATATGTTTATTGTTAGTTTTGTCTGTGTGGACAAATGACTACCAAGATAGTTATTATTACTGTAGGGTGCAATCCTATTGAACTCCGCATATTTTATTTTATTTAGGTTCTGTTGAGTCACCTTTTGACATTTTCCTTTAGCTGGTCAAGTTTACCCTTGTAATAAGTAAGATCATTCGAATAATGCTACTGTGGTTCCCACCCTAGTAGTTTCTTCTCGAAAACTGTGGTCTTCAATGGACTCCAGTTTCCTCTCTTCGTAGGGGGCTGTGTAGCATTCCCAAAAAAAACCACCTTAAATAATATTATATTCTCGTTTACACTTTTGTCGGTATGCAACCAACTTTACCTATTCAGAGACCGATACATATCGTAAATACTCGAGAAGAACCGAGAGAATCAACCGGGGTAAGAGAACAAGCTTTTAGCGAGGAAAGACGATTTTACGTGACAAGCGAAAGGAAGCTGATTTCCTCGTTTGTGAAAATTAATGGCTGCCGGTTAATTCACAGTATTAAGATTACCGTTTGTTCTTGGTTTATTCCGTATCGGAAGTGTAGAAAAAATACTGCATTTCAATTTGGATGTAGATGTGCTTAAATTGGAAGTACAACCTGTTTGATTCATGGTATCAATAAATTCATGGTGCTACGTGCTGTCTGTTGGAAGACTCCATTTTGAAATTTTTATAAAATTATATGGTACCGAGGTAAATGGATACCTAGTGATCTAAAAACCTTATGGATGGTTTTATAGATGCTTTCCTATGTGCTGATGTTTAATTCTACATGGTTCTTGGTTAATTATGGTATGTTTAAAGAAGCCTTTTTATAGTAGAAGCGTGACTTTCCGGTCACGAAGTATGATTTTTGGTTCCGGATTACAAGGTAAACTTTCGACTATTCTTTCTGTTATTTCTCTATGTTCGATACTTAGTTGAACTGCGAATATTCTAAGAAACAGTCACAATTTTAGTGCTTATTCGGAAGAATATGCTTTTGGAAACTTTTTATAGTGATTCTATCTAAATTTAAATTGTTATAAGCTTTTAGCGGTATTAAATCAGTTAATAACATTAGTTACTATTCAAATCTATGGAACTATGATTGAATGATAAATATGTAGTGTTTTTAAATTTTGTCTTTTTTAACTTTCTTCAAAGTGTTGGTGTTCAATCGTAATCTTACATGATTATCACCTCTATGGTACTTGTATTGATAAATTTCATATTTGTATTCATGTATATAGTAATTTTTAGATATTTAGAACACTCAGAGTGTGCACTCTTTAGAGAACTGAATTTTGTTTTAAAGAAAGGAAATATACCTTCAGTATATATTTCGTTTTAATTGAGTTCTCTACATACTTTCGTTTATTGAAAATAGGTTATGCAATTTAGATAAGATCTGTAATATTATATGTACAGGAATATTAGTTTTTTAATAACCGTATTGTCAAATACCGGTTAATATCTTTCACTGTATAAACAGAAGTGTTAGCTTTTTGGTGATAACCGTTCTTACTAATACTGGTGATTTTTGTTTTATTTTTTTAATACATTGTTTTATTGTTTTTATTGATATCGTTGAGTATTTATTTCTTATACCTTCCCAGTAACTGTTCTGATTCAAACCTCTTGTTTAATAAAGATTTAGATTTTAATAAGACAAAAGGATTCAAGGAATTGTAGAATCAATAAGGTAAGTTTAAAATAATTATTGACTTAAGGATATAGCTCAATTAAAGTGTGTTCCCTAACCATTTCAGATTTAATAAACTGTTTCCCAATAGGTTTCTTATTTTCTTTCCTATTTCACTATAAAAAAAAATAAGTGGCGCCCTTTACCGATTTGTAAATATTTTCTATGTTTCCTTCTTCCTAGATACTCGCCCAATTGCTCCTTCGACCCACGACTCGCTCTCCTCCTACCCCCTGAGTGCCGTCCGCATTTGGCTAACCCTTTGTGAGCCTTTAACATAAAAAAAGGGGTTACAACATGTATGGTCAGAATTAGTTTACTCAATATTGTTTTGTAAATGTTTGAATATTTTTTCTATTAAAAACATTTTTCGTCTTTTAGATTATTAATAAATTATTTCAAACCATCATTCCATTAAACTAAACTTCCATTTCAAATTTAATCTCATTAATAATAATAAGCATGCCAAAATAGTATATCCTGTTAATATTTATATCCCTATTTCACAGTTCGAATCTACAATGGTGCCATTAATTATGAGAGAATTTCTTTCGAACAAACGACCATGTAAATCCATTTTATTATTTATTGTTAGGAACTTCCTCGTAATGCTTATAAATTAATGCATCTAATATTTAAACAGAAAACCGTTTACTCCAACGCGCTCCGCAGATTCGTACCGCCTCATAATCTAGGATAATCCTTAGTTTGTCCACTAACTGAACACTGTTATTTACAAGAAGTCTAAGCTTGGTCAGCCAGAGGTACGAAAGGTCAAACAAGAAGGAATTGGAAAGTTAAGTAACAGGGGCGGAGTATGATTAAAAAAAAACAATAAAAGAAATAAATTTATAGTCCAACTAAGGACTCGATTTCGGAAATTAAAGAAAACTACGTTTTTCTGAACCAAATCCCAAAGTGTGAAAACGAAACCAGTTTAGTTGGCTTAAAACGTACCTAAGATTAGTTTTAACCTTAATCTGTATAAAGATCAAATGTGAAAAATGTCATACAGAAGTTGTTTGGTTATCGAACCAAATATTTTTGAACCAGTTCTGTACCCAGTTTAAAAGTGTAAAATTCTATTGTTTGCAAAAAAATATTTAAAACTAGTTTTTGGGATAAATTGTACAAAGATTGGATTTTTAAAAAACATCAACAGAAATTGTATAGTTTTCCAAATAAATAATTTGAAACTGGTTCGGTTCTGGACTGAGTTATTGACAAAAAACATTTAATACCAGTTTTCGTCATAAGTTGTCATAAAAAAGAACTTGTCTAGTTATCGAACTAAATATTTTAAATTCTTTTACAGACCGAGGTCTAAAGTGTGAAGATTATTAGTTGGTAGAAAAACCAATTTAAAACTAGTTTTTACGAGTAAAAATAAAAATATTCGACTGTCGAAAAAGAACCTCATCCTGAAATTGTCTACTGATTGAATTAAATAGTTTGAGAGATGTTCTGGACAGAGTCCTAAAGTGTATAGACTTAAATGACAATGTCCATCCCTGAAAAACCACAAAGATCGAATACAAAAAAAGTTGTTGTAGATATCGAGTCAAGTATTTTAAAACCGATTCTGAATCGAATCTCGGAATGTGGAAATGTTTCTTAAAAAAAAACAGGTTCTGAATTAAAAAGCTTTTGACTATAAAAATGAAAGAAGTTCCCAAAAAAAAAACATTTTGTTTTTTAGTTTTATTAATAATAATTGCAAAATTTATTTACATAAATGTAACTTTAAACCGTCTAAATTAACAATAGAAAAGAACTTTTTCTGATTTTAAATAAACTACTTTTAAAAGGTTTTTAAACTTAATTTGTCCCTTCATCAACAATGAATATTTAATTGAAACAATAAATGTTCCACATTTTAGTTAAAGTGTTTTACTTCAATTTTAATTTTTTTAATAATTGACTTTAACTAGTCCAGCTTTACGTAAAGCAAGTAAATACCATTTACCTAAATGGACTACAAGCACAGACTAATTTAGGATTCTGGTTGGATGTCAGGTAGGTCGTTAGTTAAGGAAATGTCCCCGATTACCACAAAGTTTACCGAAGACTGAAAGTTACCCCAAAAGTCAAGAAGCTAACTAATTGCGGCCGGTATCTGTGTCTCACTTGGTATACCGACAATAAATCATGACATTTTCTGCAAAATGTGTGTAACAACGTTTCAATACAGAGACGGTTTAAGGACAACGAAGGTTTATAATTCAGGTCAACGAAATTATGCTTTTAGCATTTCAAAAATGAATATCAAAGAATTGTAAAGAACAGCAAAACAGATTGAACGTTAAATAATATTTTAAAGCATCCAGCGAAGCCAAACCATTTTAAATAAATGCGCGAAAAGCAGAATGCAAGTTTAAAGCACAAATTGGAGCAAAGCGATTTGGGTTGACGATTCTTAACAAAAAAAAATCGTTAAGCAATAGGCGATGCTGATTGAAACAGCGAGATTTGACAATCGCTTGAAAACTTATAAATCCATAACCAACACGAATTTAAACCGCAAGTATTTTTAACATCTTAACGTGTAGACAATTGCATCAACATTTTTAAAACGATAAGGAAACCTAACGTCTAAACGAGCAGATTGGAAATGACAAGAAAATTAAAAAAAAACGGTGGCCGACGATAAAGTTAGAACACGATGTACCTATACCCAATATCTAAGTGCACTTTAAAAAGAAACGCATAAAAATTAATAAAGCGATCAGCGACGTGAATTGAAATAATAGTAAATCAGACAAATAATAATAAAGTACCTATACCCAACATTTTTTTTGTTTGACATCCATTTTATTGCAATTTATTTAATACAAAATAATAAACAATACATATGAGTGCTAAGAAAGTGACACAGTCAGTATTCACCCATTGGTGAATACCTAAATGAGTACAATAAAAAATTGAATTAATACAGTTATTAATAATAATTAATTGAATTAATTTGAATAGTACAATAGTACTTGAAATGATTAATTAGTTTCTAGTGTTGAGGTCAAGAGTATCTGGTCTTTGTAGTCTTCTGTTCTGTAGGGGTCTCAGGAGATTGGTGACCTATATGTTTGGGAGAACCTGTAGTCTATTGTGGTACTTGGAGCACAGATAAATAATTTCTTCTTTGACGGTTTGGACTTGGAGATCTCTATGTATATTATTGTTGGAAATGTACCAAGGAGCTTGGCGCAGATGCCATAGAGATTTTAATTGAAATCGCTGTATCTTGAGTAGGTTCGTTTCACTGGCAGGTCCCCAGATTTGGATGCCATACGTCCAGATGGGTTTCAGTAGACATTTGTAGATCAGCAGTTTATTGTCTAGACTTAGGCGTGGTTTTTGATTCATGAACTAATACATCTTTAATATATACTAGTCCCAGTTGCAGTCGTTTGTTCCAAATATGCTTTAACCATGTTAGGCGGCTGTCTAGGTAAATCCCCAAGTATTTGACGTCAAGGTTACAGCTAGATTGATTTCCTTCCTTAGTATAAACGTAATGTGTGTTAACTTAGACTTTGACTCTCCATAGTTAAACCATATCTCAAGTCTATTTAAGTGACTTTGTAGTATCTGAGAAGCTAGGATCGGATTTTCGTGGCAGGCCATTAGGACAGTGTCATCAGCATATGTTGCAATTGTTGTACGATCTGAAGTTGGTATATCTGCTGTAAACCGGAGGTATAGTGTGAGTCCAAGAATACTTTCTTGGGGTTCGCCAGAGTGCATACCCAACATGTAAGCTCGTAGCGTAAACAACTGTATGAAATGGATACTGCGATAGGCAACGCGAATTAAACAAGTAAACCCATCGTCTAAATGCGCAGCTTAGACAATCGAACCAAAATGATAAAGTGGTGAACGATGCTAATTCAAAGTAAAAGTAAACAGAACCTTTAGTCGTGTAGGTACGAAAAATCTATACGCATTAGCAATTGAAACGGATTGTATACCAAACATCTAAACCTCTAAAAAGTTAGCACTACCACATGCGAAATAAAAGATGGCATTATGTGATTAATTTGTCACTTTTTTGTCGTGATTTTGTCGTGCAAACAAAAAATCTGTCGCGAATTTAAAAAAAAAAAATTAATGGTAGTGCTAACTTGATATCAAGTTAGCACTACCACCTCTTGGAAACGATCTTCCAATGATCGGACAAATGTCTTATGTAGTGCATAATTTGTCGCTTTTTTGTCGTGATTTTGTCGTGCAAAAATAACATTTGTCGCGAAATTTTTTTGCCTTAAATCGATTATGGTGCTCACATGGTATCAAGTTAGCACTACCAACCATCTTCTGATATTCCGATAAAAATCTCGGCTAGCGCATAATTTGTCGTTTTTTGTCGTGATTTCGTCATGCAAAAAAAATTTTCGCGAAATTTTTTTTTGGACCTAATAGTAGGGGGTATAGGAAAATTCTTCGAAAGCAAATCTTCGAATCACAATTGTTCGAACACAATTCTTCGAAAAACAATTTTTCGATTGCTCAATTATTCGAATACACAATTCTTCGAAAAAATAGGTTTTAGGTTTTAACTAAACTTGTTGCGTACCGAGAATTTTTAAATCTTGAAGTATTTATTTCTGCCGGAATTAGGAATTAGGGATTAGGGTTTTTCCCATTATTAAATATTCATTCTCTGATTGGTGGTACCGGACCTTTTCCTGAACCGAAAGGAATATGAGGGCTTTACTGGATTTAATTATATTATTATAATTATAAAATTATATTATAAAATAGGCCACCACTACCAAAGTTAATCCTAAAGAATTCTTTATTGTGAAACGTGTAGTAATAACGATAATAATGTCTGTGGAATACGTGAAAAGTGAAAAAGGTAAATCAAAATTGTCACTGGATGGATTCTTATTTGTAAAAGATAAGCAGCTAGCAAATAAAATTTATTGGAAATGCGAAAATTTTCAAAAAACAAAATGCAAGGGTCGAATAATAACTGATGGAATTAATACAAAGTGCACAAAGGAACACAACCATGGGGGAGATGCTGCATCGGTAGAGGTTGCTAAGATTATGGAAGATATAAGAAATGCTGCAATAACAACAAGAGACACGCCTCAATTTATTATATCCAACCATGTGCATAAAATAAGTTCCTCGTCTGTTAACAAATTTCCAGAAATTAAAACAGTGAAAAGGACCATTAGAAATATACGCAACCGTAATGAAATACATTCGTTACCAGCTTCCAAAGAAGATATGGTCTTACCAGATGAATACAAGCAAACAATGAGGGGAGAGCCATTTTTACTATTTGATTCTGGACCGATACCATCCCGCATTTTAATATTTGGAACGGCAAATTCACTAAGACTACTTGGTGCAACAAGACATTGGTACATGGACGGAACAATTAAAACAGTTCCACATCTTTTTTGTCAATTATATACCATTCATGGTTTAAAAGAAAATGTATCCATTCGTTATTATACATTTTGCTGCCAGATAAAACAAAAGAGACATATGTACGCATGTTAACAGAAATCAAGAATTTGAAACCATCTTTAAATCCATCAACAATAATGTCAGATTTCGAAAATGCTGTGATAAGTGCGATTTCAATTGTTTTTCCGAACTGTTTGAACAGGGGTTGCTTTTTTCATTTCTGTCAGTGCGTCTATCGGAAAATTTAAAACCAAGGACTCAAACAAAGGTATGATTCCGACCCGGAATTTGCATTGAACATAAGAATGCTAAATGCTCTAGCATTTGTACCCACTGAGTATGTTGTCGAAGCCTTTGAGTCTTTGTGTGATAATTATTTATTGCCTTTGGAAGCTCAGGGCGTAATTGATTATTTCGAAGGCACTTAGATTGGTCGACCACCTAGAAGAAATCAACGCCGCGACCCCATTTTTTCCCATTCAATGTGGAACTGTTACAATGCCGTGCAAAATGATCTACCAAAGACCAGTAATTCAGTGGAAGGCTGGCATAGGGCATTCGAATCACAATTATCAGCCAGTCATCCTTCGATATGGAAATTTTTAGATGCCCTTAAAAGGGAGCAAAACCTAAATGAGGTAAAAATTGAACAATATGTAGCAGGGGCGGTTCCAGTTCAACCAAGGAAAAAATACAAAGAAAGCGGTGCACGAATTATTAGATTATTGACTGAATTTAATCCTTTAAATTTAAATGAATATTTACGTGGAATAGCTTATAATTTTGTTTATTAATAATTACCTACCTATTTCTGTAAAACTTATAATAAAAACAATTTAAAATTTAAATATTTTTCTTATTTGCTACTGCCCAAAAATACTTAATTAATTTGATTTATTTAAATATTTTAAAACTAGCTTTTGCCCGCGACTTCGTCTGCGTGTAATTCGAATAAAAGCAAGGTCTTTATGTATCAATAACTGGTGCCCGCGACTTCGTGTGCGCAGTATTAGTATTTCGAGTAGCTTATATTAGCGTGAAAAGAACTAACATTATGACATTAAAATTATAACATACATAATTTTTGGGTCGTATTTGAAAAATATAACAGTCTGACAATATTGAGATGTTACATTCGCACTGTAATAACGTAACAATATTGTCAACATAAGAAATACAGTAATTTTTTCAGACTTAAATGACATTTATCGTTATATTTTGGACAATTCACACAATATCTTTATAAATTATAGCCTATATGTTATTCTGATCTATAAGCTACATTACTGTAAAGTTTCATTAAAATCCGTTTAGTAGTTTTTGCGTGAAAGAGGAACAAACATCCATACATCCATCCAAACAAACTTTCGCCTATATAATATTAGTAGGATATTGTAACTTAATGGTTTTTTCGAAAAATTGTGTATTCGAATAATTGTGCATTCGAAAAAATATTTTTCGAAGAATTGTGTTCGAAGAATTGCGTTTCGATGAATTGCGTTCGAAGAATTTACCGGTACCGAATAGTAGGGCTCACTTTATATCAAATTAGCACTACCGCCTCTTAAAAACGGTCTTTCAATAATAGGACGAGTGTCGCATCAAGTGCATTTGTCGCTTTTTTGTGGTGATTTCACCGTGCAAAAAAATTTTTGTCGCGAAATTTTTTTCATCTTTATAGTAGTGCGACCTTGATATCTAGTTGCACTTCCACCCATCTTGTAATATTTGGACGTATGTCTCCTCTCGTGCATAATTTAACGTTTTTTTATCGTGGTTTTGGTGTGCGAAATTATAATTGTTGCAATTTTATTTAAATTTTATTAGTAGTGCTAACTTGATATCAAGTTAGCACTACCACCTCTTGAAAACGATCTTTTAATGATTGGACAAATGTCTTATCTGGTGCATAATTTGTCGCTTTTTTGTCGTGATTTTGTCTTGCAAAAAAAAATTTAATGCACTAATATTAATTTTTTTCAATACCGCAACATCTATTTTTCGCAAGACATTATCATGAAAAAAAGCGACAAATTATGCACTAGATGCGAAACTCGTCCGATCATTGAAAGACCGTTTTCAAAAGGTATTGAAGTGCTAACTTGATATTAAGTTGACGCTATCATTGAAATAACATAAAAATTTCGCGACAAATTTTATTTATGCGCGACAAAATTACGACAAAAAAGCGACAAATGATGCGCTAGCCGAGATTTTTATCAAAATTCCAGAAGATGGTTGGTAGTGCTAACTTGATGCTATGTTAGCACTATCATCGATTTAAGGCAAAACAATTTCGCGACAAATTTTATTTTTGCACGACAAAATCACGACAAAAAAGCGACAAATTATGCACTACATAAGACATTTGTCCGATCATTGGAAGATCGTTTTCAAGAAGTGGTAGTGCTAACTTAATATCAAGTTAGCAGTACCATTGATTTTTTAATAAAAAATCTCGCGACAAATTTTTTGTTCGCACGACAAAATCACGACACAAAAGCGACAAATTAATCACATAATGCCATCTTTTATTTCGCATGTGGTAGTGGTAACTTTATAGAGGTAACATCTAAGCGCGTAGCTTGGTTAATCGCACAAAAATCAATAGGGCGATTAGTTACGCGCATTGAAACGGCGACTAATACAAAGTCAAAGAGCGCACAAAAATTGTTATCTTAAAAATAAATCGAATATCTTCCTTTATATATTTTCTTATTTAATCAAAACTCGGTTACTTATAAATATTTTTATCTTTATTTCAATTTCAAAAGACCCTTTGACGATCCTGTTTGAGAAGCATATCGCTCTAGTGGTCTGTTTATAAATCCTGAATCACACTGACTTCTTGGAATAATAATGAGCCTTCTCGGAGTTATTTAAAGGAAGTCTGCATGAAATTGTTAGTCTGTTATGCTGAATTGTCGGTTATTAGTTATAGTTAGAGTTTCGCGTTTGTTTGGCGCCCTCAGGTCTATGTTTCTTGTACTTATTTGACTTAACTCTTTTCGTAACATCAAGACTAACAACAATATTGTAATTTTATGAACTTATTTTATAATTCACTTCGTCAATTTGCGAGAGGTGCTGAAGGTGAGACAGCATGTCGGTCTTTACTTTACACAAGTTGATTCTCAGATATGAAGTGTGTTTATGGGGTAATTAAGTTGATGCAGAAAATGTTTTTATTGTACAAAATAGAGTACTGCGCTGTATGGTAAACATTTCAAAAGACAATCTTATAAACCTCTTTTCAAACAATTTGGTATCTTCTCTCTTCCTTGTTTGCATATTTTTGAGTTGTGTGCATATGTATTTTAACATCGATGTTTATTTGACCGCAATAATGATATTCATAAATACAATACACGACAGGCTGGTGATCTTGACGCACCTATCGCACAAATGGTTTTTGAATGCAAGGCTTCTAACTACATGGGACCTAAACTATCTAAACTATGTTAACAAAATACCGTCTGATATAAACAATATTAACAGTTTTAGATGTGTGATTTTATATTATCTCAGAATTTTTTTAGGATTTTTTTTTTGTTTTAATATGAGATTGTAAATGTAAAATTTTGACAATTCGCATATATATTGTCTTATGGATAAAATAAATTAGATATTATTATTATAGAAGCAGTACTGAGTACAGTTTTGAGTTACTCCTTAAGGTAAAACAAAACCAGGAATTATTTGACAGTGGACAAAACATGGCAGATGAAAATAATTATCATTTTAAATCAAAGGAATGAAAGGAAGACAAGTATTTTTCTCACTGAAGCGTGTATTAAAATTGTAAAATTATTAGCTGAGCGCTTTCGGCCTAACAACGGCCATCATCAGAGCTAAGAGTCCTAAGGTTAATCAATACCCCAGAGGAGAAAAGGAACAATAGACTGTACAGTCTCCTAACAGTCTATTTCATTATTATCATTTTGTTTAGAAAACTTACGATTTAAGAGTCAATGACATCAATGTCCCAGTAGCGGATATAAAAATTATTTTTGTTATCTTAATTATTCTTTAAATCAAATCCGGCGCACGCATTTTTCTAGTTTGCACCTTCGTTAATTGCTTCTGTTTTGTTTTGCGAAAGAAAATTGTTACGAAATTGAGGTCAAGCAAGCGGAAAATAAAACATATGATCAAAATTATAAGAGGCTAATTTATTTCTGTACATAAGCTGCGTTTTGCATGTTTGAAACCATTTGGGAAACGTCTTTATTAAAGGCACTGCAGCCTCGTAAATTAGCTTTAATTTCACCTTTTGTTAGTACAAGTACAATTCAGATTGTTTCCAGGATATAAGATTAAATATAAGGAGACTAAGCCCTTCATTGTATCATTAAAAGCGTGGAATATCAGGACTGGGGTAAATATTTGTTTTCAATGATACTTTAGATATTGTTATTTGAATAATTATGTGGTATCCTTTGCATGTCGAGGTTTAGAGTTTGTATAAGCAGAAATTCCAAAAGCACACTGTAATTTATATCCTTTTTACCCAGAAATTATAACGTTATTTATGTGTATGTCAAGAATGCTCGATCATGCAAAAAATGTTATTGGTTTGTACACAAACACAAAAACCATTAGGTTCGAATTTTAAAGATTTATTAACTAAGCAAATAACAAAAATGCTGTTTAATTTATCTATATTTTAATTTCCTTTTAAGGCACTTGGTAAAACCCTATCACCAGTCACCAAACTTATGCAGGTTTCTGAGCCTGAGATGGAGAGCAGCTCATTCTGGCACCGACTTAGTTGCCTGAACGGCATGCACTCCACCTCCTTTTACCACCTTCCCCACTTCCGAGGTGGCCTCAGCAATTTCGGACCCCTGAATGGCTTTGGGGAAAAAATGCGGTTCTCATATGCCTTTGACAAGATAAGTGCACTTGTACTACATTCCTGTTGTCTTCCATGGTATTTATAACTTTTCTTACCTCTAAATCGTGGAATAATGTGTTGTTTGTTATATACCAAAGTTCGTTTACCGCTTCTCGTAGATATGCGCCATGGCAGATGCATACGCTAGGATGGGCATTATTGTTTGCATCAGTCTTAATTTTATCTTTATGTTTAATTGGTTTCTCCTTCCAATTAGCCCCACGAGCTTGCTTTTTGAGTATTTTTATTACCCGACTGACGGAGGGTTATGTTTTCAGCGCGTATCGTGTATCTATGTAATATTCTTCCTTACCTTGTATCTCCAGAACCGCTAAACGGATTTTCACATTTGAGGTATCGTTAAATTTGTCTTAATAGCCCAAGTGTTCTTAGATAGGTGACATTTAAAAAAAATCAAAAAGGGCGGATGTTTGACGCCACATTGTGAGGCAATAAAAAAATAAATTGTACCAAGCATATCGAGTGGGGTATCAAAATGAAGGATTTTAAACACAAATTCTAAATATGTATATAACTTTTAGTTTTAATATTAAATAGAACGATAAAAAAAGTAAATCGGATTTTTTTTTGTATTTTGATCTAAGTTCCTCGGCGAAAGTTGTTTAGTTTCATGAGTAGAACACGTGGTATCAAAATGATGTTTGATTTTCAAAAAGAGAATTGTAAAATTTCTACATAAAAACAAAAAAAAAATCAATTTTGAATTTTGAATGCCAGCCGAGCGTTGAAACGGATTTTCACATTTGAGGTATCGTTAAATTTGTCTTAATAGCCCAAGTGTTCTTAGATAGGTGACATTTAAAAAAAATCAAAAAGGGCGGATGTTTGACGCCACATTGTGAGGCAATAAAAAAGTAAATTGTACCAAGCATATCGAGTGGGGTATCAAAATGAAGGATTTTAAATACAAATTCTAAATATGTATATAACTTTTGGTTTTAATATTAAATAGAACGATAAAAAACAAATAAATATTTTAAAAATCCGACACAGATGTCCAGTAGCACCATTCAGAAATTAATGATTTCTCATGAACTCTTTAGCGAGTTTAGAATAAGCACTCTAAACTAAAAAGACATAAATAAAAAAATAATTAAAAAATAACAAAAAACCCGCCTGCATGCCTCCGACTGCAATTCTGTTTATAATGTTGCAAAAAATTGAATGACTATCGTGCTGATATTTCTATTTGTACAATACGTAGGTACGTAGGTGTGGTACTGTTTCAATTTATGTTTCTAGTTCTAAGTACCTAATCATTAATTTTTTTTAAATACCTAGTCATTGAATTTTCGTCTTGTTTCAGTTGATTTTTAGTTGTAGCTATCCATGCAGGCGGGTTTTTTGTTATTTTTTAATTATTCTTTTATGCTTTCTTTACTACGCTGTCGACGTGTCATTTAAAGCATAATCCTTGATCCATGGTGACTCCTAGGTATTTTGCTGATCTAGTCCATTCGATGTTGTCTTTTTCCATCGTTATATCTTTATATAGTTGATGGTGTCTTTTTTTAAACAAAACTGCCTTGTTTTATCCTAATTTATCAATATGTTGTAGGTATCTCATAATAATTTTTAATTGCATGTTTAAGGCACGTTTGTTGTACCTATATATTGTGTATAGCAGTGGGGATAGCAGTGCAATTTGGGAGAGTCTTGCTTCTGGAGATAAATTCCACTAGTGTTAAAACTTAAAGTTCTATTGAGTGCTTATTTCTAAATCTAAATTGTTCTTCTGGTAAGATGTTTAGTTGTTCGATTTGTTATTAGAGCCTTCTAAGTATCATTTTTTTTGCTACTTTGCTTAGTGCTGGTAGAAGGCTGATAGGACGATAGTGTTGGAGAAAAAGTTGGGTCTGGTTTCCTTATCATAACAACATCTACATTTTTTTTTAGAAAGTGCCTGCATGTTAGGATTCCATTGATAATTGTAATAACGTAGACTACATTCTGCTGCAGGCTCTTTAAAGTCCTGTTTATTCCCTGATGTTTGTGTATCCGTAACGTTGTTTCTGAAAATTTCGAGCACTTGCTACTAGATTCTAGGTACGGTCGACTTTTACATTTCTGCCTTCTCTTGTTTTATTCGGTAAGGTAGGAAGTTCCAGAAACGTCTAGCGGGGTTCCTGTGTATTTATGTTTAATCCGTAACAATACCCCTTATTAAATCTGAACGTTCCGTTCAGACAATGAAGGAAAAATTTCTAGCCACTTTCATCTTCTGCCGAGAGGCATTCAATTTAAACCAATCTTTAAATTTGGGTCATTCCCTTAAGCTAACATTGTCTCTTCTGTTTGCCATTGTTAGTTGTCTACAGTGGTTCGTAGCAAATGACCAATTTAGTCCTCTATTTCGGAACAATAAAAGCAATTGTTTTTACAATGTCTTTTTAAAAGAGCGTCTGCATTACTGTGGATTTTTGCTGATCTGTCTTTAATGTTTCGTATAATTAAAGACCTTCTAGCGATCGTGCCAGCTTTTCTTCTGAATTTTCAAGTTGTAAGATCCTTTTAAAACTGCGTAATCTGTTTAGAGTACACCCAAAAGTCCTCATCTGGTTATGCAGTAGTTTCTTTCTGCTTTGGACAACACATTGCTGAAATTAGCAATGACTTTTCCTGTCCATGTTATAAGAGAGAACAGCTCCAATGACCATGTTACTGGCACGACTCACACGGTATGTTAGTAGTAATAAGTTAAGTTAACAAAAAACAAAATCACTTAACTTAAAAAACCCTCACTCATTATGGTGATGGGTCTCAAACACAAGAAAGAGTAGGCATAGGAGTTACAGGTCCCAATATTAGGCTCTTAATAGCCCTGAAAAACACTTTTATTATCTAGAAACAGGAGCTATTAGCAGTAGGAGTTGGTCTACCCTGTTTTCGCAAATGAGGCTCTGAAGACCGAATATGAGCGGCATAACTGTAGTCCACAACCAGATCCAACGGTTGTGTAGAAGAGTGTAGTAAATGACACCTTGATGGACGCTTAAGCAATGGAAGAACGACCCTTGACAAATTCGACATATGCATTAAGATAAAGCAAGGGTCAATTTTAAAATATTTATTTTGTATTTTATTATTTTGATTTTAGTAGCGAAATTTTCCCAATAAAAAAAGTAGATATAAATAGTTGATGCCTCAAAGAAGTTATATAGAATATTTAGACTGAATATATTGTTTGTAACTGCAAAGTAATGGTTCGCCAACCACATAAATGTCTGAAAAAGGACTTCTGAGAGCCTAAAATGTTTATAATGTGTTGCAATCAAAAGTACGAGATGTCCTGATCTGTAATTATTAAAATCGCCACTGATGTTAACACAATTATTTTATTTGAAAAAAAAAACAGTTAAGTACCTTCGGTACTTTTCGAGATGAAACAGTTTGTTCGTTTTATATTGAAAACAGTCACAAGAAAACCAGTGAATTGCATTTATATGTATACAATATCCAAACTGATTTTTGTTATTAAAAATAAACAACTTAAAATTGATATATTCGTAAATATTTTATATACACAAACGATCTATAACCAGAAACTCTCTATGAAAACATTCATTCATCCTCGTTCATTTCTCAATTTTTCCCAAAAAGCAGGTATATTTTTCACCTACACGAAAGTACATACAAGATATGTGCTATATACATACAAGTAATGCGGAGTTTGTAACTTATCAGACATTGATAAATGGCATTCGGTCAGCTGAAGCTTCTATATCAGAAAGGGGAAAGGAAATTTACAGACCTGAGTTTGACTTAGAGCCGTCATAAGTCTTTTTCGCTGTCAGATTTATATTTACGCATAGATAGATCGATATTAATGAACTTTCAAAATATGCGATTACCAACAATGGAGAGTGGTATGATTCAAATAAATGGTGTTTTCAATCAGCAAATTGTGTTTAAAATTCTCTTGTAAATTTCTGTAAGTGTTGTTTTGTGTTAGAAAATACTATTAAAGAAAGAGTTGTATAAATGGAACTGGATTACTCTTCATAAATTTATGCAGACAAATTTAGCTACTCGTCTCCCAATGCAAACAAATACAAAATTATAGATTTTTCTTACAAACAATCAGTCTTTTCTGGCTACATTTACTTCGGTTAAATTCATTCCAGATATTCATGAAAAATACTTAGTTTTTGTAAATTTCTGTCAAGTTCAGCTGCTCTTTTTCTAATGTAAAAATATATGATACATATTATGTATATAGTTTTTTTTCCCTTATGAAAAGACTTTTGCTTTTTAATGAACAGTTGCCCTTCAGACTGTCTACAAGACTGGTTGCACTTTGTTTATTGAATCAAATTAAATTTTAAGTGTGTTTAAATTTAGATGATCTTTTTAGTAGATTTATATCTACTATTCAGCTGGTTCGCAGGTCACGACTTCGGGAAAATTTCACTACAGTTTTTCGTTTTGGCCCCCCTGACCTCAAAAACACCTTCCGTTCAAAAGTTTATATATATGTATGTATAGTTCCGATATAACGAAATCTGTGGACACGAAAGCGTTCGCATTTCTTAACGCATCGAAATGAAATTAGGTACAAAAATCAATCGTCCCAAAATCTCGGTCGAGTTCGTTAATGGGCCAAATCGGTAAGGCCGTTTGGGCATGACATCAAATCAAAATGGAAAAAAATTCGTAACTTTTTTACTTCACCCTGTACAAAAAAATGTTAGACAACTTTTTTGTTTGTCTTAAAGAGACCTACAACTAAAACATTTTTTTCTGAAACGTATACTTTTAATATATTCAATTAATATAAATCTACTGATGCGCCTGGCTTACCAAGGGCCATTTTTTTAATACGGACAGATTTACTCACTAGTTGGGAACAATTTAATTACTTCTTATCTCGGAAAGCGCAAATTTTTCTGTTCTTCAGTCATTTATTAAAAATTAAACTTACCAGGATTGTAAGTTGAAGTTTTTCGGTTTTTACAGTAGGTGTCGCTATCAGGATATGTAGCCATGTCTACGATTTGTTATATACACGATTGCTTTCTATTAACATTTACATCCAAAAACACCCAAGTCTTATTTTGTCAAAATAATAGCGTCATAGTTGTTTATATCAATAAATATGTCGTATTTCGTTACAAATAAAAAGCATTTGCGGCAATCATTGCTTTTCTTATTTCATGAAAAAAGCAGCTGAAGCACATCGTTTGCTAGTAGAAACTTTTAGTCAATATGCTCAAGTGAATAGAACATGTGGGACACGGTTTCGTCAATTTAAAACTTAGGATCTCGATTTGAAAGACAATGAACATCATAATGCAGCGAAAAGGTTTGAAGACGAGGATTTGCAGGTGTTGTTGGATAAAGACCCATCCCAATTACAACAAATATTGGCAGAAAAACCTAATATTTCCAGAGTAGCAATATGGAAAATGGGTGCCACATGCATTGAACGAAAGGCAAATGGAACATCGAAAAATCATTTGTGAAATGCTGCTTCAACGGTTTGAAAGAAAGTCTTTTTTGCATCGGATTGTCACAGGTAATGTTTTTTTTTGAGAACCCGATGCGAAAAAGATCATTGATTTCACCTGGTGAACTGCAAAGCCCAATCGCTTTGGCCGTAATGCAATGCTTTGTGTTTGGTGGGACCAGGATGGTGTGGTGTACCACGAAGTATCAAAAACCCTAGTAAGACGATAAATACGGATCGCTACCCAGTACCCACAACAAATAATCAATTTGACTCGTGTGTTAATTAAAAATCGACCGGAATGGGCCCGAAGACATGGCCAAGTTATTTTGCAACATGACAACGCGCCGTCTCATACCGCTAGATCCGTGAAAGACACATTAAAAACACTTAATTGGAAAATATTATCGCACCCGTCGTACTCTTCAGTCTTCGCTCCGCCCAACTTCCACCTTTTCGCATCGATAGGGCACTCAATTACAGAGCAGCGCTTCGCCAATTTTGAAGAAGTTGAAAAATGGCCCGTCGAATGGTTTTCCTCCAAAGAAAAAAAGTTTTTTTGGAATGGTATCCATAACTTGCATGAAAAATGGACAAAATGTGTAGAATAATAGTCAATACTTTAAATAAAACTATTTTGAGATTCCCTTGAGAATTATGTGTTTTTTTAACAAAAAAAAACAGTACACTTCAACTTACACTCCTGGTATAGAAGTAATGACACCTTAAAAATGTCTTCACCAATTTCCTGTTTTATTATATTGTTTCCTGATCTTACACAAATGTTGCTCAGATTTTCTTGCTGTCTGTAAAAGCACATCCTTGCCTCCCCCCTGAAGATGGGATGAGGAGGAAGGTCTAACAGGACTTCCATAGCTGCTGTTTAAATATCTTTTAGAGTTATAGTTACGCTAAGGCAAGCAAGTCTATGAACCTTACTTAGCTTGATGATTGCATTTTTTGTTGTATCTTAGGACACCATACCAAAGACGCATATGTGACTGTTGCTTTAAAAACCATGTTATAGATACAATATAATATGTCCGGTTTTAAACTCCATCTCTTGCCGTTAGAGCATTTGGTTACCACTATAGTGGTTAATGATATATCTTGACTGATTAAATATTATAAACAATTTAATTTATTGGGGATTGCAGTCAGTAATAAAGTAAAACTCTTATATAATTTCCGAGCTTTTGAAATTTATTTTATTTCTTTTTCAAGGAATCTACAAATAATCAAAATGGAATATAATGGAAAACAGAAAAAAATATAAATATATATTATTAAACTTACTACGTTGAGATTAATTTAAAACAGAAATCCAGCAAAATATAAGAAAGATTATTCATATGTATTATTTTTGACAATCTTATAATTTAAAAAATTCTTAACATTAAATATTATTTCCAGTGTAGGACAATAGTATATTATTCAACGAGCGTATAATGGTAGCTATTATTCACGAAGATGAAGTTTACAACACGAGCCACAGGCGAGTGTTGTAAATCATCTGAGTGAATAATAGCCATTATACACGCATAGAATACTATACTTTGTCCACAACACAATTGCTATAATCACAACTTTAAAATTCTAAATTTACGCTCTAATTAATGTAATTGAAGTTTCAAATGTATATGACTTACACTAACTACGATCTAAATTTAAAGAATAAAGTGTGTAGCTTAGATGTAGTGGTAAAAGGTAGGTCGATTCTTTACACATGTGTTTTGTTTGTTTACATCATTGACAACTAAATACGGATTGAAATGTCAAAGGAAAATATAAAATTTGTCTAATATGAGTTATTCTCTTATAAAGTTTGGACATACGTTCTGTTGTGACGTCATGCAGTGAATAATGAACCATTATTCATTAGTGAATAATAGGTACTATTATTCTTTATGAAGCACTAGTATAATGAACGTTTTGTAGAACAGTCGTGGACAAATAAATTTATATACAGGAAGAAAAAATAAATTATATATATATATATATATATATATATATTATATATATATATATATGTAATAAATAAAATCAAAATAAAATAGAAAAATGAAAAATAGTGTTTATCTATATAATTGATTTTTTAATTTTTTATCGAAAGTTAGGGTGTAATTATAAATGCTAGTAAGAGTACCAATTTCAGATTTTTTGTTTAAGTTTTCTTTACAGTTCGTGACATGAATCATTTCTAAAAATAATCTTTTAGTTGAATTAGACTCTGATATTATTATTTTAGTATTTTTAAAATCCATTTGATGTTTTTTATTAATGTTCAGCTAATCCGCAAGAGGCTTTTTTTAATTTTATATCACTACGGTGGGATGTTAATCTACCTGAGAATGTTCTTTTAGTTTGTCCTATGTAGGATTTGTTACAGTCTTTACAAGGGATGTTGTAAACAATTTTAGTTTATTAGACAATTCTAATTCTAATTTCATATGTCACTGCCTCCTTTTCTGCCCTACAAATTAGACGCATTGTCTTCTTTCAATTCTTGCATAATTTCTGCATTTGTTCTTCTTCTATAAACGTCTGGTGCCGTTTGAATTGGTCTTAGTATTGTTCTCATAATTTTTCTTTCCACTATACGTAAATTTTTGTATTTTTTAACCATAATCATTGTCTCAACTGCATAAAGCAGTTTATATAGGTATATATAATAATTATTTTTACTTTTGAGTAGTTTTTATTTGCGAAATATGTCTTGTTTGCTGCAATTATTCTCTCTTATTTTAGGTTTTCTTTCTCAGGTTTTGTTAATTGTAACTCTCAGGTATTTAAAGTATTTCACTTTTTCGAACTTATTTTCTTTTTAATTTTTTTTAACTGTGTTTGTTTCTTAGTCTTAATATTTTGGTGTAAGTCCCATTATTTATTTGCCTTATTCTATTTTTCTGTTTTTGGTAATTATAACAATATCAGCTGCGTAGGAGATTATTTATCCACCTCTTGTTCTGAGATTACCTTTATTTATTTTTCTACGACTAGCTTTAGGGCTAAGTTAAATAATGTCGCCGATAGCGCGTAATACGGTAGGTGTAAGTATTACTTTAAATATAACAATTAAGATGTCAATGCAATTAAGTGACTTACAAATTTTCGCTTGAAAATATTGCGCTATTTCATTTACTTACTTTTAACCTAAAATTGCAGATTTTAACGTACAGATTTATGATTATTAAATTATTCTTTAAAAAAAAACATACACAATTTGATATCAGTCTGTACACAATTTAGAATTACCGGAGTGAAAGTTTCAGGATATTAGTCGTGAAAAAACTTTTCAATTTCATAACAAACTCTGAAAGAGTGTACATAAATTACGTCACACTGTTGGTGCTACCAGGCATTAATCATCACGCTAACATTTTTTAATTTACTTGCTAAAGGGTTGCAGCGCTTTGAAAGTTGGTTGGACAATTTTTGGAATTATTATTAGATATTCTCCGAACCATAACTCGTTTAGCAAGTGCAATTACGAAGAAATTTGTTTTGTGTGGCGTTTTGATTTTAGGTGACACTATAGTGAAAAATTGTTGTTGGAAAAATAGAGCTTTATTCAGTACCTACTAGCCTGACAGGACTTCATACCGCGTAACACTGATATTTTTCTCATATTAAATTTTTTTCAAATTTTATCATATTTTCTCGTTAGTTTCCAGGTTTTTACTATTTTTTTCGTTGTATTTTGTAATATTCCACACTGATATTTTTTTCTCATATTCAATTTTTTTCAAATTTTATCATATTTTCTCGTTAGTTTCCAGGGTTTTACCATTTTTTTCGTTGTATTTTGTAATATTTTATTTAAATATATATCAACTGCGCCACCTTACGGTGGCGTCATACTGATAATTTATTAACAAATGCTCGTTTAAATATAAGATATAACTGCGCCACCCAACGGTGGCGTCGTGAGTCGTAGTACTTGATTTCTTTGAAATTTGTATACACCAGATGTTAAGTTAAAAGAAGACAAATACATACATCTGTAAAAACCGCAATCGAATCGAATCAGCAGTTTTCATGTGATGCTCGCACAAACATACAGACAGACATTTTTGGGTTCGATATCAATGTAGTAACACCCTCCACTAATTATTTTTTAAATATATCCAATGTACAGAATTTTCATTTCTACAGTTTTATTATGTATGTATGGATTTGGCAATACAGTATCAAAGTATCAAGCATTTTTTTTCGTAACAGAAATATTTGAGCGTTACAGTGAATTAAGTATATACAATATTAATTCAAGGAACTTTACGTATTTAATAACAATTTTGTTTATATATGTAGATAAGGTGAAAGTAGGGTAAAATCGGGACGCTAAGGAAAATATTAAATAAAAAGTGTATTTTTAACATTATTAATCAACTTTATTGGATATTTTTTAAAAACACTTATAAATCACATATTTGGTTAATGAGTTCACAATTTTTATTACAGAAGTAATAAATATTTTTTCAAAAGTTAACTTTTGTCCCGTTTGGTCTCAAACCGGATATACCCTCATCTTATACCCGATATTGCCCCTTAACGACGGAAACAGTGGAACTTCTTGGCTATAATAGATGCTCAATTTGCCCATGATGCTGACATCGAGATGCTGTAGACGGTGAGTGCAATGTGGAGAAAAACTGACTATAATGACACCATTTTTTAGTGCTTTTTCTGTTGCCAGAAGATTTTTGGTAGGCGTTGCGTGTAGAGAGTAAATAAATATACTTATTACTTTGAATCCATCTACTGGGATGTTATATTGCTAACCTCCAGGGGGTGCCCTATCTAAAAATTCAGCCTTTATTCGAATTCTTGAAAAAATTAGAAGCAGTGGAACATAGGCACCTGCAGCAGACACACACAAGACTGCAGTCGTTAATTGGTCCCTTTTTGCTGACAAGATAAGAACTACTTGCTTCTTACCTGTTAAAGAAAGAAATAACAATTTCTTTTTGGAAATAGTTGTGATTTCTGTCTCATTGATATTTAATATCTTGGTTGGCCCAAACTGTATTTTTCTTGCAATTCTATTAATAGAGAGAAAAAATTCGATACATCTGCCCTGTTAAATCCCTTTGCATAAGCAATTTAAGTCGGCTCTGGAAGGTGTAACGATGACTTTGGGTGACGATGGAAAAATCCGTAAAGTCAATCAATTCCGGTTTACTTGGATGGAGTCTTTGTTAAAATTGTGATTTATACCATTGTTTTCTGCCATCTGCAAAGCAGGATGACGAAAAGCCCGATACGTTAGTGCAAAAGACTGAACTTGAATTTTTTTTATGTGTTGCCACATTATACTTTCTTATTGTGCAGGTAAAAAAACTGTTGTATATCGTCCTAGGTCTTTTTTTTAAGGCATCTTTGATTTTTTTTTATTTGATAATTTTTAATTCTGTCTTTTAGGGTTAATTGTGGTACCGAAAATTTTTTAGAAGCAAGACGATACCCACATTTACCGTCTATCTATATATATGTAAGGTAAATGACTCTAGTCTTATTGTGTTGTGCTAGTGATGATAGTGTACAATAGGATTATTAGAAGACTGGTACCTACGTTACATTTAGTTTGATAGGAAAAGTCAAAGTAAAAGTGACAATAAAAATATTTATAAATTTGTGAATAATAACATTGAATGTAGTTTCTTTGTTATTACAGGTAGGATTAAGCTTTTAATGTAAATTTCATTTCTATAGTTTAATAAATACTTTGTTATTACAGAGAAACAATTCAATTTTCACTGAAGAAGATATCCACATATTATATATATATATATATATATATATATATATATATATATATATATATATATATGTCGTAGTCACTTGGCGATTCAGACACATAGCTATGTGACTGGGCTATTTTAGCCACATAGCTATGTGCCCGTCACTTAGAAACGCGCCGAGTATAGATCCATCACATCTCTATGTGACTGATTTTAGCCCGTAGTCCCATAGCGATTCCGGCACATAGCTATGTGCGGAGGACAAGTCAGTCACTTAGAGATTTATCAAATTCAAGACCATCGCATCTCTATGTGACTGATTTTAGTCCGTAGTCACATAGCGATTTCAGCAAATAGCTATGCGCGGAGAGAAAGTCAGTCACCTAGGATCTACCAAGTTGAGGGCTATTACATCTCTATGTGATTGAATTTTAGCCGCAATCACATAGCGATCCAGGCACATAGCACGGGGAAACTTGGAGAGATTCGGAAAAGTTCATTTATGAATTAAAATTGAATTTTTTTTATATATTTTTTAATGCTTACTTTTTATTAAGAAATACTGTTTTATTTTTAATAAATTGAAATAGAAAATTATTAAACATATTTTGTGTAATAATTTATATTATACGACACATTTATGAAAAAAAATCTTTGCATGACGTATATGAATGATTTAACAAAAAACGTTATCATTTTTGGAAAAAAGTATTTTGATAACACAATCTTATAACTTCGCTTTGCCCGGGTTGCAAACTGTCCCTACGTAAGAAGTTCACCACCTTCCCCTAACATTGCGTAATACACTATTTCAAGGGCTTTCAAGAAGAAAAATTGTACTTGGCACTTCTATAAAATCTGTTTATGCTAAATTAAATCGTTATTAACACCTGATATTTGTTAATTGCACGACTGTGTAATTAAATTTTGTATTTAAGTATCTATTATAATTCTAATAGGTCACTGAACCATTTGTTTCTTTTTCATAATAATGTAGTATATTATATATTTAAATATTTTCTATACGTTCTTTGTGGCTAAAATTTAATCACATAGAGATGCAATAGCCCTCAACTTGGTAGATCCTAAGTGACTGACTTTCTCTCCGCGCATAGCTATGTGCTGAAATCGCTATGTGACTACGGCCTAAAATCAGTCACATAGAGATGCGATGGTCTTGAATTTGATAAATCTCTAAGTGACTGACTTGTTCTCCGCACATAGCTATGTGCCGGAATCGCTATGTGACTACGGGCTAAAATTAAAGCCTTAGAAAAAGAAAATTCTAAATTGCAAGATAAAGTTGAATATTTAGAGAGGCAAAATAAGAAAAATAATATAGTTATATTTGGTATAAAACAACTTGTTCCAAATATATCAACTCAAAGTAGCGATTTACTTAATATCGAACTACAAGAAGACCAGATAAACCACGTATACAGCCTGGGCAATTCACCTCAAGCACCAGTCAAGGTAGAATTTTTATCTACTTCTATAAAAATTAGAGTGCTTAATAATTGCACAAAATTAAAAGGTACCAATATAACTATCTCGCACGATCTTACCACAGCACAACGGGAAACCAATCAAATCCTAAAAAGACATTTAAGAAGAGTAAGAACTAAAACAAACAAGTGCTATATCAAAGGTGAAAGGTTGTTTGTTGATAATAACATAATAACGGTTCAAGAAATATTGGAAATTGAAAGAGCAGAAGCAGAGGTTGAAAACAGCCAAACATTCTATAACAGCGCACCTGAGACCCCGACCCGCACCATAACATCGGTCCAAAACATAATACCTGCAACCCCAACCCGCACCATAACATCGGTCCAAAACATACCTGCCGTTCAAAAAAGAAGGAAGGAAGAAAAGAAGAAAAAACAGAAGGAAAGAAGGAAGAGAAGACGAATATAAATCAAATAGCGAACAAGACAAATATAAATCAAATAGCGAACAAAACGGAAAAGGTCAAACAAATAAAACCTAAAACAAGGTCTGTAACATCATTTAAAAATGAATGAATATATCCAAGGATATCATTGTAAAAATATTGAGACCCACATTATTGATAATATTTCCTTATTTGATACATTATATTCAACAAAATTGGTGAAAGACTTTAAAATAATACATTTTAATATACGAAGCTTAAAAAAAACTATGATAAATTGTGTTTGTTCCTAAATTCTATTAAAATAGATTTTCACGTAATTATTTTAACAGAATCTTTTCAACTTTCTGATTCAATAGATGTATTATCCTTAAAGGGTTATGAAGTTTTATATAATGATGAAAACTTTAATAAAAATGATGGTATTGTTATTTACATAAAGTCAAACTTAAATTATAAATTTAACACCACATTTATAAGTCACTGCAAAGCAGCAGAAGTTAATATATACTTTAAGAACTATAATCTTTTTTTAACTGCTATATACAGATCACCCAATTCTGCTCTTACTCCTACAATATTTAATATGGAATTATTAAACTATTTAGAAAAATGTAAAAATCAACAGAATCACGTCATAGTAGGAGACATGAACATTAATCTCTTAAGCAACGAAGAACATGAAGAAGAATATAAAAATTATCTAAACTCGTACAACTATATTTCATATGTGAATAAAGTCATTAGGCCATCTAGCCACACCTGTTTAGATCACATCTTTTTAAAGACAAATAACAACATAGACAAAAATAACAGTTTTATTTTTATCAGTGACATTACAGATCACTCACCAGTAGCCTTAACATATAATACAAATTCAGATATCAACAACATAAATGTACCAAAATATAAAACTTACCTTAATTATAGTAATCTAAAATTGGACCTACAACATGAAAAATGGAATGAAATATATCATAATTCGGATAATGCAAATCATAGTTTTGAATTATTTATAAATACGCTTAATAGTTATATATATAAAAATACTAAAACCGATCAAGTAAAAAATAAAAAATAAAAAACTGCATTTAAGGAAGCCATGGATGACTACAGGTTTAGCTAAATCTATAGAAGAAAAAAATAAGTTATACATATTAACCCTAAAAAACCCCGAAAACATTGAGATAAAAGAAAAATATAACAATTATAAAAACAAAATTAGATCGATAATTAAAAAAAATAAGAGCTCATACATGAATAATTTAATCATTGAAAATAAAAATTCATCAATGGCTTTATGGAAATGCGTTAATAAACTCTGTGGAAGCAAAACATCTAAAACGCTAATCGAAAAGCTAATTATAAAAAATGACGAACAAATTACCAGTAAATTGGACATAGCAAACAATTTCAATAATTATTATAGCAATCTCGGGAAAAATTTTGCAAACTTGATTGATCCTCCTGATAACTTCGAGGAAAATATAAACACACTAGAAAGCAGTATGTATTTGGAAAAAACTAATGAAAAGGAAGTCCTAAATATTATAAACTCATTTAAAACTAAAAAAACTCCAGGATGGGATGGGATTAAATCAGAAACACTGAAAGAGGTTAGCAATGAAATCGCTGAACCCCTCACATATCTCATAAATAAATGTATAAAATATGAATGCTTTCCTGAATGTCTAAAAGTAGGAATAATAAAACCACTTTATAAAAATGGGGATGAAACTAAGATACAAAATTACCGACCAGTCTCAATATTATCTGTGTTTTCAAAAATTATGGAGAAAATTATAAAAATAAGAATGACGAAATTCCTTAATAAATTTAATGTAATTTCTGAAAGACAGTATGGTTTTAGAGAAAACAGGTCAACAGAAGATGCGATTTATGCGTTAACCACACAATTATATGCTGCCTTAGATTCAAAAATCTCTGTAATTTCTATTTTTATTGATCTTGCTAAAGCATTTGATACGGTTTGCCATAACCGATTGCTACACAAACTTTACTGCTATGGCTTGAGAGGAAAAATTTTTAATTTATTAACAAGCTATCTAGATAATAGGATTCAGTATGTAGATATTGATGGGATACGTAGTGGGCCGAGGATCGTGACTTATGGAGTACCACAAGGTACGGTACTCGGACCACTATTATTTACTTTATATATAAACAGCTTGCTAAGCCTGAAGACTCAAGGAAACATTATAAGTTTTGCCGACGACACGGTGATAACTTATTCTGCTCCAGATTGGAATGAATTAAAAAACATTATTACTGATGATTTTCAACTGATAAAGAAGTGGTTTCAATTAAACAAACTAACATTGAACATAGAAAAAACTAAATATTTGCCATTTACATCGTATATAAACCATCAACCAAATCTGGGTCCACTGAACATAGATGATATTCACATCCCAGAATCAACATCAATTAAATACTTAGGGATTATTGTGGATCGTCATCTAAAGTGGGATCTGCAAATAAACAATATCATTAATAAAATCAGACCATTACTTTTTAAGTTTAGATACTTACGTGATTTTCTAGATGAAAAACAACTTAAAATTTTATATTTTTCTTTGGTACAATCACACTTGAATTATGGAATTATAGGTTGGGGAGGTGCAGCAGATTGTCAAATGAAAAATCTAAACACGGTGCAAAAGTTGATTATAAAATTATGTTAAAAAAAAAATAACCCACTCTAGCGATGCGCTTTTTAGAGAAAGTAAACTGTTTGACATGAGACAACTGTACTGCCAAATTATTTTATTAAATATTTTTAAAAACAAGATAAATATAAATTTTCCGCAACATGAATATTGTACCAGAGGAAAAAATGCGTATTTCACTTATTCAAATAAAACCATTGGTCAACGTTGCTCAAATTTCTTTGCACCAAGATTGTACAACTTGTTGCCAGCCAACATAAAAACCAACAAATATTTTAATAGTCATAAAATTATGATAAAGAACTGGATTTTAAACCAAAACAGGAGTATTTTCAATGACCTAATCGGTCTCAAGTATTTACAATGATATTAAATGGTCATGTAGTCATTATTTTAGTACTTTAATATTATACTACTTTATTTTTCAATGTTTTTTTTTTATATTATCGTATTTTTTTTTAATATTATTTTTCATTACTATTTTTAATATTTTGCTAATGTTATAATATTTTATTTTGTATTTATTTTCTACTATATACTATAATATTATGTAATGTAGTGTTGATTCATCTAAAAAATAGCGTATATAAGAGGAATATAAAATTATTAAAAACAACGCACATACTTGAACTCCTGCAAACAGGCATCTATTGCCTCAGCAGGACATCTATGTTTATTTGACTTAACTTTAATTCTAATGTAAACTCTTATTTGTATACTATCAACAATAAACATTATTATTATTATTATTATTATTATTATTATTATTTTTAACATTATTAATCAACTTTATTGGATATTTTTTAAAAACACTTATAAATCACATATTTGGTTAATGAGTTCACAATTTTTATTACAGAAGTAATAAATATTTTTTCAAAAGTTAACTTTTGTCCCGTTTGGTCTCAAACCGGATATACCCTCATCTTATACCCGATATTGCCCCTTAACGACGGAAACAGTGAAACTTCTTGGCTATAATAGATGCTCAATTTGCCCATGATGCTGACATCGAGATGCTGTAGACGGTGAGTACAATGTAGAGAAAAACTGACTATAATGACACCATTTTTTAGTGCTTTTTCTGTTGCCAGAAGATTTTTGGTAGGCGTTGCGTGTCCATCAAGCAGAAGTAGGGCAGGATCAGTTCTAAAAGGTTTGACTAAGAGAGTAAATAAATATACTTATTACTTTGTATCCATCTACTGGGATGTTATATTGCTAAGCTCCAGGGGGTGCCCTATCTAAAAATTCAGCCTTTATTCGGATTCTTGAAAAAATTAGAAGCAGTGGAACATAGGCACCTGCAGCAGACACACACAAGACTGCAGTCGTTAATTGGTCCCTTTTTGCTGACAAGATAAGAACGACTTGCTTCTTACCTGTTAAAGCAAGAAATAACAATTTCTTTTTGGAAATAGTTGTGATTTCTGTCTCATTGATATTTAATATCTTGGTTGGCCCAAAACTGTATTTTTCTTGCAATTCTATTAATAGAGAGAAAAAATTCGATACATCTTGTTAAATCCCTTTGCATAAGCAATTTAAGTCGGCTCTGGAAGGTGTAACGAAAACTTTGGGTGACGATGGAAAAATCCGTAAAGTGAATCAATTCCGGCTTACTTGGATGGAGTCTTTGTTAAAATTGTGATTTATACCATTGTTTTCTGCCATCTGCAAAGCAGGATGACGAAAAGCCCGATACGTTAGTGCAAAAGACTGAACTTGAATTTTTTTTATGTGTTTACACATTATACTTTCTTCTTGTGCAGGTGTAAAAACTGTTGTATATCGTCCTAGGTCTTTTTTTAAGGCATCTTTGATTTTTTTTTATTTGATAATTTTTAATTCTGTCTCTTAGGGTTAATTGTGGTACCGAAATTTTTTTAGAAGCAAGACGATACCCACATTTACCGTCTATCTATATATATATATATATATATATATATATATATATATATATATATATATATATATATATATATGTTTTAGTCACTTGGCGATTCAGACACATAGCTATGTGACTGGGCTATTTTAGCCACATAGCTATGTGCCCGTCACTTAGAAACGCGCCAAGTATAGATCCATCACATCTCTATGTGACTGATTTTAGCCCGTAGTCACATAGCGATTCCGGCAAATAGCTATGCGCGGAGAGAAAGTCAGTCACCTAGGATCTACCAAGTTGAGGGCTATTACATCTCTATGTGTAATAATTTATATTATACGACAAATTTATGAAAAAAAATCTTTGCATGACGTATATGAATGATTTAACAAAAAACGTTATCATTTTTGGAAAAAAGTATTTTGATAACACAATCTTATAACTTCGCTTTGCCCGGGTTGCAAACTGTCCCTACGTAAGAAGTTCACCACCTTCCCCCAACATTGCGTAATACACTATTTCAAGGGCTTTCAAGAAGAAAAATTGTACTTGGCACTTCTATAAAATCTGTTTATGCTAAATTAAATCGTTATTAACACCTGATATTTGTTAATTGCACGACTGTGTAATTAAATTTTGTATTTAAGTATCTATTATAATTCTAATAGGTCACTGAACCATTTGTTTCTTTTTCATAATAATCTATATATATAAAACTCAACGGTGACTGACTGACTGATTGACTGACTGACATAGTGATCTATCAACGCAGAGCCCAAACCGCTGGACGAATGGGGCTGAAATTTGGCGTGCAGGTAGATATTGTGACGTAGGCATCCGCTAAGAAAGGATTTTGATTAATTTCACCCCCAAGGGGATAAAATAGGGGATGAAAGTTTGTATGAACTATCAATGCACAGCTCAAACCGCTGAACGGATTGGGCTGAAATTTAGCACGCAGGTGGATGTTATGACGTAGGCATCCGCTAAGAAAGGATTTTGATTAATTCCACCCCCAAAGGGATAAAATAGGGGATGAAAGTTTGTATGAAACTTTGTCAATTTTAAACCGATCAGGTTGAGATTTTGCATGCATATAGCTACTATGACGTAGGCATCCCCTAAGAAAGGGTTTTAATAAATTCCACCCCTAAGGGAATAAAATAAGCGATGAAAGTTTGTATAAAAGTTTCTCAATTTCAAACCGATCGGGCTAAGATTTTGCATGCATGTAGCTACTATGACGTAGACTTCCCTTAAGATAGGATTTTGATAAATTCCACCCCTAAGGGGATGAAATAGGGAATGAAATTTTGTCTGAAATTTTTTTAATTTCAAACCGATCGGGCTGAGATTTTGCATGCATGTAGCTACTATGACGTAGATATCTCCTAAGAAAGGATTTTGATAAATTCCACCCCTAAGGGGATGAAATAGGGAATGAAATTTGTATGAAACTTTGTCAATTTTAAACCGATCGGGCTGAGATTTTGCATGCATATAGCTACTATGACGTAGGCATTCTTTAGAAGGGATTTTGATAAATTCCATCCCTAAGGGGATCCAATACGCGATGAAAGTTTGTATGAAAGTTTGTTTTTAAACCGATCGGGCTAAGATTATGCATGCACTATGGCGTAGTCATCCCCGAATAAAGGATTTTAATTAATTCCACCCCTAAGGCGATAAAATAGGGGATGAAAGTTTGTATGAAACTTTGTCAATTTCAAACCGATCGGGCTGAGATTTTTTGTGCATATAGCTACTATGACGTGGGCATCGCTCAAGAAATAATTTTAATAAATTCCACCCCTAAGGGATAAAATAGGGGCTGAAAGTTTGTATGAAACTTTGTGAATTTCAAACCGATCGGGCTGAGATTTTGATTGCATATGGCATGCAAGTTTTTATAGTTTTAAAATAATTATAGTCTAAAACCACACGCGTCTTAATGTGCGGGGTGTGTGGAGCGGTAAGGCGGTAGCACGCTGCTCCTGGCCGACATGACACTGTCGATAGACGCGTAGAGTCTTGAAAATTTGAGAATATGTTTTTTTCTATTACGTAGTGGTGTACTAAGAAATGACTTTTTTAAATTTAACTCCTAAGGATTTAAAATGGGGGTTGAAAATTTTTATGAAATTCGGTGGCAAAAAACTAAAGTTCACGCGAATAAAGTCGCGGGCGGCCGCTAGTGTAGTATATATATTATATATTTAAATATTTTCTATAAGTTCTTTGTGGCTAAAATTTAATCACATAGAGATGCAATAGCCCTCAACTTGGTAGATCCTAAGTGACTGACTTTCTCTCCGCGCATAGCTATGTGCTGAACTCGCTATGTGACTACGGACTAAAATCAGTCACATAGAGATGCAATGGTCTTGAATTTGATAAATCTCTAAGTGACTGACTTGTTCTCCGCACATAGCTATGTGCCGGAATCGCTATGTGACTACGGGCTAAAATCAGTCACATAGAGATGTAATGGATCTATACTGGGCGCGTTTCTAAGTGACGGGCACATAGCTATGTGGCTAAAATGCTATGTGGCTAAAATAGCCCAGTCACATAGCTATGTGCCTGACCAAAGTGACTACGACATATATAAAACTCAAAGGTGACTGACTGACTGACTGATTGACTGACTGACTGATATAGTGATCTATCAACGCACAACCTAAACCGCTAAACCGATGGGGCTGAAATTTGGCATGCAGGTAGATGTTATGACATAGGCATCCGCTAAGAAAGGATTTTGATTAATTTCTCCCTCAAGGGGATAAAATAGGGGATGAAAGTTTGTATGAAACTTTGTCAATTTTAAACCGATCAGGCTGAGATTTTGCGTGCATATAGCTTCTATAACGTAGGCGTCCCCTAAAAAAGGATTTTGATAAATTCCACCCCTACGGGGATAAAATAGGCGATGAAAGTTTGTATAAAACTTTGTCAATTTTAAACCGATCGAGCTGAAAATTTGCATGCATATAGTTTCTTTGATGTAGACATCCCCTAAGAACGGATTTTAATAAATTCCACCCCAAAGGAGATAAAATAGGGGATGAAAGTTTGTATGAAATTTTGTCAATTTCAAACCGATCGGGCTGAGTATTTGCATACATATAGCTACTATGACGTAGACATCTCCTAAAGAAGGATTTTGATAAATTCCACCCCTAAGGGAATAAAATCGGGGATGAAAGTTTGTATGAAACTTTGTCAATTTTAAACCGAGCGGGCTAAGATTTTGCATGCATATAGCTACTATGACGTAGGAATTCCTAAGAAGGGATTTTAATAAATTCCACCCCTAAGGGGATACAATAGGCGATGAAAGTAGGTATGAAAGTTTGTCAATTTTAAACCGACCGAGCTGAGATTTTGCTTGCATATAGCTACTATGACGTAGGAATTCCTAAGAAGGGATTTTGATTAATTCCACCCCTAAGGGGATAAAACAGGGGATGAAAGTTTGTATGAAACTTTGTCAATATCAAACCGATTGGGCTGAGATTTTGCATGCATATAGCATGCAAGTTTTTATAGTTTTAAAATAGTAATAGTCTAATACCACTCGCGCTTTAATGTGCGAGGCGGTAGCACGCTGCTGATGGCCGACATGACACTGTTGATAGATGCGTAGAGTCTTGAAAATTCGAGAATATTTTTTTTATGACTTATTTAAATTTCGCTTCTAAGGATTTAAAATAGGGGTTGAAAATTTGTATGAAATTCGGTGGCAAAAATTGAAGTCGCGGGCGGTCGCTAGTTACTTATAAAATTGCCTTTTTAGAAAGTTTTTTATATTTTCACCGTGTTCTTTGCCCTCTGTCATTCCGCGGAATTTTGTAATCGAATTTAAACCTATTTCCCGACTACCTAGAGCTCTGAAATTTTCAGGATAGCTAAGATCTGGATGACAATGCATGTTTCAAGTGTGTTTAGGCATATACATTAATTTCGAAATTTATACTGAATTGATATAAAATATGATATAAATTGTGTATACATTTTATCATTTTGAAAGTTTTTAAATATGTCGTTCGTAGCCTAGTTGATTAAGCGTCGGATATGAATCAAGGTGACAGTTCTATTATGTTATCATAATGGGATCGACTACGCGAGATAGTTTTTTTTTTTTTTTTGTTTTACATGTGACAACAGTAATTATTATTTTAACTGTTAATAAAATAACTAATTTAGAAAATTTTTAAAAATTTTAGACTATACTGTGGACTATGCCGTAATCTATCTTGTTAAGCGCTATTTGCCAAGGGAGTAATAATTTAATAATAGTAATATGACTTATAAATCACCAAAAAAAACTTTCTACTATAAAAAGTTCTTTTATAAATTGTGATTATTCATACATTCATCGATCGGTTGTTCTATATAATTTAAAGGCATTTTGTTGTGAACGGTAACAATGTATAATACGTAATTAGAGTTTTAACAAGACAAAAACCGACGTCATGATCCGAACTTGCTCAATTTTAAATATGACCACTTTCCGAGAAGCAGCTTTCGACTGCAAAAAAGAATCATCAAAATCGGTGCACAAATAAAAATACATAAAAAAAATACAGACGAATTGAGATCCTCCTCCTTTTTGAGAGTGGGTTGAAACTAATATTCATATAATAAAATCTGCTAGTTCTACAAAACCGGGAATTACCCAGTATTACCTTAAGCTCACAATAAGCAATGTCCTTTTAAACTTTAATACATACTCAAGTACAAAATATTATATCAAACATGGAAAAAACTTTTTCCTTTAATATTTACGAAGTACTTAGGAACGTCTTTAAACTTTTGTTTGATGGCGGAATGCAGTAACCAAATTGCGGAAAAATTTGAATCGCAGTAGAAAGCGTTAGTGGTGTATTCTGGTTTTACCCCAATACCCGATTTTGGACTAATCTTTCCTACCTTCAACAGTTAGTTCCCACGCACTTAAGGCCGTCGAGAGGCTAAGAACTAACCTGGGCAAAAGCATTTTGGACCCTCCCCGCTCTCTAAAAAATCTTAAACGTTTATTCAAATCATTTTCAGGACTTTTCCCCGATAGCAGATTGGTTAACGTGGGAAGTAAACAAAATACTCAAATTTGCAGTTTTTTTTCACAATCCTCGATAGAGTCCCGCCGACCATTGATGGGCCCTGGGCATTTGCGCCGTTTGTCCCGCCCTCTCGACGGCCCTGCACGCACTAGTGTACAAGCATACACATTCTTATTTGAAAGGCCTATATAACGTTTGTTATTACTTTTTTTATTGTATCTACATTTTGATGTGAAACATCTATAGCGGCACGTAAATCAGATTTCTCGCGTGGCGACGATGACGTCATGACGTAAAAAACCTAACGCATCGATAATAATCGATAAGAGATGTACTGATATCTTATATAAAATTGGTGTCATGTTTTGAGCGACGCGACGGTGGCGCGCCAACAATAGGGGGAAGAAGCTCATCGATTCAAAAATTTGCCGGGACAGGGTATGAATTGTTTCATAAAAACCTAACTCGATTCCGCCTACTATCTATTCTATATATATATAAAAATGATTGTTTGTATAGGCAACATAATATACCTACATATTTTGCTGACCTGTAAAATTGACAGCTAGTCGTTGGTGAATAGTTCTCATATAGTTGGCCGCGTAAAATTTGTGTATTTAGTTTTAAATATGAATAAACAAAGTGTTAATAAAGAAAGTGATGAAAAAATATGAATAAAAATGAGTGAGTACCTCCAAACACCCATCAAATTTTTAGATTATGACCTAACAAAAATTATCAGACCTTAACCAGCCCTTAATATTCACATTAACCCGTGCCTAAATCATAATACATTTCCCATTTAAATACCGTTTAAGAGTTATTCAACGATAAAGTTGTATTCATAGTTAAATTCATCATTTTCCTATTTTTTATTTAGTATCGCTTTTTGTTTGTACTAAAATTATGAAGTAACTACAATTATATTAATATAGTAACGTACTTCTATATAAATTTGTGTTTTAATAATTTCCTTTTTTAAGATTATTGAATTTAAGGCAATTAAATAAAAAGCTAAACGAAATCACTTTTTAAATTTATTCAATAAATAGTCATCGTTATCTGGAAAAAATCGTAATATTTTATTTTATCATTATGACATATTTAGTTCCTATCACAATCTGTTCTTTTCTGCATATTACTTTTACACAATAATGTCGATGTTTCACATCTGCCAGGCGTCCCGTGACGGCTCACATTTTTTTTTTCTGCAGATGTCTATATTTTTTTGTGCTTTTTATTAGTTTAGAAATTTGTATTTTTAGTTGTATCTTTCTTAATTGAATAAACTTCTTTACAAAAACTGGGACTAGTAATATAATAAAGAGAAAATGAAGGTTAAGGCTACAAATGTGTGCTGCTTTAGCTTACCTTCCAAATAAAAGCATAAAAGATGGCGATCTAGGTATTCAAGAGGACACATCTAATAATCCCAAGTTTGTGCAATTTTACGATTACTTTGTGGAGCGGTGGTTAGAAAATCTAGATATCACAATAAACACTAAAATACATAGAAGGGTGGAGAAATAAATTAAATCAATAAAAAAATACACCTACAATCAAAAAACTAGTCAAAATATTAAAACAAGATGCATAATTCGCTGAAGTTTTATTCCAACGGAACGAATTAAATCTGGTAAAACAAGGGAAACAAAATATATACCGTTAGATACATAGATTGAAAAGTTTCTTCTTATTTTTTAAAATATGAAAAATGCGAACAGATGTTTAAAAACAATAGCTTTTATTACTAAGTTTAAAAAAAATGTAGATATAGAAGAAAACAAAAAATCAAAAAAAAAAAATAAAAGAAAAAATCTCAAAAATCATTAAAAAATATATATGAAAAAAAAACCTAAAAAATAAAAAAAGATCCAAGGTTACCAGTCATAAGCCTAGATAAATTGTAAATGAAAGTTTGTTTTCACGATTTCTTTACTTTTTCATTGTTATTTACTGATTATTGCGGTTGAAAATATTGTTCGGGAATGCCTCTACTGCCTAAGAACTTATATACCTGAGAATGCAATTTTTTATCTTGTCAGAAAGTGACCCCAAATAGGTACTGTCCGCAAATGCTCCGTCCCACCGTCCCGCAAGTGCGCTGATACTGCCCGGTCAGCTAGTATGAAAGGTGCACAATAAGCTGTACTAGCTGCGATGCAATCCCATGGACTACCCCTAAGCCTGGCCCTCTGTAAAAAAAGCTAGTATGAAATATTTTTAATAATTTGTCAAATCGACAATTGAAACATCAAACTCTAAGTCACTTTATGTGTGCCCTGTCTTATATTTTTATTCGGTTAGTAGACCGGAACCATTATTTTTTTTTGATGATGGGTTCGAGTCCCACTGGATGTGACATTTTGTCAATTTCTCCTTAATGTTATTTTAATAATTTCTTATTTGTATAATTTCTAAATTTCAAAAATTTCAAAAATCCGTTGAGAGTTATCTCAAAAAATAATAGTTTACTAAAAAAAAATCAATGGTTCCGGTCTCCTAACCGAATAAAACAGGGCACAAATAAAGTGACTTGGAGTTTGATGTTTCAATTGTCGATTTGACAAATCTTCTCTCTCATTAACGTCATGTAACATGTGCTTAAGGAGGAAGTGAGTGAATGTCATATCTGACGGGATTTGAGTTCATTATAACGTTTCGCTTCCCAACCACTTGAGCATCCAATAGCTTAAGTGGTTAAAGCATGCCTGCGTATAAGGCAGTGATGGTGGGTTCGAGTCCCACTGGATGTGACGTTTTTTCAATTTCTCCTTAATGTCATTTTAATAATTTCTTGTTTGTATAATTTCTCAAATTTCAAAAATTTCTAGGCTTGTTAACTCTGTTTACATTTATTTTTAGCTTACACTTAAATTGGTTTTAAATAACTCTAAATGCAGCCACAACGTAACGACACAACCGTTCAAAATCGTTAAAGGTTCATTTACCTGTGAAAATATTGTATTGGAAAATATGTTTTTAAAAAATCATAATTTAATGTAATATAAAATTGGGCAAAGGTTTTATCTTTTATGTTGTTCACAAGCTATACATCACTTTAATTCAATTACATCTACCTACTTTCTTTATGTTTAGTATTGAATTTTCTTGAATTCACATGAAACAGGGAACGGGCAAAGACCCTATACTTTTCACCCTTAAAGGATGGTTTAATCCTGTATACGTTACCCAAGGTTATCGGCTTTATGCCTCAGTAAATACTGGAAAGATAGGCTAATCCGGTAGACCAACTAACGAGGGATGTCAACGATTTGCACATAGCTACTTTATTTTCCGATGTTACTGACAGATTTAGTACTTACAGGTCTACAAAATGTATGGCAATATGCAGATTTTCTAAACGACAATAGTACAAACTAACATAAAATACTTAACTAAACTTATTTTTTAATAAAAGCTACATAAAATATTGAAAATACGATTGAAGAACTTCACTTTATTAATTTTTGAGATGTATACTTTTCGATACAATAATTTTTTTTATTTAATCTTACCGTCAAATCACGAGACGATTCAATACATCGCTGTAACACAAAACGCTTAAAGGTGCGTGAGAGAGAAAAACAGAAAAGGAAGGAAGAGTAGAGATAAGATATGAATAAGTTTAACTGACTGACAAGTGTTTCGGTTAATGTTTTGCATTTTCTTGAGCCTTTAATTCCTCGAGAGTTGCTGAGTTGCGTTTAAAACTTTACTTTTGCGATATCTTCAAAGTAAAAAATTCATTGGGGCTTGCTCTGGAGTTTCTTTTTTTGGTTGTAACTTTTTGGTTTATCGATTGTTGAACCCATTTTTTAATCGATTGAAATGATAGCGAAAATTTTCTTTGCGCTAGAATGGAAGAAACGTTGTTTCGATATTACTTACGTATACAAAACGTCGTTTTTTTTTTCGTTTAATAACACCATGACACCAAATTCTGGATCTAGGGCAATTGCCCGAGAACAATTTCCCAAAAGACAATTCCACAAATACAATTGCCCAAATGAACAATTGCCCGAAATACAATTGATTAAAAGAATCATTTCACGAATGGACAATTGCCCGAATAACAATTGCCCGAAAATTTATTTAAATTATTAATATATTAAATCGGAGAGCTCCAGGTTTCCTTCAAACTTTATTCAGGCTGGCGTGTTTAAAATAATTGAAATAAATCATTTTTCTACAAGCATGCGTAAAACAACACTTTCCCGCACGCATTTTAATTCAGAAAATATCTCTTTCCCGCACGCATTTTTTTTTTATTAATTAATTTATTAATTAATTTAATTAATTTAATTAATTTATTAATGTTTTCCGATAACCTTTTTGACAAATTATTGTATTATTATCTTTATCTTGTTGGACTACATACCAATAGTAAAAAAAAATAAGGTTATTTTACATGAAAATAGGGATTTTTAAAATGTTTGTTTTTAAAAAAATCACAATTTATTAAATTACCCCTGTAAACCTTACTCAAAGCAACAACAAACTCACCTGTTTAAGTAGGGTTGCTATAACTACAGTCGTGTATTTATTGACACTATGAAAGATTTAATTGTCACAATCGCATCTTTTCAAGTATCTAAATAATTTTCGAGGTGATTTTGCTTGTAGAAAAAATATTGATCCTAACTCTTGCAAAAATTAACTTTCCCGCACTTAACTGCTTGCCCGAACTCCGCTTCGCGTCTTTCGGGCATCGGCAGTTCGCGTGCGGGAAAGTATAACTTTCCGCACTTGTTAGGATAATAACTATTTCATCCAAATTGTCATATTTTTTTTACATTTTATTGGTTTTTATTTTTTAATTTTTGTTTTTTTTGTAATATTTTTTTTACATTTTATTGGTTTTATTGGTATTTTTTTTTTTTTAAATCAGTTTATAGAAATGTGTCTTATTATATTAAACTTTTTAAATGTTAATAATTGAAATTATGTGCTATTCCTCGTAGAAAGATGTATGTGTTCGCACGATCCTAATTATTTACGAGACCAGCAATTCGTTCAGCACAATCTCTGTATTTTTACGTGTGGGAGAGCTCTCCAAGCCTCCTATATATTGTTCGGAGCTTTAAAGCAAAATCTGCATTAGTTCCGTTCCTTTTTTTTAAACCATCTGATTAAATTTTTCTTAAGATACACTGAGTGAAGTGGAAAAAACACCCACGATGCCTTGTATCTGGATATTGTTGCCTTATAGCATTTATTATACCGCTCTCAAAATCAGTTAATATTGTTACAGGCGAAACAGGTAAAATGCAATTGTCCATTCGGGTAATTGTCTTCGGGAAATTGTCTTTCGGGAAATTGTTTTCGGGCAATTGTCCGGCATCCCTAAACTCCAATCGGCCATACCGCTCCTGACCCACCTTTTGGTCCACCCTGTATATTTATAACTAGCTTTACCTTCGTCAAAATTAAGGTGAAAATATTACCTAACCTTAGGGCCATTGCATATAATATCATAATTAACTTACCTTCTCTCTTTGATTAAAACTATTACAAATTTTACATTTCTGCATTAAGATTCATACTTTCGATACATTCAACAACGTCGCTGATCGGGTTGTCCATACTTTATACTCTCCCGCTTCTAGCTTAAGCTGAACTTTGTTTAATACGATTAACCATATAAAACTAAGCTATATTTTACTTAGTATATGTTATGTGACTGACATTTATTGACATAACTTCTTTATTTGTTAACCGATTTATATGAAAAAGATAGTTAATGTAAAAGTGAAACCCATCACAATATATACCTGACGACTTCATCCAAATCGGTTTGGCTGTTTCTGAGATTAGCGCTAACAAACTTTCAGACCTACATACGAAATGAAAAAATATTTTCTCGGATTTTCTTGCGTATATAAAGGCCCCTCCAGTATGTATTTTTAAATATATTTTCCATGTACAGACAGCGATCAGTTACAGTTTTATTATATGTATAGATAATAAAAAATTTAGTGCCATTACAATGTACAGCTGGTAACACATTTTAAACAACATTTTGAATGAAAAACCTAACAAATTAGTTTTGAAAAAAATAACTCCAATTGATTAGCAAACAACTAACAGAGGAACATTTTTTGTATTTTTTTCACTTTTTGAAAATCCTACAGAATTTTAAAATGTTTTATGTGGAATATTAAGATTATTTATTAGGGTACACCCTATTGATTTACAGAAATAAACTGGTTCTGTCAGTGAATCGATATTATATTGAGTCGGAACTAAAATTCAGCCCTTGTAATTGCACATCGTGATGAATTATTGTCTCGCCGGGTGTAAAATTCCTGTTCTTTTGTGTTTGGGACATAATGGCATCCACGGGAAATCAAAGTTTATATTATTAAATGTGATAGGATTTTTATGTTTACAAAAAATAGAACGATTACAACACTTTCCTCACTGGGCGGACAAGTAGTTTCTTCCTGATCTGCTCAATAATGATAAAAAAGTTTGTTAGTTGTAACGAGTCATTATTATAACCCCACTGTCTAGTTACAAAAATAAGCAAGTAACCAAGACCGCCTTGATACAATTCGCTGATGAAATCCAAGACGGTTTATACAAAAAAGAAACCATTGCATGTGCCTTTCTAGACAATACTTCATATAAGTTTCTCAAAAAAACTCTTGATGATAGAGGAGTAGATAGAACAGCTTCCACTTGGTTGTCGTAAATGCTGTCTACAAAAATTGCAAAATTAAAGATGGGGCAAGATATCATCCCCATCAATACTACCAGAGGTTGTTGCAGGCGGAAGTAGTATCCCCACTTATGTGGAGTCTTACTGTGGACTGCTTACTCTGTCAATTGACCGAATTAGGTATACCTTGCTAAGGATTTTATAATGATGTGGTTATCCTCGTAAGAGAAAAGTATGAAAATTTCCTCTGCTACTTGCAACAGAGAGAACTGAATAAAGCAAAGCAATGGTGCAATTTGGTGGGACTTACTATCCCCATCATAACTACTTTATTAACCTTTTAAAGAAAAAAAAAACCTAACTTAAAAACCGTCAAAGTAAGTGAACATATTGTTCATTGGAAAACAGAGGTTAAATATCTAGGGCTAACCCTATATAACAAGTTACTCTAGAACAAACACGCCAACGAAATAATGCACAAAGCTACAAAATTCGTTATGGTGCGCAGACTCATTGTTGGAAAAAATTAAGGTGGTAATCCAAAGACATTGCAATGGATGTAAACGGCAATCATTACTTTTGGGACAATAGGTTGGGGCACGCGAGCTATTCGTACTACTGCGAAGATTCAGAGTAGCCTGTGCATGCATCACTGGAACAATGGGAACATGCCCCACTGCTGCAGTGGAAGTAATCCTAAATCTCACGCCACTACACAATCAAGTAAAGTGTAAGGAAGAAAATTATATTATATAGAATGGCTAAAGAAGAATCAATCAAGAAAAAACATCAATTTGATCAAACTTGAAAAATGCCCCTAGATGACATGCCAAGGAAATGTAACTTCCTGAGAAAATCAACCACAAAACTGGATGGTAAACCTAAATGGGACAAAAATACCATATCGGGGCTAAACCAAAATGCCATAAAATGGTATACGGCTGTTTCCAAGATAGATGAAGGAACAGGAGCAGTGATTTTTGAACTAATGCCAAATACTCAGAAAGTCTAGGACATTCAAGCGGAATTCCATGCCAATAAAAGATGTGTAGAATTTAATATTGCAGTGACTATCATTGACTATAGATTGTAAGCATGTCAGATATTCAAGCAGCCATCATAGCTCTTAACTCACAGTCTGGGAATGCCATGGGAAACGTAATGATCTAGGACAAAATAAAACTGTTATTATCTTATGAGGAGCTAAAACCCCATACTTGGGACCAAAACCATCTTGTGAAATCAGCAATAGTATAGTATTAGAAAAACTAAGGAAAAAGTGAATATAGAAAAATCCCAGTACTTAAACGATCTAGAAGTAAGATGCTCCTAGGAAATTATAACCAGAAGAGATCTTTTAGCTGTCTTAACTTTAGTAAAAACAACCTTCATATTATAATGGGAATATTAACCGATTGGTACACACACTCTCAGAATGCATTGCATTACGTAATTCTAAGATCAAATACTCAGAGTCATAGGAAATAGAAGAGAAAGACACACTAGATCTATAGGTCGCAGGTGTATCTGTCACCCCTAATTTCGCTCATACATAGGTACATACATACATACATACATACATACATACATACATACATGTTGTAAGCAATATGGTCTGGGGTTAATTTTGGATGTATTTGCTGCCTTGCCTTTTTAAGTTTTAAACAGTTTTTCTCATTAGTGATATTATAATTTTTTTCTTTAGTTCCTGTATAAAATTCAATTATAAAAAGCACTTTTGTGAAAGTAAAAATCTATCATAAGTTAATGCAATCATGGTCGCAGTTTTTTATTGAGTAATTCAGATCCTGCTGGAAATAAAATATATGATACAAATTGTCATCCAACATAATCATTCTCTTAAATATATAACAATTTTTGCGTAAAAGGTTAAAAACAGTAAAGAAGTTATGTTTTTTTCAGTGAATTTAATTTAAATTCACACATATTATATTGTGAAAATTATATTAACAAATTTCTGAAAGTTTTCCCTCTGTCGATATACAATAATGAACCTTCTTATTAAACGTTGTTATGACAACCCCAGTGACAAGTTTTCTGAGTAATTTTAGGAATTAGGTCTAAACATCGCAGAAGAAATACTTTAATAAGAAGAGGTTCAAATATAAACGAGCTCCTACCGATTCAATTCAACGAAATTTTACCTGTAACACGTGTTGCATAAAATATCACGTGTTAAAACGAGTGACAAGTATTTAATGAATGAATTTTAAATTGTAGAAAAAATTGTTAATATTTTAAAATTTTAATGAGTATCAGTTTTATTTCTCTGCTTTGCTTAGTAATTTCATAACAAATTTAACAAAAAAAGATACATCAAGCGGAATTATATAGGACGACGAAATTGAGAAAAAAAAAATAAAAAAAATTTGGTATTGAATTTGTAAACAAACTACAAAAAAAACCTAATAAATAGCTATATACTGGTAAATAATTGGAAAAAAACATGCTATTTACTCTTAGAAAATATTTGAGATAATAAGAAACAAAATCGTAATGGCATTCCTATGACTAAATACGTTCTCTAATTACGACAAAAATGCGGAGTTTTAGTAAGAGAAAGAAACTATTTTGTTATGAGAACAGCTGAAAAGGTATGTGTTTTCAGATGAAGTTTTAAATAGTTCTCTCGAATGCAAAGAGGGAACATGGTTTCATTAACTTTTTTTGTGTAATAATGCTCTAGTTCTCCCTTTTGTTTTTCACTTGGTGATATTTAAAATTTTTCCATTTGGTGATATTTAAAAAACTGAGATTAATTTAATATCTGTCCTTCATTCTGATTTACTATTTAATTTCTATTCTTTTCACTAAATAATGATGACACTGAGTGGTCTTCTTTTTTCTTGCTATTCTCTAAGTCATTGTGACTTTAAAACTTTTAATATGTTAGGCTTTGTATACAAATCTTGGTTTGATTTTCCTAACCAAATGCCTTGAACAAGTTCATTATTGTATACCTTTCTCAAAAACTTTTCTTTTACACGCATTAATTATGGTTTGCTTTAAGAGCATATTGTTTATTTGGGTTTTTTAAAAAGTGCAAATATAAAAACGACTTAATTGTTTATTTTTTACTATAGTCTCCTTGGCTTGTACATTTCTACACTTCTGTTCTAATTTGTTGATACCTTCCGAATATAGGATGTGTAGAAGTCTAAATAATTATAATATATAAAAAGAACTTTTCATAGTAAAAAGTTTTTTTACTGATTTATAGGTTATATAATATAAATTATTTTGTTACTTAAATTTGTATATTATGTGGGAATTTTGTAAATGATTTAAAACTCATAAGAACCCAAAATTGTTTCATAATCTCTATGTATATGCCTAAACACACTTGAAACATGCATTGTTATCCAGTTCTTAGCTATTCCGAAAATTTCAGAGCCCTAGGTGTTCGGGAACTAGGTTTAAATTCAATTACGAAATTCCACCCGGAATGACAAAGAGAAAGACAAAGAGACAAAGAACATGACGAAAAAAAAACTTGTTATTTTTCCAAATAAAATTTAGAATTTCTTTAAATTGTGTCAAAATCTCTATGTATATGCCAAAACACACTTGAAACATGCATTTTTATCCAGTTTTTAGCTATTCTAAAAATTTCAGTGCTCTAGGTAGTCGGGAAATAGGTTTAAATTCGATTACAAAATTCCATCCAGAATGACAAACAGAAAGACAAAGAGACAAAGAACACGACGAAAATAAAAAACTTTCTAAAAATAGCCATTCGTTACTGAAATCTACTTCTTAAAAAAAAAACGTATTCCTGTCAACTACAATCCAATTTTTAAATTCGGGGACGAATAGTAGTCCGAGCCAAGCCAAGCCTTTAGAATAGGGGAGATGTGGAAGGAACAACTGCTGGGCGTGAGCTAGTGTTGTCGTAAAGGAAAAAGATCTTTTTTTGGGGCAAACCTTTGTCGTTTTTTAACGGTTCAATAACAATAAATAATATTCGTTTGTAATATTGGATCATAATTTTTTTTTGCGAATCCGATAAGACAGTCAGCATTATTTTTTCGGCACCAATACTATAAAAAAGAAACGAATTATAAATTTTTAAACCAAAAGCATTGCAATAAGAAGTATTAAAAAAAAATGAATTGATCGGGTTGTCGAAAGCTTAGAAAAAAATTATTTTAATTTTTGTTGGGCATTTTCAGTTTTGATACAACGAACCTTGACAAATTTGACATATCTATCAAGATAAATAAGCAAGGGTCATTTTCAAAATATTGATTTATCATTTTATTATTTTGATTTTAGTGGCAAAAGTTCCCCGAATAAAGAAGTAGATATTATGTACTTGTTGATTTAAAATGTCCAAAACTCTAGCAATCTTAAGCCCTTCATCCTTCTGACAGCATTTCATGAATTTTATTAATGATTTCTGAAGTAGTAACCTCAACAGGGCGTCCAGAACTTATAAACTGTTCTAATCAAAAGTGCAGATTTACCATAATGCTTATTAAGCTATTCTTTAATCTCCTGAGAAGCTGTGCTCTCCATAATTTAATGTCTATTCACAAACGAAATTGTTTTATCATTTTTTTTTAATTGCAAACACAAAGAAATAGACCGATGTGGCTAAAACTAAGTGTGTGTTCTTCCAAGAGATGCTTTTAACTAAGCATAGTATCCTGAATATGCGCTAGTAATGATATCTCTCTAACTTTACACGAACTATTCTAACAAACATCTTATTGGACTAATAACAGTATTATAATTGCCTTTATGATATATTTTTCCTGTTTTGTGAATTTTGTATTGAGTATTTAAAATCTTCTTTATTAAAATAATATGCTTTTCATTGTTGTTTTTTTAAATACCATTTTTTTTAATTTGCTAAAAGCTTGTTTTAAAGTCTATAAAGAGTACCAAGCAGAACTGTATTTTTTATTTTTTTAATATATAAATATTGTTTGTAGATCAGCAACATGTTAATTTAATCAACATCAAAAACTTTGTGTTTAGCATAATATTTTTATCCTGGATAAAAATTTTCGATATCAACCTCTCATGTTACCAATATAACAGCATTAAAACACCAGCCTTCCACTCGATACATTTACATCATTAAATTCATTTTTTTAACACTAATCTCGTCAATCGATCCTGATCTATTAAGAGCTTCTAAAAAAGTCGAATCGCAATAGATTATCTTCCAATAAATAAATATAAAGAGTAGTATTTGGCCACTTTGTCAACTTCCTAAATAAAAATACCAAAATAAAAACAAAATTGATGGGATCGATAGGGAATTTATGTGGACAATATGTCAAAGTCGTTAGGTCTTGATCAAAAGCGCCTTCCGGCAAACTTCGACCTGATGGGAAATAACTTTCACCCGTTCTTTCCCCATGATCAAGTAGAAATAGTTCAGTGCCAAAGTTACATTTTTATTTTAAAAAATTTAATACTATTAGACAATTAGCAACCAGTATTGTTTATTTTACACTAAAAGAACTATTTCAGAACCAGAATTTAAAAACTACAATAGAAAACTTACTACAAATGGACAAAAATCACAAAAAAATAAGATTCATAAAAAAAATTCGGTACAGAGAATACCATTAGATACCCTAACTTAAATAAAGGTTTATTCATGATAAAAAAACAGTAAAAATCGGTATAAATGAGTCAAATTGACCAAGGATAAGCAATAACTTAATATATATATTTTAAATTTAATTTGCTGTTCCCTAACGCCTTGCAATTTCCTGTGTTAAGTTTTAGATTTTTTGGTTATTCATTAATACTATTATGTTAGTTTTTACATTCTTCATTTTGAAATCAGAATCATCCTTTCCAAAAGTTGGCTTTCGTCAATTACAGAGTTCCTTATCGAAGAGAAAAATTTTTGACTTGATGGGTGCACCTTCCGCTTTTCTAACCCCATACTCAGTTGTTTTGATTCAGGTCTGTAATGGTGCACCCATGTCTTATTTAACATAAGAATGCGTTTTTAAAAAATCATTACCTTTACATGGACAGCATTCTAAATGCTGCTTCTCAGTATTGTATATCAAATTTTTAACAATCACGAACATCCAGGATTCGAATCTGCGATGACGGCATGAGAGGCGGATACTCTATCCACTTCTACTTCATCATCCGTCTTCCAAAAATTTATTCTACAATTCATTCATTTAGTTTTCCTTTATGCAAGTATCCTCGAACTGTGTTTCAAATCTACGAAAAATTTCAGCCGGTTTTACGTCTTCACAAAAGAGAAATTTTATAAAAATACGTTGCTCGGCATAAAAGTAAACCCTTTGTAAATTCTTCATGATGCAAATTGAAGAGAAAAGAAAACGAAACTGTTTCCATTGCAAACAGCCAACTTCCCTGTCTACTGCAGCTAACAAACTTTTTAAAGGAGTTCTACAAATTTTATCTTAGTGATTGTCTAAAATTGATCTAGGGTTATCAATATATATATATATATATATATATATATATATATATATATATATATATATATATATATATATATATAATAAACAATGAGCCAGAAACATGCATGTCTGCGGTTACCATTCCTACTCGTGGCCCTATTGATCCTTTTTGCGTACATGCCCAATAATTTTCCCCTTTTGTTTATATATATATATATATATATATAACAAAAAAGGTTGCCAAGTATGCGTATTTATGACAAACAAAAGCGGCAAAGTAACGGGCATGTACGCAAAAAGGATCATAAGGCCACGTGGCCTTATGATCCTTTTTGCGTACATGCCCGTTAATTTGCCCCTTTCATATATATATATATATAAAAGGAAAAGGGGAAAGTTATTGGGCATGTACGCAAAAAGGATCATAGGATTACGAGTAAGAATGGTAACCGCAGACATGCATGTTTCTGGCTCATTAGCCGTCATCAGTGCGGCATAACCAAGTAGGGCATTGCACTTGGCTAGCAAAAGTGTTGGGTACTTGGGAGCAAAGGATGTTGGGGAAACATGTGTAAAGAAACATAAAAACACAAAAACAACGAAAGCTCACACAGGAGTCCTATCGCCATTTTGTGCTTTCGGCCAAACTTTCCCCTTTTGTTTATATTAATACGCATTTTCTTGGCACTTCGTTTATATATATATATATATATATATATATATATATATATATATATATATATATAGGTATATATTGCTTTTTTTATACATGTTTATCTTCCTGACTATTTTTCTTGTCCATTGTGGCAGTCAGAAAGTTCGATAGGTCAAAGGTGTTTACTTGGATTTTGTTATCACTCAACCTATATGACCAGTGACAAAGCGTTGACCTCGAAAATGAATCCAAGAAACATTTATTCAGGGGTGCACTATGTAAGATTGCTGAAAAGGATGGATATTTGATATTTAAACCATTTTAAATCCTAATTTATTCCTGGATATTTACATAAATAAAATTAAATATCGTATGGGTTAAACACACTTTTATAGTTGACAAATTACATTAATTTATTTCGTCGTTTGTACACTTACTTTTAAGTCTTGCACTCCCTATATTATAAGAATAAAATAAAAAAAAATATATACAAAATATTGTTATTAATAAAAAAAATGACTTGTTGACACTTAAACTCCGTGTTCACTTCAAACAAAAAATACCGATGTTGTGAAACGTGCATTTTTGTGCTGTTCAGTATTTGTTGGTTTTTACCGAATTAGTACAAGAAACAAGTAACATGCCTAGAAACATTTTGTCTTTGTTTGACAGGACTATAATTATTGCTCTGTGGCAGATTGCTGATAGATTAAATTTTCTTAGAAATACTGTTAGCAGGAAAATTACATCCCATGTAGAGACTGGTGAACTGCAAGGCCGACTTCGAAGTGGTATTACCACGGGAGAAGAAGATCGATATATTGCCTAATCAGCCTACAAAAAACGTTCAGTCGCTGTACATGCATTTCCATAGAACGTGTAACGTAAAAATACCCTTGACTAGCTCCAGGGTTCGTGGCTTCCTTCTGGCTTTCTTCTTTAACTCTCCCCAAACAAATAATAAAGGGCGCAAAGTACAGACATACAAATAAAAGAGTGAAATCAGTGTTAAATTGTTTATTCAAAGAAAATAACTTTAAGATATTAGTAAAAGTAATTAATTCTTTTCTTATCTTTACTGGTGTTTCTACGGATTCGATGTAGTGGAGTTTTCTGGACAGAATACTGAGACCTCCGGAAGTTGGTGAGCACCGGTTAATGGTGCCGTTGGCAAGATGGTTTCTCTTAACAGGAAACTGAAGGAAACTTCCGAAGTAGATAACAAACGGTCTATGTTGACGCTGGCAAGATGGTTTCTCTTAACAGGAAAAATTGGCTCGATAAGCCCTCAACTAGGACCCTTCACTATTTGGCAAATGCCCTAAGAATTAAAATAATAGCAGTCAAAATTACGTCCCAATAAACCTTAATTTCGATTACAATCATCCAAGGTTTCTCCAAAGTTCGAGAAAAAAGTTAATCACTTGTGGTGTTTATATATTTTTAACTCAATAAAAAACTGATTCTTGACAAATGATTGTAATCGAAAAATTTAAATGTTAGTAAAAATATCAAATAAAACTACCAATAATATATTCACCAAATTTTTGACTATTACTTAAAATTATAACAAATTAAATTTTACTCACCAGAAGGGTGTAAGAAGTGAGGAGAACTAATTTCTATAGAAGCACAAAATGAAAAGAATCCAAATAGCGACGCAAATTACGATCGAACTAAAAATTCCCCTTCTCAAATCTGATAAAGTATACGCGACGACTCATAATAACACCGAAAATTATAAAAATTTAATAGTCAATAGGCCAGGCCACAAATAACGTTATTAACGTTACAAACGTACCACCGTTTAATTTCAAGTGTGCCAATCCGTTGGCGGGTCTTAACATCAGGATTGCGGTATTAAAGACCTTTAAGGTTACCTTTGTTAACTCTTTATAATCGAACCGCTCGTTTGCAGTGGGAAGAAACCATTGACACCGGGGGCTTACAGAATGGAGAAACGTGCTTTTACAGACGAGTCACGGTTTGGCCTATGCTAATCTCCGAGCAGTCCCAAAATACCCTGACTTTTTTTTTGTTCCCAAATTAAAAAAAAAACACTAAAAAGACACAGTTTGAGGACGAAAAGATGGTTTAATAGATAAGGCACTTAAGGCTATTATTAAACAGGACTGTTTCGGAAAGTAAAAACACTGCTGGAGCTATTTAATAAATACATAATAACGCAAAATAATGTCCAACGCAAAGATATGAAGGTAGTTTGGATACTTTTAGGACAAACCTTGTATAGGTATATCAATTAACAATTAACAATATTGTTTTTTTTTAAACAATACAATAACTTAACTATGAATTATTTTTTTTTACTTACCTAAAATAAGACAATAATAATATATTATACAGTGCTGGTTTGATGTCTACGCACAAGTAATTACACCCTAATGCACGCTAATTACAGCGAACATAATTACGACAGGCTTTAATTAGTGCTCCATCTGAAGTAACAACAGTGGCAGAATTCCTATTATATTAAATGAAGGAGCAGTATGTTGTGTTACATACAACCGCGAGCTTACATTCTATGCATAATGAGTCTAACGTTCTTTGTCAGTTTCTATCAAGTCAAAGATCTGATATGAAGATGCTGAAGTTAAAATGTATTTTAACGGAAATTGTACACTGAAAGATTAGGCACGTATCAGATACTTAATACTTAATAAACAACAGTACCTACTGAAAAATAATAATAATAGAGTACTATGTTATCTTAGTAGAGATAAGGTATCGAATAAAAAGTATCGATACTTTATTTATTAGTAAAGAAAAAAAGTTTAATTGTAACAAGAACAATGTTTATTTGGATGGTTTTACCCTAAGCAAATGTATTAAGAAACATACTAACGTGTTTATCTATATATATAAAAGCGAAAGTTCACTCATCACCGTATCTCAGAAACTATTAGACATACAAACTTGAAATTTGGCAGGTAGGTTCCTTATAGGTTCTAGACGTCTGCTAAGAAAGGATTTTACGAAACTCTACCCCTAAGGGGGTAAAACGGGGGTTGGAAGTTTGTATGAAAGTCCTATGTTTTTGAAATAAGGGATTTGAAAATTAAAATGTTTTCTCTAGAGGTTGTGGAGGTGTACAAGTTTCGTTCCAAATTAGTTAGAAATATTTGTTTTTATCTTCGTTGATTAAAATTATGTTTATTTCAAAGTTTTATGCCAATTAGGTGCTAGCTTAGATTTGTTTATTTTTCATTGATTATACTGACGTTTGTATTAAAGTGTCATATCGATTACTTACTTAAAGAAGTTTATATTTTTCGTTAAGTAAACTTACGTTTGTTTGAAAAATGGATGGAGAATTAGTAACAGTCACAGTTGAAGGATTAGCAATCCGATGTAGTGTGAAAGAGATACCTGGCGATGGAGCGTGTTTATTTTCATCTCTGCCTTATTTGCTTTATGGAAATATTTCAATGGCTGCTCAAGTTAGAGCTAATATAGTAAGCCACGTGTCCAACGATTAGCAAAGATTTAGGTGTTTTACTATGGACCGATCTGGGACCCCTTACGATACAAAACGCCTTTATGTAGCCAATGTGGGTAGTTTCTATACTTATGGCACAACTTTCGAACTGAAAGCAGCTGGAGAAATATTTCCATTTGAATTCCAACTGTTTCAAGGTAGCAGACTTATTGCCAGATTTAGAGAGTCGATACAAGGGATAAAAAGAATGCGTTTTAACGGACATTTTAACGAAGGACATTTTGACGTATTGATTCCTACTAATTATAAAAGCGAAAGGTCACTCATCACCATATCTCAGAAACTATAAGGCCTACAAACTTGAAGTTTGGCAGGTAGGTTCCTTATAGGGTCTAGACGTACGCTAAGAAAGGATTTTACGAACCTCTACCCCTAAGGGGTCAAACGGGGGTTGGAAATTTGTATGAAAGTCCTATTGAAATAAGGGACTGAATTAAAATGTGTGTTCTTTAGAGGTTGCGGAGGTGTACTTATATTGTATTTTTAGAAATCAACCCCCTTCATAAGGGTTGAACGGGGATCGGATACTTTTTATACAACAATCAACACGCCACGTAAACGACGTTGCGGGTACATCGATTTAGAACACAAAAATGTGCTTAGAATTTTTTTCTGTCTGTCTGTCTGGATGTTTGTGCGCGCATCACACGAAAACTACTGATTCGATTAGAATCTGGTGTATAAAAATTTTGGAATGATTTTTGTATCGGGATAGTTGAAAGCATGAAGAGTGAAATAGGTTACTTTTTATACAACAATCAACACGCCACGCGACCGACGTCGCAGGTTCATCGATATAAAACTCAAAAATGTGGTTAGATTTTTTATTGTCTGTTTGTCTGGATGTTTGTGCGTGCATCACATGAAAACTACTAATTCGATTTGAATGCGGTTTTCACAGATGTATTTGTCTTCTTTCAACTAAACATCTGATGTACGAAAATTTCTTTCCCACCCCTTTAACCGGACAATTGAGTGGGTCAGATTTTGTATGAAAGTATCTCATTAATACATTTAAAAATATCACTAAAATAATACACAACATACATACGTGTTATAATTTACTTTTGATATTCGAAACTAGATGACGCAAGAGGTTATTAAAACGCGCTATCGTTGTTTTTTATCGCAAATACATATACAAATGACACACAAATTACTATATCTTACAGATAATTAGGTCCAATGTAGAACTGTCACAGATGAATATTATAAGATAGTCATAATCGGTGTTGTATGATTTATTATTATCGAAATCTGTTCAGTGGTTGCAGCGTGATTAAATGACAAACATGAAATTTATAATAAAAAAAAAATAATAAAAGTAGTTAGGCCAGACTTATTTTACTAAGGATATACCTACAGAATGATTAAATTTAAATTTTTATATGTAAAATAGACAGTCATTAAATCATTTGTGAATGTCCTAATTCCACGCGAGCAAAGCCGCGGGTAAATGCTAGTTAACAATAATTTTAACTCATTTCATAAGTATATCAGAATGTCAAAATTGATACATATGTTTTGTCATATATATGGAAGCATCTGAAAATGTCAAAATTCTCACCTTTATAGCATCAAATGTTAAATTTCAATATTATCACAATTTTGAAATTTAGAAAGTATACAAACAAGAAAATGACATTAAGGAGAAATTAAACAAATGTCGAAAAGATTTTAACCTGCATCCTCTACCTATGTGAATTTCTTGTTTGAATAATCTGCATAACTTCGATGGGAGATATATCAAAATAATTAATTTACTAATTATTAAAATTGCTCGATGTAGGAATTTGGAACTCTAAGAAAAACAGATCAGCAGCACGTTTTGGATCAGTAACAATATCACTGTTCTGTCCACGGATGGTAACTGCAGTAATTTTTGATATATTTAAAAAAATGCTTATTACTCTTACTACAGACACGTTTCTGCTTATAAGACATGTTGGCTTGTTTAATTTAAGTAAAAATTAAATTTAAACAGTTTTTTTAGTGAAGATAATCGCAGTTCAGTTTGCCAGAGATTCCTGTTTATTTCTTGCCTTGTTTCAAATTAATCCACGGTTTGGAACTTTTGGTTGGATTAATTCCAGGAACAAACTGAGGAGAGTGGTTCACTTCCTGAGTTAAGTGCAGCCACTGGTCATTGATATTGGGGTCAGGAATAACCACTGTCTCCAAATGCTCATAAAATTAGAGGGATACTCTGTTAAACAAAAGTTCTTTATGTTTTTGTTGTGACCAGGGTGAACATTAGTTGAAAATTTAGTAGTAATTAATAGAGTACAATGGTCACTTATACATATTGGTGCCTTATATGACACTGTATGAATTAATTTGTGGTAATTCAAACATACTAAATCAAGGCACGAAGGTTCATTGTTACTTCCTAATCTAGTAGGTTAATTAATAAACTAAGATAGGTAAGAAGCTATAAAAGTATTAAGTAATGAATATTAAATCAAAATTGTTTGTAGGGACAATATTAGCCCAATCAATGTCAGGAAAGATAAAATCTTCATGTAATCGACGATCTACAACCGCCTTGTTCTCATAGAATCTGCATCAGCCTTCTATTGTTTATTTAGCTTTCCTCCGCTGGATTTCTTGACCTTTATTTTCCACATTCTATCCTCCATTTACAAACCCTTCATATTACATTTGTGTCTGTACTCTTATTTTAAAAATTCTTGTATTTTTGGTTTCTTATTTCTATTCCACAGATCCTTGTGATTGGTTTAGTCTTTCATAGGTTCTCGACTACTATTTTTAAGCTTCTTTTTATTTTTAAAATTTTTTATGTGTTTCAATATTTTTGCACTATAACAGAACATTATTTTATAAAATGTTATCTACTCAAAATATATTTACAAGTTCTATTTTGTGTTTTGATCTCTTTGAATTATTATTTGTCACGACTTCTATGATCTATTGTGATTTGATATAGTTTGATTTTAAACCCTGTCGATTTCTCCCTAATCATCTGCTGTTACATTTATTGTGTTCTCTTAATAAAACTGTTTTTAACACTCTTTTATTAGCTTCACCTATATATTTGTTTGTGCGTATGTAACTTCCCATTGGACTAAGAGTTTGTAGATTATAACTGTTAGTATATCCTTCCACTTACAGTGCGTTCGTTGGCCGAACCGGCAAAGGCGCGGGTCTTCGCTGATGTTGACCGCCGAATAAACCGGTCGAGGAGTCTAATCCCGTCCACGCAAAAAAAAACTTTTTGGCATTTTCTTTTTGCCTTATTTTTGAAAATAAAAAATAACACCGAAAAGCTTTCAAATGTAATACAGATTTTGGCTATAAGTTCTGGCAGACACAATTCGCTTAAAAAGACGAATGATTTTAAATGAATATAGTTTTAAAACCTTAAAACACCTACTTTTAAACCACATAAAACTAGAAAGTACAAAATAAATATGGTTTAAAAAAAAAAACTAAAAAACACGCTTTTAAAGCAAATCGAACTCAAAAGTTAAAAATTTCGTGCGCTCGATTTAGATAAAGCGTCCACGGTTTATAACAAGAATACTTGTATTTTTCGTTCATTATTGTTTTAAATTTAACTTTTTAGTTGGATGTGCGTGTTTTTTAGTTTCTTAAAACTATACTTATTTTTATATTGTTAGAGCTAACAAACTAACTTTATTAAGAGATAGTAACTCTACTTTATGAATCCTTATACTTATTTGTGTAAAACATAAAACTTTTTAAACAATTCTGTCAATAGCACAAAGACTTTCAGGTTAAACATTCACTGAAAAGGTTAGGTATATTTACTTTTGTTGTCATAAAAGAAACAGAGGTAATTAGTTGTATCTGCAGGACTAAACAACGAACGGCAAAAATCTGAAAAGAAAACGATCCCCAAAGATTTCTAAGTTAAAAATTTAAATAAAAAGCCACGATCGCATTATAAGTGACTCGAAGAGAGGTGAGCTCTGAGTTTCGTAATGAAAACCTTGTTAAAAGTTTTCTCCATTTATCGTTTCTCAGATAAATGTCTTTTCCAAAGTCGGGCTTTTCCAAAAGAATAATACATCCTTGCACGGAATTGAATGGAATTACTGACGTATGGTCGACGATTTTTTGCCTCGTGTCCTGGAAAAGTGGATAATTCATTATAACGAGTCTTCAAGTGGAGCTTTTTTGTATATAGTTTTTCAAAGTTAACGAAACGAAGTTAGGTAGAAATAATTTCTATAACAAACTCTTTCACTAAATTTTAACTGAAAATATAATTTTCTGACTCTTAAGTGCTTAACAAAGCAGGAATATTTATTTTAATTTATCGTAGCTTTATTGGATTAAGAATCACTTTGCAATGTATCGTAGGGTGTAATGACTGATAGATCACAGCCGGAATCAACCCTCCAATGTGGTAACATATGCGTCCTTATGGAATCCTAAATATAAAAATATCATCGTGTTGATTGATGCTTTTATATATTATTCTCAAGCACGTGTTGGATACAATCATCACATTCGATTTATGTTTCATTAATAAGCTTCCCTTAATCCAAAACTTTTAATGCAAACATAAAATGTTATTTATGGATTTAGGTAAAAAATAAGGTAAGGATCATTCAATAATATTTTTGCAGTAATGTTTTTTTTTTAATTTTTTATTGTATAAAATACTAGCAGCCCGCCCCGGCTTTGCACGGGGATTAAAGAAAAATAACAAAAGCCACTAAATATATTGGGTCAACGCTTCCCTGTAAACAATATTACATGTTGTTTTATTTTCTGGCAACAAAATAAATTGATTTTCAGGTGCTTGACCCGCCTTAGGCGGTTGGCCATGAGAAAAACCGATCCCTACTAATTGGAAGGTTTGACCTTAAGGCTAGTATTCTTAGCGCACGCGATGTAAGGGTTTTAAGGTCATTTTTGGTTACATGTTACATTAATGGCATTTTAGTAAGGATCCCTATTTTTTTTTAAATAAAACATAGCCTATGTCACTCGAGAATAGTGTAGCTTGCCAACGGTAAAAGAATTTTTAAAATCGGTCCAGCAGTTTCGGAGCATATTCATTTCAAACAAACAAACAAACCTTTCCTCGCCACTAAATATATTGGGTCAACGCTTCCCTGTAAACAATATTACATATTGTTTCATTTTCTGGCAACAAAATAAATTGACTTTTGGGTGCTCGACCCGCCTTAGGCGGTTGGCCATGAGAAAAACCGATCCCTACTAATTGGAAGGTTTGACCTTGAGGCTAGTATTCTTAGCGCACACGAAGTAAGGGTTTAAAGGTCATTTTTGGTTACATTATTGGCATTTTAGTAAGGATCCCTATTTTTTTGAAAATAAAACATAGCCTATGTCACTCGGGAATAGTGTAGCTTGCCAACGGTAAAAGAACTTTTGAAATCGGTCCAGTAGTTTCGGAGCCTATTCATTTCAAATAAACAAACAAACAAACCTTTGCTCGCCACTAAATATATTGGGTCAACGCTTCCCTGTAAACAATATAACATGTTGTTTTATTTTCTGGCAACAAAATAAATTGATTTTCAGGAACTCGACCCGCTTTAGGCGGTTGGCCATGAGAAAAACCGATCCCTACTATTTGGAAGATTTGACCTTGAGGCTAGTATTCTCAGCGCACGCGATGTAAGGGTTTTAAGGTCATTTTTGGTTACATTAATGGCATTTTAGTAAGGATCCCCATTTTTTTTTAATGAAACATAGCCCATGTCACTCCGAAATAGTGTAGCTTGCCAACGGGGAAAGAATTTTTGAAATCGGTCCAGTAGTTTCGGAGCCTATTCATTTCAAACAAACAAACAAAAAATCAAACCCTTTCTCTTTATAATATTAGTATAGATGTACTGTATTGTATTCAACTACATTTACACAAGAGTTTTGGATGTTCGTATAATATTTTATTTACTAATATATACATTTTACATTGTAGATTATAATTGGTGTCGATTGACCCAGGTGACTTTACGACACTACTAGTCAAAAGATCTTTTGTATATACCCTACATCTAATTATGACCCCATAAGGTCTAGACTTGTGCTAAGGATGGACGTTTGTAACCTGATCAGGCCTTTAGAAGACCTGTCCCTGATATTAACGTCGTTGGCGAACTATTACTCTGCATTTTAGGCTCAAGACCCCATTTTTTCCCAAAACACTACGGCAGGTTCATATATCTCTTGTAGCTTCAAGAGTTATATTTGCGAGGTGTATATTCTACGTTAGATTTCTGTCGATGATAACTCAGAGACATTTTACCTCTTCTAAAAATGGAAGTGTCAACTACCATTGACTACAGAAGAGACGATAAAACTACTCCCTGAGGACAGCCTTTACTGCTTTTATGAAAGTTGATTGATTTTCAAGTTAGGTAACTATATTCCTAGTGTTTAGCATGTATTGTATCTATTTGATTAATCTGTATGAATTGAGTTGCTAGGACCCGTAGAATTCCGAGATGTTCTGTAAGAGCACCAGGTTTTCGAGACTTAGTCCTTGTTAACTCATAGGCACTTCACAGATCATTATTCCCTATACGTATTTGCAAGGGAAAAAGGTCTAAAATTACTTCCAAGATCCCATAAGGACCTGATCTCATTGCGCCAGTGATCTCTACACAAGCACATCTTTGCAACTTTTGCCACTCTTTTATGCCTTTAGTTGGGTTAACTCATAGGCATTTTACAGATCATTATGCCCTACACGTATTTGCAAGGGAAAAAGGTCTAAAATTACCTCCAAGATCCCATAAGGACCTGATCTCATTGCGCCAGTGATCTCTACACAAGCACATCTTTGCAACTTTTGCCACTCTTTTATGCCTTTAGTTTCACCAATCTATTGCAGCTTAGATATTAAGGTATCTAACCACCATAGGATGCAGTCGGCATAGCTGGCGACGTATTACTAATTAAAGCAAGAATTAAAGAGACAAATAGGAAAAGAAGGAGAAAGTTGCTGATTCTTTAATTAGGTACGTAAAAGTTTAAAATTTTAAAACATTTAGTTTAAGTTAATATATCATTCCAAGTAGTCGTTAATATTATAACTTCTTTCGTAGCATCAGAATCCTCGAGTGAAGGCTTCAACGCCGTCAGAAATTCAGGCATCCAAAAGAGAAAGCAAAATCTGAACTAAAATGTAGAAATTCGATCAAACCTCAAAAGTCTTAATTTTTCTGTTGTTAGCAATTTTCTAAAGAATGAAGGTTGATACATTAAATCTGACAGCAGATTCGTATTCGGAAGGAAAAATTGACTAAGAAAGCATGTGTGTCGCATGTTACACCTGTTGTTTAACAAACTTATATTTTTCTCCATAACAAGAATACTGTTCTTACTTATAAAGTAAATAGAAGTTGTAAGTAACAAAAGAAAAAGAAAAACATATTCTTCTTAGAGTGTTGCGGTAAGATAAATACATTGAGTTGTTAATTAAGGAAAAGGCGATAACATAAAGTGTGCTCGCCTTCGAGTTTGTTTTCAAAAGAAACTGAACATTAGGAGTTACTTTTAATTGGTAAATGAGTTTCGGAATTTAAATCATAATAAACTTTCACATCAAATTACTTTTACGATTACCTTTGGTCTTTAGAAGGTTTAATTTAAAAATGAAACCATTAAGAAAGTATGTCCATTTTTTATAAAGTAACTAGTTAAAGTTATAATTTACTGTAAGATAAACGACGCAATTCCTCGATTGTAAAACCGTAGTTCAAAAAAAATCTTTCTAATATATATTTAATTAAAAAACTTTATGATGATATACAAAATTTCCTCAATTGAAATTCATATTAAATAGCTAACCCTCTTGCTATTGTCGTTTGAGTTTTAGGCAAAGACTCAGCTTGCATACTCGTTAAGCGTTTTATAGACTAAGGCTTTCAACATGTGTACTTTAATGTGCTTTTTAACGATCTTTATAATTATAGTTGTCTCTGAGGAAAGTAAAATTGTTCACAATTGTGTTCGTCGCTTTGGCTACCTGTTCTGCCATTACACTTACTAGTTTGAAAGAAATCATGCCGCACATTATTCTACCCACAAGAAAGGAAACTGCCTTTATAGAATAACGCTTTTAACTTTTATGTCTTGAACAGCTTTGTGGATGAAATTAAAGTGACGTGTTTTCAACTATTCTTTTTTAAGTAATACTTCTTTGATGAATGAAGGTAAATTTTTACGATACGTGCACAAACCAACACCATGAAATTAGCCAGTCAACATTTTAGTTTTTTTTTGTTGCGTTTTAACTTGTTTTACTAATTCTGCCCATTTTTTATTATTTTTATGACAATACTACTCTAAATGACAGTTTCGCCGCTGAATGTATAAATAACACTAAAAAGCCATACATGTGATTAGTAAAAAATTAAATATAATAAAAATCGGGTAAAGTGTATCTAATTTGTTTATAAAATATTGTTTTTAAATATATTTAAATAAAATTTACTTAACTAGGCATTTCAACAAAATTTCCTTTTAGTTGATTAAATAATTTTTTCTATTATAAGTGTCTTTTTTTTTTCTAAAAACATAGGATAACTGGAGGTACAAAATTGTTTAGAAAGATTTTTATTTTGTTACGCCAGAGAACTATAAGTTCTTACGTACGCATTGGTTCCGATCTCCTAACCGAATACAAACATTAAATTTAGAGTTTAATATGTTAATTGTCAATTTGAAAAATAATCTCTCTCTCTCTCTCTCTCTCTTCCTCTCTCTCTCTCTTCCTCTCTCTCTCTCTCTTCCTCTCTCTCTCTCTCTCTTCCTCTCTCTCTCTCTTTTTCCATTACAAACGTAATGTGCTTAAAAAGAATTTAAGGAACTGTCATATGCGACATAAGTTAAATCCAGATAATTAAAAAGCCGACCAACTACTAATGCACTTATGGCTAAAATGGAAAGAGGTGTTACCAGCTATAGGTAAAGATTACAGGTTCGAGTTTTGCCGGACGTAACATTATTTCGAGTTCTCCTGAATTCCATTTCCTTGTTTTTATAATTTCTACATTTCAAAAATGTAAACTGTATCTATTAAACAAATAAGTATGAGAAGTTAACACGTTAAAAGTATAGCAATTACCCTCATTAGTTGAAATAAAATATTTACCTCAGCAACGTTACCTGAACACATAAAATGAATTAAAACTCTTGGCGTGCTGCTGAAACAAGATTCAATTAAAAGTGGATACTGGCCGAAACCCTACTAAAAGTCAATCCAGCTAAAATCTTTCTACAAACTCTGCAAACTTCCATTACCGTATTTTATTCAATTTTTAAACCGTAAATATATTAATTCGCGAGTGTGCCAATGCAGAGAATTATAAATAATTCCGAGATAATTATATTTTTAGAAAACACGATTAAACTACTAACAAGGTGCTGTAGAGTTCGAACAATTTAAATTAAAGGTGCATTTCGGGTAGTGAGAATTGTGTAAATTGTAGAAATTTTCAATTGTGGTAGTGCTTTTATCAATATGTCTTTTTGTAGCACTAAAAGGGGAAACAGTATTTCATCTACTACCGGAATTACATCTACTTTTAATCATAAAGAAGTTCATGGATTTGTTCAATGTCACCATTTCATATAAAATTTTGTGTTATCATTTAACGTTTTATACAACTTTAAAAATAAGAACATTTTCATCAAATACTGTCGTTAATTCAGGGGTGTCAGCATTTGTCTGATTTTTGTTTATGAATATTTTATTGAAATTTTTTAATCTGGTATCTATGAGTTTTCGCTGTACAACAAATTACCTACTAAACCTACTTTTCATCAAACAATTGGGTAAAATTTACTAAAAAGTGTTAAACTGACGCTATCCTGAAAAAGACCTGAATAAATTCTTGAATTTGTACGTCAAACTTATTAACGATAAACTTGTGGAAGGCTATGTAATATAAATTCTTGTACATTCAATCGCTACGGTAAAGCAGCATGAGTTGTAAAAGTTTACAAAGTTTATTTGTTAATTAAAAAGATTCTTTTTTATAGAAAGCTAAAAATAATTTATTCGAAGTATTTGCCTCGTTAGCTATACATTTTTTCCATTGGACAATTTGTGTATACCAAACCAAAATTATTCTTTATCTTTTGAGGCAACCCACTCTTCAAGCCATTTTCCGAGGTGCTGTTCGGCGTGTGATCAATCGACAAAAACAGGTAATAGTCAGAAGGCGCCAGGTCCGGTAAGCAGAGTTTGGTAGTACCATCCAGTTGTGTGTCTCCAAGTAGTTTTGGACAATGTATGACTTGTGCGATGGGGCGTTGTCGTGGAGAAAAATTAACTTCACAGGTTTTTTTTTATAACTTGATTACTTGTTGGTGGTAGCGGTAAGCATTGACAGTTTTTTCAGGTTTCAACAGTTCATAGTAGAACACCCTGCTGATCGCATCAAACGCAGAACATCGCCTTGCGTTCAAATCTTGGTCTTAAGGACGAAGTTCATGGTGTGCCAGGATCGACTCACGATTTTTTTTCGTTTAGAATTTTAAAAGTATATTCACTTGTCTTTGCCTGTCACCACAAGAATTTCCTTTATGTCTAGCAAACAAGATTTCGGATAAGTTTTGGCATGGCTTGATCTGCCTATTGTTCAATTCATGGGATACCCATTTTCCGATTTTTTAACTTTTCTTATGGCACGTAAATTTATAGAAATGGCTGGTTAAGTAACACCTAATTGCTTAGCAGGCAATTTTAGAAAATGGGTATCGTTCTCATCCAAAACAGCCACTAATTCATGGTCTTTAATTATTTTGGTCTGATTGTTATGCTTCTTGCTACTCAGGTCACAATGACTGTCTTTGAACCAACGAAACTAGTCTTTGCAAGTTGTTTCCGATAACGCACTGTCTCCAAAGGTCTCTAAAAGCTTTCGATGAAATTTGACAGCCGATTACTTTAAATTAAAATAAAAAAAGTAGAATTTTCCGCATTTGCTATTTTTCTGAGATAAAACTAGACATGATTCCGCATGAAATATGTATGTTGCTGTATTAAATCACTAATGATGTACTCTGATTGATGTTAACAGATGTCGAGCCCATACAAAAAAGTATGACGTTTTTATGGTAGCTAAATATGCTCACTAACGCCATCTACGAGCAAACAGCAGATTTAAGCTTACACACCTAATATTATTTCTCGCTTTTTCTCTCTCTCACTTCATACGAACGAAATCGATGTGCACATATTTTACTTGAGTAATTGGCTTAAATATTTACATTTCATTGGCTACTTTTTCTACGTGAAAGTTTTAGTTAAACAAAGGTATTATACTAAAGTGCAAAATAAATAGACTTGTAGAATTTATGCACTCAACTATCATCCCTATAAATAAATATGTTCTCTTATTACCACATACTTATAACCGCTTCAGAGATATAACTTTTGTAGGTTATGTAAATTCGCATAGTGAGAACACAATTACCTGCAAAATGTTTCATAGTGTGTGCTATGAATAGCGAAAAGCTCTCAAGTATAGTTTTGTTATGTAAGCTCATGTTAAAGATAACATCAGAGCCGCTACTCTAGATGCTGTTGGAAATTATTAGCCTTTCAACGAAGCGGCATTTCATTATATTAAATAATATATTATTTAAATTAAATAATGATTTAGCCGTTGTTTGGGTCTTCAAATCAATACGAATAAAAGTTTTTAAACTTTTCTTACGGAGAAATAGATAGAATATAAAACAACGGTGCTTTTGTCACCGTGCTATTTTGTATGATACAATGCGATACTTTTATGTAAATTAGATGTGAGGTAATAAGGCCTGTCGGGTAAGAAGACCTAAGTATCAACAATACAATTTAAAATGTTCGATATTGTTCAAGGAAACACTCGTATCCACCTAACACTCTTATTTGGATCTTCCAACTTTCCGCACGTTTGTTACGGCGAGTGTGGTATGAGGAGCAGTTGTGCAGCACGAAAAATAAAAAATTGTCTTACCGAATCTTGAGGATCTTTGATAATATAAGGCATTTAAACATAGATGTTTGTTTTTAATGCTTTTATTTTAAAATAATTGATCACTAACGAATTATTATATTTTTAGGTATTTCTTTATACACGGAGCTAGCGGCTAATCAGGCCAACCAAATGTAAAAGAAGAAAAACAAAAAAATTATAATTTTAGCGACTGTGCATAATGAATACATATATAATTAGTTTGGATTTTAATAACCAAATACTTTAATTATTTAAAAATTATTTTAAATGATTTTTTGATATCTACATGAACGTGTATACGTGACATTTGACATTAAATTATTGTCGGTCATATTTATCTGACACCTACCAGTGGATACTTTCGTATCAGCTGCCTAGTTTACTCGACCTCGTTTTAACTAACGAAAGTAATCTTATATCAGATCTTGACAACACATCCCCCATTGGCAAATCGGACCATGCTGTCGTACAGTTCAACGTTCAATTTTTCTCCGAAAAACCGTGTAAGAATGATCTGGTTATTCAAAGAACTGTGGACTATAATAAGCTTAATGAACTCTTAGCCAATCTATCTTGGGAAAATCATCTTAATACCAGTGATGTTGACTACATGTGGCACAACTTTCAGACTACAATCAATGAACTTACAGAGACATGCACTTCTACTCGAATAGATGCAAACCATATATAGATGGTGACATCATACAAAAAGCCAAAGTAAAACGTAATCTGTGGCGTAAATTTACACTAACTGGTAACCCCGATGACTTCCAGCGACACAGAGATTTTTCTAATCGTCTCTCTATGGAAATAAGATACAAAAGAACCAACTACGAAAACTCTTTGCTGTTCAAGGGAGATAAATCGGTTTATAAATATACAAGATCCCAGATATCAGTGAAAGTAACAACACCGTTAGTTAGGCGACAAGACGGACTACTAAGTTCAAGTGAAAAGGAGACAGCAAACATATTGGGCCAAACGTTTCAGACATCCTTCGTTAACGAACTACCTGGTACACTACCAACCCTCACTACTCCGAGATTAAATATATCCATAAACCCTCCAGAATTTTCACCTCCAAAAATTTTAGATGTGCTACAAAGCCTCCCCAACAACAAGTCTCCAGGGGCTGACTCCATAACCTTAAAATTATTGAAAAAATGCGCTTCTTATCTTGCTGAACACATCATGCAAGGTTCCTTCCAATCAGGTAAACTCCCTAATAATTGGCTTTTAGCGTTGGTTACCCTAATTTTTAAAAAGGGTTGAATCCCAATAATTACGGGCCAATTAGCCTTGTTTCAATTTGCGCCAAAGTAATGGAGCAAATTATATCTAATACCCTTATAGATTTTATCTTATATAATAACATAATACCGCCAACACAGCATGGTTTTCTGCCTAGAAGGTCTGCACAAACCAATTTAATAACCTGTTTAAACTCTTGGACCAATTATTTAGACGACAATCAACCAGTCGATGTCATTTACCTTGATTTTTCCAAGGCTTTTGACCGAGTTCCAAAAATAGGCTTTTTCTGAAACTAGATAATCTCGGAATTAGAGGACAGTTGTTATCATGGATCGAAGCTTTTTTTACCAATAGACATCTCTGTGTACGTGTGGGCAAATCAAATTCTGAGAACTTTGCCGTTTTGTCCGGTGTCCCGCAAGGTTCTGTCCCTGTACCAATGCTGTACCTGATTTATACTTCTGATTTTCCCTCCACCTTATTATTTTTGCATGCTATTTATGCCGATGACTCTAAATTTTTTGGAAACCCACTTACGCAATACAATATATTATGTTCTGACTTACTTAAAATCAGCGAGTGGTGATCTCAATGGTTAATTCCTTTAAACCCTGAAAAATGCACTGTCTTACATATTGACAAATTAAATCCCGACTATCAGTATAGTTTAAATGGCGTAGTTTTAAAATCCGTTAATAGTCAGATTGATTTGGGAATAACTATCAACAGAAGATTGGACTGGTCAGAACATATATCCAACATTTCTAAAGAAGCCAACTCTGTATCATATCTCTTTCGAAGATCTTTTCAATCACCCAATCGTAAACTTCTTGGCCAGACATATAAAACATTTGTTAGGGCGCTACTAGAGTACAACACAATATGCTGGTCTCCACACTATATGAAAGATATCAAAAGACACTCGAGAATGTACAAAGACGCTTCACAAAAGGGTGTCCACAGCTGACCAACCTCCCTTATGAAGAAAGATTGTCTGTTCTCACACTTCTATCATTAGAGGACAGAAGAAAAAGAGGGGACCTTATACAGTGCTACAGAATGTTGAACAACAAGTTTTCCATCGACATGAGGAACCTGTTTCAGCTCAATAGTTAAGAGGTCATGGCTTGAAGCTATCCAGGGAACGATTTTCCACAGTCACGTGACAATTTTTCTTTACGAAAAGAATATTCGACCAGTAGAATTTGCTCCCTGCTGATGTTGTGTCTGCTCCTTCAACCAACATTTTTAAAAATAGGCTAGACGCATAACTAAATTCTATGAGACACTAACTTTTCTATTATGTATATTGTTTTAGTTTGTTTTTACTTTTAAATTTCAATACCTATTGTATTTTTTTTTTTTTTGATAAGTCATTTATTGTTTTCCATTTTGAATTTTTGTACTACCTGGGCATAATAGGCTTTGCCTCTGCCCTTACTTATGTTTAATAATAATAATAATAATATGTAACATGTAATATTAAATCATATAACAGACTCCTAATAGTATATTACTCTATGAGTGAAGTTAATTGCATATTACAGCGAGTGTGTTTGGCTTATGAGCGAGCTTGCGAGCGAATGGGCTAAAGAAACGAGCTAAATATGCAATTTTTTCCTCGAGTGAAGTACTATATGCTTTACCCACGACTTACCAAATATTTTTGTATAAAACTAAAAATAACAAACATAAAATCTAAATTTTGGCATAAGTTGTCAAAAATATTCGATTTTTGTCTGAGAAATGTCAAATGTTAGTTTAATTTAATGTATACTGTAGGCAACCAACATTACTGGTTTAGTTATCTAACCAATGTCAAATATTAATTCAGTGCATAATACAGGTTTCTATTTACTTACTCCACTAGTGGAGTAAATTAAAATATAGCACAACACCTCAATAATTGGACACTTACTGACAGAGATGTAGGTTAAAAAATAAGCAATTTACTAATGAGTCATGGGTAAATATACATTATTATACATCATATTTATTTGACACCTATCATCGGAGATTTTTGACACATACGACAAGTGACAGAGTAATACTTTGACGATTGCAACGTTAAGACGGCTTAAAGGGCGTTATTACAAACATGTAAGTAAGGGCGCCAAAGTACAAACTCAACAAATTATATTCAAAACACGGTTTTAAATGATTTAATACACATTTAATTATTTCGAAATAGACAAATAAATAAATAAAATATTGAAAACTCATTATTATATCAAGGAATATTAATTATGTTAACTGAAAAATTAATTATTTTCTTATTTCAGTAATGGCAGTCTCTGGAAACTCCTGTATCGGTGTCGATAGTACAGGGTTGATTTTTCTTACAATTTCCAAAAGTCAGGACAAAATTTGGGATTAAAATGCTCTTCATTCTCTATCACACAATGGGTGGAACTTATCCAATATAGTTATAGTTTAATAACTCGGGTGGACCTCTTCGAATAAATTTGGATGAGTGAATTATAATAAACACGTGTTTATTAAAATATTTTTAAGAGTCTGAATTTTAATTTTTATAAAAATCGGTGCCGATTTATTTACAGATATCCTTGATGGGTGTTCACATTACGAAAATAAACATCTGTCCAAATTTTACGGTTTTATATATATATATATATACAAAAGGGAAAAATTATTGGGCATGTACGCAAAAAGGATCAATAAGGCCACGAGTAGCAATGGTAACCGCAGACATGCATGTTTCTGGCTCATTAGCCGTCATCAGTGCGGCATAACCAAGTAGAGTATTGCACTTGGCTAGCAAAAGTGTTGGGTACTTGGGAGCAAAGGATGTTGGGGAAACATGTGTAAAGAAACATAAAAACACAAAAACAACGAAAGCTCACACAGGAGTCCTATCGCCATTTTGTGCTTTCAGCCAGCTGTGCCAATGGGTTTTCGGCTAGCAACTAGCGTCGCAACGTTGGCGAAACGGACTCATTGGCACAGCTGGCTGAAAGCACAAAATGGCGATAGGACTCCTGTGTGAGCTTTCGTTGTTTTTGTGTTTTTATGTTTCTTTACACATGTTTCCCCAACATCCTTTGCTCCCAAGTACCCAACACTTTTGCTAGCCAAGTGCAATACTCTACTTGGTTATGCCGCACTGATGACGGCTAATGAGCCAGAAACATGCATGTCTGCGGTTACCATTGCTACTCGTGGCCTTATTGATCCTTTTTGCGTACATGCCCAATAATTTTTCCCTTTTGTTTATATTAATACGCGTTTTCTTGGCACTTTGTTTATTATATATATATATATATATATATATATATATATATATATATATAAACGGAAAAGGTATAGACGCACAAACAGCCGTAACCGCTAAAACCGTAAAATTTGGACAAATGTTTATATATATATATAGAGGTAGAGAGAGAGAACTATTATTTGCTGCTCTGATACAAATCAAAGAAAGGAAGTAGTTGGGTAGCAGCAATAAAACGACTGAGTAGACTCTTTTAAATTATCCTAGATTTCGACTCTTTTTGGAGTCATTTTCAGGGATCTAGATGGAAAGGTTTATTTTTATTAACACAAAAAATAAAGTGTTATACAACTTACATTTAGTTGAAGTTGTGTCGTTGGATGTTGATAACAATGGTAAGTCGATGTGAAAAATTTAAAATATAAAATCTTTCTTAGTGCTAGAGATGCAGCCATTTAAATGAATCAACTGTTAACAACAAATATCCTGACCATTTTTCGAACGATTACCCTCGAAATTGGTAATAAGCAGTCCAAAATACATAAAAAACACTTGGGTAATGCCATGACCCTATAATGCCAATCAAAATGTAGGTACTACTTATATACACGATATTTCATAATTTCCTGTAATGTAATTTTTTATAAATTAGTTTATTTAATTAGTTATTGCCATGAAATAAAGGCACTATAGCATATACCTTACGATCAAACAACTCACAAATACCATATAGTGGTGATAAAGTTAGACACAATATAAAGAAAGTTGCAATCAACGACTGAAAGTTTATTTATTGTAGTTCGGTCGAAAGTGTTTCATTTTGTACTCTTCTCGCAAATATATTTCGAACGTTTGTTCTTTGAAACACGAATGAATGAAGAACTTCGGTTCATATTGAGTTCTGTTTTCTGCTTTGCCGATAAAGTTGCAGTAATTTAAAATGAATGGTAGTGATTTTTCTTCGATGAAAAATTTTATTATTGTTATTGCTTTTCTAATGCTTATTGGAAGCAAAGAATTTCTTTGTTCAAGGAACAGAGATTTATTTAAATAACTATGTCGGTATTGGTATCAGTGAGGAAATTATTTCGCACTGTGAAAAAAAAGTAGATCTAAAATCATTTGATTAGAAGTATGTAAATGAAATTAATTTTTTAATATGAAAAAATTCTTTATATGTTCTTCGTGGCATCAAATCACTACCATTTTCTTTTATTATTTGGTAAATTTAATGCCACAAAAAAATCAATATGTTTGAAAATGCCCTTTACTTATTTTATTAATCTTGATGAATATATCAAATTTGTTAAGGGCCGTCTTTTAAATCTGAAAATACTTAACAAACATTTAATAAGGTGGTTGCGGCTCATAAGGCCTTTTCAGGGAAGAATGTATATAAAATAAAAACTAGTTATACGAATCAACAAATTTTAATATTATTTTAATACACAAAAGAATTACAATATACTTACCTAATATTTGGAAAAAAATTGTTGTAAACAAACACAAAATTATACTATGGTAGGAATGTAGGAAATAAGGCCTAATATATTAACACTCTTAAATATTTAAAATGGGCGTCTATTATTTGGTAATTAAGATTATAATTAAATTTATTTGAATTAATTATGCTCACTCTATAAAGTTACAATATATTTCTTTAACAGACTCGAGGGTACTCTAAATAATCTTATCCTTCAAACGTAGGTACCTACACATTTTTATGATATGTAGGTACTACTACACTTTAAACATTGTTTTATGTCCTTTATTATGTGAAAATACCTACTAACGTTGTTTTTTTATATTTCTTCGGTTAAATCTACCATATTTAACCTGAATAACCGCTAGCACCATGTATTACAAAATATAGAAAAGTACAATATTTCATTCGTAATCAATTATTTTGATAAAACAGATTGATAAAAGTATGGGAAACAAACAACTGTATTATATTTGAATGTCGTATATTGGAAAAATTGCTAAGATTCAGTTGGGCGATTTTTTATTATTAGTGCTACGCAACTGCTCCCCACAATCGAATCACACTGGGCAAAACAAATAATTAACAAGTTGCGGAAAGTTTGTAAAGACATATAAAAGTGTTAGCTACTTACGAGTGTTTTAAGTCGCATTTTTGATACTCAGGTCTTATTACCCAACACGCATTATTACCCGCATCTACTTTACATATAAAAATTGTTTAAAGTTTCTTGTAAGATTTCGAAAACCAAATCTTTTTATAAATAAACAAAAAATCTTAAACTATATAACTCCTCTTTCAATATTTCTGATTTTTTAACTTTTTGACAAGTGTCTTTTTGTTTCTAGATTACCGCTAATTTTTTAAAGTAGTTAACCAAGATCTAGATATATCCAAGGTAAAATTGGAAATTCATTTTGATTTAATAGAATGTGGGCTGGTTGAGAAGCTGATAACCTCAGTACCAACTTCTCACACAGCGGGTTGCTGTAATCCACAATCCCCTAGTTCGTGGTGAAATAATCAACTTGATATTAATACAGTATAGGTACTTTATTATAATATAGGTATACGATCTTTTATTACTACTAATAATTAGGTACTGTCACGAGGTTCTACTGGGCGTTAATTACAAATTTCAATGTCACTAACTTTAAATTTTAAGACTAGTACAGTCTGTGTGGCACAATTTGTCCCTTCAAACACGTACCCGCATAGAGCGTAAGCAGAAAGCGAGATGAGAGAAATTACACAAACGAGAGTAGACTAATATGTACGTTATAGCACACACCAAACTTAAAACAAGGGTCTAGGGGCACCGTCATTGATATCGATGCTCAAGCTTCGCGCAAGTCTAGAAGAGTGTTTATTCGACGTTTCGATATTGCCGCCGTTTTTACTTAGTTTAAATGTACGTACATCATTGTGTTCACAGTGATAAGTATAGGTAGTGTATAGAATTTCCAAAGTCGGTTTAATAAAATAGAACAATGAATAAAAGACTGTAGTGATTGGAGGGAGGTGTCAAACCTCAAAGTTCGTGTTGTCAGATTAAAAATACAATTTATTAATTTTTATTAGAGTATTATTAAATTTATTTAGGTATTTATGTTGATTTTGAAAATGTTTTTTATTACCATTTTGCTTAAAAATGGAAATTTTTTTGTCGCATTATTTTTTTTAGCATAAATTACTTAGAAAAAAATTTAATGAAACTTGAGAAATTAAATTAAACTGTAGGCTACAGCGGCAAATTGACTAAAAATTACTAAACCAAATAAATCAAACAACTAATAAAAGTACCTAAATTTTATTTTATAACTTTAACAACTGCACGGCTAACAAATTTTCTTCATCACCCAAAGGTAATGAAAAGGTTTATTCCTTTGCTTTTTTTTAAATTTTTTTTGTTTTAAAGAGGCGTCTCTGAGAATGGATTTTTTATAATAATAATAATAATAATAATAAATGTCTTTATTAAAAAAAATACAATGAGATGAAATACATAATAATTTTTTGTCATGTCAATGCCTGGCGCAGTCTAGTTTAGAGCTACTCTACTGAACCAGTCAAAGACAGAAAGATATTAAGGAAAATCATTTAAATTGTGCATAGGTTTACAAAAATCTTAAATATTCTTTATATTTTATAATACAAACAATTAAAATTACAAATAGACAAAAAAAATAAACAAAGTTCTTAGGAAGTTAAAATGAAAAAATGAAATGCCAGGAACATTTTAGTACTTTTTATTTTGATCAGAGTTCAAATTTCTGAAACATGCAAATTTACAAAACTGGCATATGTTTCCTTTTCTATTTTAATTCTCCATTCCTTAAATGCCTTAATTGATTCAAATTCAAGTTTCTTAAAATCAATTTGCAAGTTATGTATTTCCCTATAATGTTTAATCATTTTTGAAGACTGATCTGTAAATTGACACAGTGGACACTTCGTTTTTTTTACTACACTGCAAACTTTTTTGTGTACAGTTAAGTCCTTTAACATTTTAAATTTTATTTGACAACGTTTACATTCAAATTCTTTTTTTTAATGGTGCTAGTTCATCTAATTTTCCTAGAAAGGGAAACAAGTAGGTATAAGACTTTTAAAAGCTAATAATTTTTAAATTATAGCTAAATGTTTTTGTTTAACAACGCGCCTTAAATTTGCAAAGTTCAGAAAATCAGCACTACATTCTTTGCAAATATAATTTTTAGATTGTTTGATTTTGGGCATCAATATATCTAATTTATCTAAAAAAAAAACATATATGTAATTAACGGTACAGATAGTTTATAAAATGTAATTCTGTTTAACCACTAAAATCATAGATATCTTACAGTGTTTTAACAAAAATGTTTTTATTATAGACTTACATTTTGAATGGGTATATTACTTGGATGTTTCCTCTTCAAATGAGCTTTTAGATTGGAAGTTTTACTCAAAGTTTTTTTACAGTCTTTACAATCTTTCATTTTTACCATTAAAATACACAAAACGAATAAAACTATAAACAATTCACAAATGTTTTTTTATAAAATAGTTAAAATACACTCTTATTAGAAATAAGCACTATTTAAAATCTAACAAATAAAAATTTAAGAACTCCACTAACATTAAATAATGCGTTAACCAAAATTGGCGCCAACGGCGGGAATACCGTAACGTTAAATGACTTGCGCGAAGCACTGGCATCGAAATCAAAACGGTTCCCCTAGACGCTTGTAACTTAAACAACTTTGGTCCATTCGTTTTAGCGGATCACAGCCGAAGCTCTCAAAAAGAGCGGAACCAATGCACGCTTCCAAGGATGAACTTGCGAAGATATGTTGAATCGGTAGATTCCGGTACTAACGGGACATTCACGGACGATCCTACAAGGTCATCTGACTAAGCAAAAGTAGTGCAAAGTACCAACTTTTAAAAAATAATAAGTTAGTAGTCTACGTATCTATAGAAAAAATTTGTAGTACGCAATATTGAAAAAAAACTACAAGTTGGTTGAAAAGTTTTGAAAGCAAAACTGAAAGCATGTGTATTTTTTAAGAAATTAGTTTTTATTTAATACAATCTCCTTCGGCTTCAACACACTTAATTATCCTCCATTAATTTAATATCATCTCTGTAATGGTTTTCCGGAAGCTCCGCAAAATATTGTTCCAAAGCTGCAATAATTTTTTCATTCAATGAAAAACGCATTCCACGAAGAAATTGTTTTTAATTTTAAGATGTAATAGTCGGAAGAAGCCAAATCTGGTAAATACGGTGAGTGTTCAAGTAATTCGTACTTTAACTCGTTCAATTTAGCCATCGTCAACAAACTTGTGTGAACAGGTACATTGTCCTGATAAAATAGTTATTTGTGACACAAGGACGGAAAATGCCATTTTGCAAGAGCGAGTAAAGTTGTGTAGCCGAGGGGCGTAGCACCGATGCGAAACAATACGAGCACTTGCAAAACATTTTGCGGACGTGTAACACACACTATTTTTTGGTCCGACCAATTTTTAATATTTTCAAAAGTTCAAAAACTGTTTACTTTGTGACATACAAGATTAGGTGTATATTGACATTATTGACATCTATTGCACGATTAAAAGAATTAGTAATAAGGAATGATTTTCTGATAATCGATTTCACGATCCTTAATTTGTATACATACGAATACTGTGCTAATAAGCAGCACAGTAAAAATTGTTATATTGATAATATTAATATTAATATCTAATAATTTTATATAAAAATAGCAGAGACAATGAACTATTATAGTTCAATGAGCAATAATAAAATCGAGATATGTATTTTTATAATCGAATGATAAGTAGTTGTAAATTTACATAAATGTCAAATTTAAAATAAAAGTTGTGAGAGAAATTAAATGTAAGTTTGAATCCTGCTTACCTTTAGAAAAAGTTATTAGTTTAGTATATTATACGCTGTTTTTAAATAAATTTAATTAAAATTTGTAGTATTTATTATGTATTTTTGATGACTCATAGCGCCATCTCTTTAGATAATCTAAAAGCTACTTTGCCGGCCTGGGCCGGAAAATGTCATTTTCCGGACGATTTTGAAGTAATTAATAGTATTGTTTCTGGACGGAGGACCAAAAAATAATTTGTAAACCGGGTCTTTTTTCACGAATTTTTTAATCTTACTGGCTTCACCTGTTTTAAAGCGAAGAACCAGCTTTAGTCCACTGTAAACGTTGTAGTTTCAGTTTAGGATTATGATGGTAAATCCAAGTCTCAGCCGTAGTATTAAATGAAGCACTACGCTCATAAAATTTTGATTCGTTTTTGTTTAATGGTTAACGAATGCGGCAGTGTTCCAAGAGCTTTTTTATATGTAACTCTTCGTATAAAATATGGAGTACTCGTTTATCTGAGATGCCTATGTTGTCAGCAATTTCACGCATACTTAAATTTAGATCTATACAAACAATCGCAAACACTTGCTCAATAATTTCTCGTGTTGTTGCACTTTTTAGACGTCCACTGCGGTTCATCTTGGATGCTTGTACGACTACGTTTAAACTCTAAAACCGATCGATGCACAGTTGGAAACAACAGTTTCACCATTTTTGCACGAATTTCTGTTGCTGATAAACCTTCCAAACCAAAGAATTTTACACTGCACGATATTCGTGTTTTTCTTCGTTGTAAAAAACTACACTCACACGTCAACTTCAAATTGCTTGGAAACAAATGAATTGACAAATCAAAACAGATTTTTTTGTGTCTTCACATGGAAGATGAAATAATATCGCGTAAATTTTAATTCCTTTATTAATTAATAAAACTTTTTAACTTACCCTATAATTTAAGATGTGGTTGTCGAAAGCTTAGAAAAAACATTTTTTATATTTGTGGTTGTCGAAAGCTTAGAAGAAACATTTTTTATGTTTATTTAACTTTTGTTAGGTATTTCCAGATTTTAAGAACGGCCTTTTATTTTACAAATTTGGCAAATAAATCAATATAATAAAATAAACAAGAGCCATTTTCAAACATATTGATTTATTTTTTATTATGGAGGCAAAAAGTTCCCCAAATAAGAGAAGAAAATATTGTTTTTAATATTAAATATCATTTATAATAAAACGGAGATCAAGTTAAATATTAAACATTCGTTAGCTTATTATTTTTAACTTTCGTACAACCCTGTTCGTAGAAAACTAATAAAAGCGACATTTTTCTAAACTAGCCAATATGTTTCCGACACGAGTGGCCACAATAGCACTTCCAACTGTAATTCGTGTCATTAGATACACGTCTGTTACAATTAAAACGTAAAAAGGTTTACTAAAGCTGCTATTTTAATTATTATTTATAAAAGCACATGTTGTGTTTTACAGTTAAAATTGCAGCACTTAGAAAATAAATGTAAATATAATTGTAACTAGTTTCAAATTTGTACTATGTCACGGTTAAAACATTATTGTCGATGGTAAAAGCAAATAGGGATCAAAGCTCGTTTTAAATGCACTCTATTATACATTAAACTCAAAGGATTCAGACCAAAATATATCACACCACTGAGCTTTAAAATTGCTCTTTAATTATACCCAAATGTTAATGCTATTATTATTTACATGATAACTAATTGACTATATAATATTGGTTAAATAATATTGCCCAACATAATTTTAATTATATACTCCTGTTGTGAGAAATCCATGTCATTTCAAAAATCAAAAAAGCTTGCGAATTATAACTAGTGGCGTGTTCTCCATAATTCCTGTATGAGTTGTGTGTTAGTCAGAACTCAGAAATGGCTTTTGAAGCATTATGGGAAATTTGTTTTTTTTTAAGTCAATGATTTGTCGATAGTTTAATCATTATAATGATACGACTCTAGTGTCTAGTCACATGTTTGGAGTAGTGGGGGGTAAATTAGCCAAAAATGACCAGAATCGACCTTATATTTTCTTATGAAGATTTACATGTAAAAATGATCGATTTTGTGCTCGAACAGTCATAGCACATTTACTAACAGATATTCTGATTGGATATTGGATCCTTACAAAAGTCCATGGAAACGCTTAGAAACATTAGTGGGAAAGCTATTAGTACGAAATTTTTAAGATACTCTTAAAATAATTTAATTGGCTATCTTAGAAAGGAAAACATACCTAATTACACTAAACTATTAAGCCGCATTTACCAAAGAAAAGAATTTTGTTATATCAAGATCATACTTCAGCGCACAAGGCAATGTTGAAATTAAATTAACTCGACTATGAAGTTCTTTCACATATACCAGAATCTCCAGAAATGGCTGCTGGCAATAATCACCTCTTTCCCTACTTTGACAAAGAAACTGCGATGTTTATTTTTGTGACAGTGTACAACATGGATATCAAGACCTTGGGGAATCACTGGACAATGTCTGTTGTTTTATACGCAAATTCTGTAAAAAAATTAAATTGTTATTTGTCAAAACTCCTATACTTGCGGCGCAATCCCAGGCAGTTATTACGTAGATTACGTAAACGCTGCAAACCAAAAGCATTTTTAAAGATGCGAATAAATTAATTTAAAACACAATTTTAAGAAAGAAAACACAATCACAATAAACTATTAGGCCACATTTAATACAGAGACTAATATTTTTTAACAAAATCATAAACCAGCAAACAAGTCAATTAAATCAATGTTAAAATTAAAACAACTGGGTTATCTTTTTACACATCTACCATAATCCTCAAATCTGGTCTCTAAAGATTATTACCGCTTTCCCCAATTTGACAAAGAAACTGAGGCCTATTTTGGTGGCAGTGTACAATATGAAAGATATCAAGATCTTGGAGGATCGCTGGACAATTAGTGTTGCTCTTAAAGGAAAATATGTTAAAATTTAAATATTATTTGTCAAATATCCTATACTTGCGGTGCAGTCTCACTCAAGCAGTTATTGTGTAGATACGTAACATCGACGAAACTTGGATTAAACATTATACGCCGTTGTCCAAAAGACATTTGACAGAGTGATTGGTGCCTCATTAAAGTCCACCGAAACGCATGGAATAAAAAAATCAGCTAAAAATGTGAATAGGCATGTTTAAGATGATCTTGAGAAGGAAGACACAATCACAAGAAACTATTAGGCCGCATTTAGTACAAAAACTAATATAATGTTTTACCAACATCATAAACCAACGTACAAGTTAGTAAAATTAATGTTAAAATTAAACAAACTGGGTTATTTTTTACACAATAATCCTCAAATTTGGCGAGTTTTACCTCTTTCCCACTTTAACAAAGAGATCAACGCCAATTTTTGTGGCAGTGTACAACATAAAATATATCCAAATGTTAAAGGATCACTGGATAATGTATGTCTCTTTTGAAGGAAACTATTTTAAAAATTAAAATTGTTATATTTCAAATTACCTGACTTACAGAATATCTATTATTTTTATTTGTCAATTTATAAACATTACTTTTGTATAGTCAACGCGAAGTTCCACAAATACACGTGAATGTAAGTGTGGATAATTTCGTGTGGGTGTTTCGCCTCCACGTTCACGCTTTCCGTGTCGAATTCAATTGTATACTTTGCTTAAAAAAAATTCTAACGCTTTCTTTATTCAAATAGCACCGTTCAAATAATTCTCAGTGGTGAAAAACGTCGTAAAAGGCGTTATTTCCCTTGCTAGTTCAACAAAGTGGGTTACTTTTAAAGAATATTACCTATCTCCTCTCAAACATGTAACCAAAGTACAAACTCCACTTAAACACTTGTCTAAAAAGAATAAATACAAAATTTAATTAGCTAAAAACAAATTATTTAAATAGAAAATAATAAAAACTTGATTTTTATTAAAGAAATAATTTTTCTCTTATCTTTATAATGGAAGTCATCTCTTGAATTGGCTCAATTGAAATGGTAACTTTTCTATAGGGATGGTTTTACTGCCAAATTCTAAATTCGGAACGAAATGTCTTCAGATCCTCCTTCGCAATATTCACTTCTTCCTTTAAAAATGGCCGGAACTTATTCAATCTAGTAGTTGTTCAGTAACATGGGTGAAACTCTCCGAATCAATTTGAAAGTATCTTGTACTTCAAAGAGGCTTAACCGGAATATTTACAAATAAACCAGTTTTTTTTGGCGTATCAACACGTAAACAAACGAGAATTATCAAGCACAACGAAAAGTGTCGATCACTTAGTACCACATTGCTCACGGCAAATTTTTAAACAGCAAATCTTAAAATAAGTAATTTTACTGATATAGACACGGTAACAATAGTTAAAATTATTTATAATACAAAACGATCAGATAGATCGTTACAGTGAGGAATTCGTTTTCTGTTATCTCTGTATATTTTATATTGGGTTTAGTCCAATGAAAAAGTTATCAAATTTTCAAAAATTTTAGGGAGTGTAAACTAGAAAGGGAAATGTATGTTTTTAGCCCTTAGGATCCGAATCTGTTTTTTTTTCTAACGGTGCTAGAGTATTTAGGTCTCCATTTGGGTACTTATCTTTGTCGATCACCAGCAGCGTTGCCAACCTCAAATATTTAAAATAGTTGTTCTTTATTTTTCACCCTTGTCATTATTGCTAATATTTTTTTTTGTATACTTCCAAGTGTATTCTTATTAGGTAAACTAATTATTTGAGATATCTCTGATGGGATTTTTAAAATTTAAAATTATCCAAACAAGAAAATGTTATTAATCAGAAATTTAAAAAAGTCAATCTTTACCCATAGCTGGTAAATTCTCTAACCAATTCAACCATAGATGCATTAGTACTTAGTAGGCTATTTCATCGTCTAGATTCAAAAACAAACTCTAAGTGACCTTTGTTTGCCCCAGCTTATATTTTCATTCTTCGGTTTTCGGAACCATAGATTTTTAGTTTCAATAGTCGATTTGACAAATAATCTCTTTCTCATTAACGTTATGCATGGATTAGCTTAAAGAGGAAAAGAGTAAGTGTGACATGAGTTGAATCAAGAAGTCAAAAAAGCCGACTAACCACTTATAATAATAAGTGGCTAAAATTAGTTAGATGTGTTAACGGCTATAGTAGTCCAGTAACTTTATACATCACAGCATGCGTCAAATCCGGTAGTTCTGATTTTTTGCAGACTTGTTTATGATGTTGGCCTAATGAATAATCCAAGTTTGTGACCTCGAGCGCCGAACGCAACTTTGTCAAAAATCGAAAAAACCGCGAAAAAATCGTTTTTTTTTCAAATTTCGGCGATTAAAACCCTGAAGGACTAGTTTTTGAAAAAAACTTTTTCAGTAAGTTTTTAAAGTAGACTAAATTTGCTACAATATGATACCAGAACTGTCTCTGTAGGCCCAATAGTTTCCGAGATTAAACCTTTCAAAGTTTATCATTTTTATCGAACTTCGCAATTTCTTGCAATTCTGTCTTTCTGATTAATTTAATTTTGACCCTGATTATACTATCGAAGCTTTTTATAATGGGATGTTAAAAAAGTGATGTAAAAAAAATGAGAAGTGTGAACGATGATGTTTAAGGGTGAAGAATGAACTAGGAAGAGAATGAAATAAACCACTCAAAGAGGAAGGAGAGAAATGTAGAAGAATTGATAAATTCTTATTTATGTAATGGAACACATGTTTTATAAAAGTCACTTTATTCTTTTCAAATAAAACAATTTCATCTTTGATTTCGTCTATTATTTATTAAGCTACGAATAATGGAGTAAAAAAGATAAGTACAACAAAAGTTAATAAGTTTATTTTTAGGAAATTGAGTAATATTAAAAATAAATCAAATTAATAGTAAATCAATAGAGTAAATATCGAGTAATAAATCAAAAAATTAAATTAATTTAGCCCTCTTGGAAGGTCCCGGTTGAGGTTCGTCCGTGTCTGGATCGACGTATTGGGATGGCATATCCCCATCAGGGAATGGTGATGAATCGTCGACGTCTTGTGCCCACAAGTCATCCTCCATTTCGACATCAGACAGATCGTCGCCTTCTGGGATATCTACTACTGCAACATCAGGTGTATTGTCACACGAGGCCCCGCTGCAGGGCCTGCAGACTGATGAGCATTTTAATCCTGCCTTTCTGCAGCTGCATGCGTTCCCACAACTCTTTGAGCAGCCGCAAGAAATTATCTGTAAGAGGTGTTGTGGGGCTGCATCTCTGGTCATCATTTTGGTGTTGAGGCCTTGTGGCGTGGATATCCATCCCCAGGAAAGAGGGTTCAGTGTGACTCCCAACCACGCCTGTATCTGTAAGAAGAGTGTACATGAGAATAGAAAATGATGAATGATATGTAACTGATGCAAGGACACATGTTTACCTGATGGTATGTCCGCAAGGAGTGAAATACTTTTTAAATAATTTAGAGCCCCTGCCTCGCTCTAAAATTAGAGCTGCATTTTACAAACACGAAAAGTAGGTACGTAAAAAAGAGAAATCTCTTACCTGACGATGAAGAATTTTGAATTTCCAAAGCAAGAGCCACAAATTTTCTTGTCCTTGACGAAAACACCTTTATTTGCACAAAGTCAAAATAGCCCAACCACTTTCACAGTAAGATGTATGGAAAGACACTGACTCTGACAGCTCCCGTAGTTTCTTTATATTGTTTTGCGATGAAGAGAAAGGGAAAATTGTATTCAGATGTCATAATAATATACCTGCTCGTCAACCCTTTTGTTACTCGCCGACCCTTTTGTCACCCATCTGTCTTTCTTTGAACCCATAAATTCATTTTCCTATTCTGTAAATCTATACTTCTCAAATTATTATAATTATTACTTGTGAGTCTGCAAAAAAACAAAACTACCGGATTTCAAAAACTAGTCCTTTAGGGTTATTATTAAATTAATCAGAAAGACAGAATTACAAGTTCGAAAAAAATGATAAACTTTGAAAGGCTTAATCTCGGAAACTATTGGGCCTACAGAGACAGTTCTAGTATCATATTGTAGCAAATTTAGTCTACTTTAAAAACTTACTGAAAAAGTTTTTTTCAAAAACTAGTCCTTCAGGGTTTTAATCGCCGAAATTTGAAAAAAACACGATTTTTTCGCGGTTTTTTCGATTTTTGACAAAGTTGCGTTCGGCGCTCGAGGTCACAAACTTGGATTATTCTTTAGGCCAACATCATAAACAAGTCTGCAAAAAATCAGAACTACCGGATTTGACGCATACTACCCCATACTTTCAGGCGACAAAGTTACTGGATTATAGGTAAAAATTGCAGGTTCGAGTTCTGTTGGATGTTACAATTTTTCGATTTTCTTTAATTTGATTTTCTTTCAACTTTTGTCATCTAGGTTTCTTTTAGAAATTCACTCTATACTTGTGTTATAAATTGCCTAATTTCTAACATATTTAATTACAATTGTCTAATCCGACGTAGGGTGCAGGCTATCAATACCGGATAATTTTCAATTTCAAAACCACTCGAATAGAGTTAGCTGAATTGAACTAGAAATGTCATTCGTACTTGAAAGGGAATTTCAATTTTCGATGAGTCTGAGAAGAGCTAGCGAATCCCAGTCGGGGTTATGTGGGTTGCATAAAATGGGGAGAACTAAACATCACGATCATAATCCGTGTTTAAGGAGATTTCCGTAACCACATAAGCCACTAAGAACACCTCTCTAAGGAGAGTGTCTTCGAGAGACTTCCTTGGATTTTGAGAACTCCATCGACAACGTTTATTAATCTGAATTACATAATTCCTGTTAGTAGTTGCGGCATTTGCCAATAGAGTGCTTCTAATTTATTCTAATGCAACGAATTACTATTGTCTCATTAAGCAAATTAGCACGAAATACACTGTCGTATAAAATTAGCACAGCTACCTACTGTTAGGATAACCTCAATTCTGTTTGGTAGGGTGTTATAGATATACCTACTTACAAACAATACCGAAAATCTGATATTTGTAAACAATTCAATACTAATTATTTTATCTACTCTACCTCATATTATATATCAATTTTTAGTTCGTGAAAACTGTCATTATAGACAGCAGTTCGTGAAGGATTGAAAGTGTGCGTGAAGTTACAATGTATCTTAAATGGGATTTACTTTTTCGCACTGTTTTTGACACACCTTCATATAATCAAATATCCTTAGCATTCGCGTTCCCATGGTGTTGCTATGATAGCATTAGTTTTGTTAGTATTTTGTAAATGAATTGAAAATAAATTGCTTTCTTGTAATTATTTTTTATTTGATTATCGTAGATAAAATATTGTATGAAACTGAGCGTGAAAAGCTTTTTGCGCACTTACGCGATATATAGCACTCGCTTCACTCGTGCTCTAAACATCACGTGCGTGCGCAAAAAGCATACTTCACGAACTGTTTCATAAATAACTATTTTGTTTATTATAGGGTTTATTGCTTTCTTATTAAGTATAAAGGTATTGTATAACTTAAAAATTTTTTAGTATTGGATGTGCGTATTATACAGGGTATTCAGAAAATAGGACTTTTAAGAAATATCCGATACTAGTAACACTATCTGTTATTAGGGGTGGTGTTTGATAAGTACATCTTTTATTGATGTTTTGTCAAAATTTTATGACAATCGAATAATTTCGCGCTGAGTTATCGCACTTAAAGTGATAGTATCGTTTTAACTTTGGTCGAAAAATGAGCATCGAACAAAGTGCCAATATAAAGTTCTGTTTTAAACTTGTAGGTACACCATTTACCGAAACGCATCGATTGGTAAAACAAGTTTATTGTGATGATTGTTTATCTGGCAGCCGAGTCCACGACTGGTTTACACAGTTCAAAGCGAGTCGTGTGTCGCTGAAAGTAGCCGAAATTTTAGTCCATTGAAATGTTACAATTTAAGGACCGAATTATGCATTTATTAGAGGACGCAATTTTATTTTTGGGACATGTTTCGGGGGTCAATAGAAGCTTAACTTCAAGTTTGTGGGGTCACCACCCTTGTCCCCCGGCCGCCATCTTGGAAAAAGGGGGGAAACGCTTTTTTGAGATATCTCGGAAACTATGCGTCTTACAAAAATTTTTAAAGACATAGGTAATTTGTAGAAAATTGTTTTACCTACAAATATGTTTATATCAATTTTGGTCCTAAATTAACAATTAAAGAAGTTATAAGCAAAAAAAAGAGAACATTTTTACAAAAATTTTTCGTTTTTGCTCCATAACTTTTTTTTTATACCTTTTACAAAAAAAAATACCTCAGACCAATCTTATAGATGATCGTTTGAGGAAATTTTTTCCCTATAATTGTTTTTAATGTCATTCTAAATTAACAATTAAAGAAGTTATAAGCAAAAAAAAGAGAAAATTTTTACAAGAATTTTCTTTTTTGCTCTATAACTTTTTTTTATACGTTGTGCTACATATTTTGCTACGTGTAGACGTATTGAAAACTAGTTGTACTTGCAACATCGTTCGCGTGGCGTGTGATCGTTGTATAAAAATTTCTTACCCCACCCCTTTGAAGGAATGGGAGAGAAATTTTTATACACCAGATGTTAACTTAAAAAAAAGACAAATACATCTGTAAAAACCGTATTCGAATCGGATCAGTAGTTTTCATGTGATGCGCGCACAAACATACAGACAGACAGACAAAAAAATCTAACCACATTTTGGGGTTCTATTTCGATGTACCTGCGACGTCGGCGTGGCGCGTTGATTTTTGTACACAAATTTCTGTCCTCACCCTGTTAAAGGAGCTTGGTATCACAAGGATTGCAGCAATCAATTGCACTCCAAAAAATGGAGTAACGAAATAAGACATGATGAGTGCAAAAATGACATTGATATAGCAGGAACAAAGTCATGGAAACGTCTGCGTCGCACGAAAAAACATCAATGTACTGAAATTAGGTTTGATAACAATATCCCAAGAAAAGTTCTTGGTAATTAAAAAAACAAATCAAACTTGATAGATCTTCTTAAAACTGCTCTTTCAGAGGTTGGTTTTTCTGTCGATCAAGCTGAATCGGATGCAGATTCAATCATCTTCTCTGCTGCGCTTACTGCATCCTGATCTCATGATTCTGTTATTATTGTGGCAGAGGACATTGACATTCTTGTATTGCTCACGGCATCAGGTACAAGATATTTTTCAAAACCTTTAAAAGGGCGCACATCTGCTCAGTTATATAGCCCTTCAAGTTTTATGTATGGAGATCTCATAACACAGAATTTGCTGTTTCTTCATGCTTTTTCAGGATGTGATACAACATCAGCAGCATATAACATGGGGAAGTTAAAATTTATAAAAATTATGGAGAAACATCCTGAATTAGCTGGTGGTACCGCGCTATTCCTGAGTAAAAAAGTCGATCCATCTTTGCTCACTCTTGTTGGGGAACGTTTTTTCGTAGCTTTATACGGCGGTAATAAAGACGACTCACTAGACGGCTTGCGATACAAACGATTTGCCAAGACAATGACTACAAATTCATTTAATTTATCATCGCTGCCTCCAACACAAGATGCTGCTCGTTTTCACAGTCTCCGAGTATATCACCAGGTCCAGTCGTGGCTCGGAAGATATCAAAATCCTGAAGATTGGGGCTGGAAAAAGCATGCAAACATTTGGATGCCAATACAATCTTTCAAGCCTCCCGCACCCCCCGATCTCATGAAATTAATTTTCTGCAGATGCAAAGGAAACTGTGGAAGCATGTGTGGCTGCAGAAAAGCAGGCCTGAAATGCTCTACAGTATACCTCCATTGTTCTGGCGAAACATGTAGCAACATTATGGAAATGTCAAAGTTAATGGAAGAAAATGAATTTGAAGATGAACTATGACTCCAATTTTAACTCTTGCCATTTCTCAAACTTTTACATTTGACGTTGATTTAGATTCTGAGCCACAGCCTGGACCATCGAAGAGAAGTCGATTAGAAATAAGTGATTAAATAAGATGTCCGTGGAGTAGGCCTACTGGGGATACCACGTAAAAAAACGCGCCTTAGACTCTACCTCATAGGTTGCGGGGAAAAGAGTTAGGAATGAATGAGTAAAGGTGTACAAATTTAACAAAAATTTTGTAAGAACATATTTATAATAAAAAAAAAACAAAAATAAGTTAAACATTTCGTTTTGACCGGATTCTCATGAGCATTGACGAACCCGGTCAACTTTGGAGCGCTGTAACAGCGGTTTAAATAAAAGAAATTAAAATAAATTATAGGGAAAAAAGTTCCTCAAAAGATCATCTACATGATTTATTTGAAGTAATTTTTTTGTAAAATGTATAAAAAAAAGTCATAGGGCAAAAAAGAAAATTTTTCTCTTTTTTTTGCTTATAACTTCTTTAATTAGTAATTTAGGGCAAAAAGTGATATAAACATATTTGTAGGCAAACAATTTGCTACAAATTATGTCTTTATAAATTTTTTGTAAGAAGCATAGTTTCCGAGATATCGCGAAAAAAGCGTTTCTCCTCTTTTTCCAAAATGGCGGCCGGGGAACAAGGGTGGCGACCCCACAAACTTGAAGTTAAGCTTCTATTGACCCCCCAAACATGTCCCAAAAATAAAATTGCGTCCTCTAATAAATGCAAAGCTCATGTAACATTTCAATGGACTATTTATGATGACGCCAGAAACTGTCGAAAGAGTGCATTTGTTTATAAAAAATTTTCATTGAGATATATGCAAATGGAATTAAATACCTCTGAAAATCGAGAATTTGGGCGTGAGAAAGGTGTGTTCACGGTTTGTTTCGCACAAGCAGAGGACCACAAAATGCTTCAAATTTAACATCCGAAAGACATCATTAGAGGGGCTAAGAAAGATAAAAACTTTCTGTACAAAATTGTGATTGGTGTTTTAAATACGATCCCGATACTACCTAAGCGTCAAGGTTCCGCATGGAAGCACCCAAGCGAGCCAAATCCGAAAAAAGCCGTTTGGAAAAGTTAAAAGTAAAGAGAATTTTGATTCGAAGGGAATTATTTACAAAGAATTCGTTCCAGCAGGTCAAACGGTTAATGATGTGTATTATCTTGGTGTTGTGAGACGTTTACTCTCGCGTATTCGTCGTGTTCGGCCAGAATATCGTGCCTGTTGCACCATAATATATACACCATCACATCCATCGACACATGTGTCCAATTTTATAAGAAAAAATGGCATTTTAACACTAATCAAACACTTAGATTCTCCAGATATGGCACCGTGCGACTTTATTTTATTCGATAGAATACATTTGCCCATGAAGGAACAGCGGTATGCCGACGTAGAGGTCATCCAAAAGGCGTCGACGACTTGTGGACAGTGCAAATGTTGTATTAAATCCAAAGGGAACTATTTAAACAAAAAATCCATTTGCAAAAAAAATTTTGGTAATTTTTTTTGGGGCTGTTTACTTTGCGACAGACTTTGTTTATCAATACCAATCGTAGCTAGTAAAATATTTAAATCAAAATAACTTTTTGCTCGTATACTGTTAGTTAAGTTATGTAACACGTGTGAAGGTTTCATGAAGGTTTTTTTTGAATAATTCTTAATTATGGGTGTTCTTGTGACGAGTCGCAGCTTTGTGATGTTAGTTTGTTAATAAGTGTGTTTTTTTTATAGATATTTTAGACATTTTTTACAATAGTATAAGTAAACTATTAATTGTTTTGGTCTAACCTCAAACGCCTTCCACAGAAGTAATTTTAAGTGAACAAGTTTTTGCATCGATAAGTGATCGGCGTAAACTTAGCATGGATTTACTGGTAGGTACACACCAGACACCAAGAAACAGTCAAAATAATGGACTTCATCCGGCAAACAGGCTGGCAAGTAGGTGATGACTTTCCAATCGGTAGGAAACGTGATGGCCATCATTTTCTAAAATTCCCGAGTTGTGATCTAGATCGACTACCTGCAGAAAGCTAAAACTGTCACAGGACGAAGTGTTGGTCAGATTCTACGCCGAGTTGTAAAAAATGGCCCAAATTTTAGAATAAAAAGGTGCTCTACCATGATAACAATGCATCATGCATAGAATTACACCTCCGCTATCGTTCCGGCAAAATTAGACGAATTAGAATACAAATTGCTTTCTTGTCAACCTTATTTTCCAGATATTTAAGTCGAATGTTGATATTACTGTCGCCACGGAGGCCTATTTCGCAGTTAGAACATCGCTGGATTAAATAAATGTATTGAGCTAACAGAAGACTATGTTAAAAAATAAATCGCAACTTTATCACAATTTTCGTTGCCCTTTCGTAGGCTACGTACTTACCCGTTGTTAATCTGAATGGAACAAAGACACTTTATTGGGGAAAACCAAAATTACATAAAATGGTATACGGATGGCTGCAAGACAGATCAATAAACAGAAGAAGGAGTTTTTGGACCTTAAGTCAAATATTTAGAAACCATGATTGCATATTTAAGCATTTTTTAAGCGAAAGTCCTTGCCATTGTAAGGTATGTGGAATTCAATATCGAAAGACAAAAGACTGTATTCAAGTAGCAATCAAAGCTCTAAACTCACACACAATCAATTTAAAGATGGTCTGGGAATGCCTAGGCAAACTTAATGAACTAGAACAAAATAACACTGTTGCCCTCTCATGGGTTCCAGGACACATCGGAATAGAAGGAAAGGCAACAGCAGATTAGCTGGCAGAAAAAAGTAGCTGAAACCCTGTATACTTGGGACCAGACACATCTTCTGGAATCAGAAGCGGTACAGTTTTTAAAAAACTAAAGAAAGAAGAGGATAAGAAAAAATACAAGTTATGTAACGATTTTGAAGGACTAAGCCATCAGAAGACGCTCCTGGAAAACTATATCCAGAAGAAATTTTTCAGATCCTGCCGGTAAAAAGGACACATGAAGAAACTAGAATTAGCAGATAAAGCAAAGTGACGATTTTTTAAGAAAGAGTTCAAAATATCCATACTTACTCTCTCAAAATGCATTGCCTCACGTAATTTTAGAGTCAGATACCTAGGATCATACCAAAGAGAAAGATCTACCTAACTTGATTCCCAACGACTACCTAAACGTTCTAAGAAAGATAGGACTAGAGGAGCTGCTATAATTCTGAGGAAACATCAGATATAACAAGAAAAGGGGACGCAGTAGATCTTATACGTCGCAAGTGTATCTGTCACCCCTAATTTCGCACTTACGCTCATACTAATCGCACACTCTCGTAAATAAACTTTGCAATAAAAAAAAACTGCACTTTCTTCGTAACTAACTTATTTTTATATATTCTATGAAAATAAATTTTCTCATATATCTAGAGTTTTTAGTCTCATGTTAAATAGCAAAAAATAATGGGCACTTCTTTTCAAAAAACCTTAATATCCGTAAAGTAGAAGAGCTATTTGACTCATTGTAATTATGTTGTCTGTTGCAATTCGCCAACGAGTTCTCGTATGTGAAACGTAGTGTTGAATTTCTCAGCCAATTTGAAACTTTAACTAGCGCGAAAATGTGAGAGACCAATTTATAATGTAATTTAGCTGACTCAAAACTTTAGGCATGGGCCTGGCATATGACTAAACTAACTTTTCTGGACTTTCCGTACTTGTTTCGCCGAAATATACGTTTGATAATAAAGCGTTACGGAATTATTGTTGCGTTATGAGAAGCTACCTACCAAAGTTAAATATTTTTGAAATAAGTTTTATTATACCCAGTTTTTGGTGTAGGGAATTTATTCGAAAACAATTGTTCAAATCGCAGTTTTTCAATACCCAGTTCTTTGGAAAATAATTCTTCGAAAAGACATTTTTTTCGAAGAAGTTATTTTAAAAAACTAATACAATAATATAGGTATTATTCGTTTCATTTTCAAGTTCGTGCGGACTAACTAATTTTCACAGATACCCAAGTCAACAATTTACGAGGGTTATGTTTTTAGTTTTTTACATAGCCACATAGAAAGCGCCACCAATAGAACCTTTAGACACAAATTTAACCTTAATATTTTGTTGACATAAATCCAGAGTTTCAGTCGTATAGGTACGGTAAAAGTAGCAAGTCGGTCGAAAAATGAATCTTAGTCGAAAACATTTTCGAGAATATTTTTTTCTAATTTTTGGACAGAACTATCTCAACAGCAGTGCCTCGCTGAAATGGGGTCTCTGTCTGGGAATGAAGCTCCATACCAGTCAACTGTTTCTCGTTGGTATTGCTTATGTTAACGTGTCCATTCCAGTTTCAGCGACGAATCCAGGCTAGGTTCCCCCAAATCAGCAGTGACACAACAAAACATTGATGCGGTTCGTCAGATAACTAAGTATGACCGACTTGTAACATACCGGGAGATATTATGGGGCCTTTCAAACACCTCGAGCCAAAAGTTCCTACATGAAGAACTGGATGTTACAAAGTTTGTTTCCCGTTGGATTCCTGATTTGCTTACAGAAAAGCAAAAAGCAGTCCGCATCAACTGGTGTTGTATAACATTGAAACAGTTTAACAAAGGAAGCTTAAAAAACGTTAAAAGTATGGTTATTAACGATGAATCTTGGATTTACTTCTACGAACCGGAAAAATGAGGAAAAACCAGTAAAAGTGATCCGTTCTCGAAGTGTGTCAAAGGAAATGGTCCCAACTTGTGTGTCAAAATATGGTTATGTGGCAACAATTGCTTTAGAAAAGCGAAGAACGGTAACTTCCAAAAGGTTTATAAAAGTTTGTTTACCAGAAGTTATCGCGAAACTCCGACAAAGCAACACACAACAGCGAATCATCCTACATCAAAACAATGCCAATATTCACACTGTCTAAAAGATAGTTGAGAGTTTAGAGCTCTAAAAGATGGAATTGTTAGACCGAATTCCCAACGATTTCTTTACCTTCTCAAAGATCAAGAATTCAATGCGTGAGCAGCGATTCCTGCCATCGATGCGTTGAAAACAGAGATTTTGCAGGTGTCAACTAAAGTTTGGAATAACTGTTTTACTTTATTGCTAATAAGGTAAATAAATACTAAATAATAAAAATGTTTATTCAAAGAAAATACATACAATGGAAATACATTAAGATCATTATAATTTCCTATAAATAGGCTATATGATGTATAGAAGAAAATATTGTGTAAAGCCAGTACGAAATACTCAATAAGTGTTGTAGAATAGAATTTTTTATTTTTTTTTCTCTGTTTATTTAAGAAAGAATAGGCCCCAGTGCCAGTTTTTATTGTAAACTGTTTTTGGGTCATTAATAAAAGATTTAAAAAAAATCCAGCCTTAATATTATTAGATAATAAGGGTTATTGGCGAGGCAAGTAAGTGGGCATTTACCTACTAATATAAGGTTATTGTCTTCTGATAATTACATAAAATATGTGTATAAACCATTTTATGCACCAGCACCAAAGACAAAATATAGTAACATAACCAACAATATGGCTTTAGACTACCTACGTACAAAGTGAAAAACGAAATTAAAAATTGTTACTCAATGGATACTTATTCGCTAAGGACTAACAGAATGAAAAAAGTTTATTGGAAATGTGAAATTGCGAAACAACCACAATCACAATCTTTTTTTTTTGGCCTTGGAAAATAATCCCATTTAGCCACGATTATTTTTATATTAATTAATTATTTTTTAATTTGTTTTAATTTATATTCTAATCAGCAGCATTCTCTCTCTCTCTCATACATGGCCCTACAATGCAACAAAGAAAAGATAAGATGAGGTACAGCGGGATAAACAGGGGTACAAAACTTCACGCTAAGGTGCCCTTCGTAGCGACTTAAAGTACCTACACAAAAAAGACAGGCAACGGAAAGTAAGGTATTACACATACGGAAAGACAATAGGTTTACAAGACGTTTTCACATACGTTTCAAACGTACTTTCAAATTTTTCTTTTAAAACATTTTAAAAACTCCCACAAAATATTACGAATTTTTAAATTTCGACGTGCTAGGTAGAGCAATGAAATATGATTCTGAGGCAAGGTTCTATGTTTTTTTAATAAAGAATTAATCAAATAATTCGTAGCCACCCTATTGTGAGCACAACTAAACATCCAGTGATTTAAATCATCATAATCTCCATTACAATCACAAAAAGCAGTATCACTTTATCTGACTTTAGATAAATAGTGTCACATACGGTGATAGGGCAGTTTTGCCCTACATATTACTTTATTATTTTATATTTTACTGTATTGTTTTGTATTACATTTTACCAGGTTAAAGTCATTACGTTATATCTCGACACGTGTTTAAATAGTTTAATTTTTATTCTCACGTAGAATATGAAGTGGCTATAAAAGCAAGTTGTTGAGGTCGGACACGGGGAGTAAGGAGTCTAAGATTGTCTGTAAGGGTCACCCTTTGGGGTGTCCCTAAAACAGACCCTTAGGTCTGGCCGTTGTGACTCTTGACTTATTTTCGTGAGTAAATGTGACATGTCACCATGTATATTATTTGGTAAGATTAGTTAAGATTTGTATTTAGTTATTCGTTATTCATATGTTAATTATTTATTGTTATTGTTTGTTTCGTTGTTAATATATTCGTTGTTTGTTTCCTGTTGTTTATCTCTTTTTCCCCTTGGTTAGTTTTCTGCCTTCAGCAGGATACCTAACCAGGGGGTAGATATCCACGACCTGGGTGGGAAGTGCCTTTAGTAAGCTACCCCTCATCCTAAATACTATGGCACATTCCTCCTAACCCCCAGGCGTGACAATAGGAGCGAACTGTTGCATGACCAACAAGGCATCTAAAGTACATGAGATTAATTGACCTGTTTTGGTGCCATCTCTCATCTAATGAAGAAACAGGGAGGATTGGATGAATCTTGCACTATGAATTGTTGCTCCTGTTACAAAAGCGCAACCATTCTATGTCCCAATTTTGTTTTAAGACTTCCTTCCTTTCTGCAACAGTATCTCTCCATGGTAACCAATTAAATTCTGCACCAGATGAGATGGCTTCTTTAGCTAATTGGTCAACTTTTTCATTTCCAGGAATGTTGGAATGTCCTTTAACCCACATAAAGTTGATCGAGATCTTTTTTGCTTTCAATTGTAACAGCTCCTCAAGAATTTTGACAATAAGGCTATTTGTATGGATATGTTTTGTGGTATTTCTTAGAGAGAGTAGTGCAGATTGAGAGTCTGACATAATGACGAACTCATTAAATGTTAAAGTGTTCTCGTTAATAAAAACTAAAGCCTGATGGATGGCTAGTAACTCTGCAGTAAAAATTGAACAATTGGAGTGTAATTTAAACTTAAGAGATTGATCATTGTTTTTAATGTACACCGCACATCCAACTCCACTTGGAGATTTCGATCCGTCTGTAAAGATTTTACAGGGGTTACTGAACTGTTCTAAATACTTCTGTACCACAGCTGAGCACCTTGATGGTACTTCAAATTTTGGGATAAAAACATTACATTTGAAAAACAATATCTTAAAATCAGAATTAAAAAAACTTCGGTCACTTATAATGTTAGAAATATGTGAGACGTTGGAAAAACCAATGGCTAGGGTAGGAGAATTCTTGTTTGATTCTTGTTTGCCACCATTTATCAGTTAAATTGGAAGTAGACAGATGTGAAATTTTTTGAAGAAGAGGGTTAATTTTATTTGCTTTGCATTTAAGAACAAATTTTTCAGACAGAAAAACGCGTCTAAGATATAAAGGAGGTTCACTACATTCACCCAATAAGGTATCTGTTGGCGTAGATTTTAAGGCTCCTAAGACTAGTCGTAACGCCTTAAATTGAACTCGGTCTAATTTGATGAGACGTGATTTGGTTGCTGACCCATATAAGAAACATCCATAATCTAAAATAGATCTCGTGTAGGCTCTATAGAATAGCAAGTTCATTTTTGGATCGACTCCCCAACCATGTCTGTTAACAACCTTTAATAAATTGAGGCTTTTTTCACATTTAATAAGACACTTATTGATTTGTTCATTCCAGGTTAGTTTCGAATCCAATGTCATACCCAAATATGTATACTTATTTTGAACCGGTATTATAATATCGGAAAGTTGCACTCTATCTATATCTGGTGTCTAGTGAAAAATACGACTGCAGATTTGTTGGCTGTCAGTTCAAATCCTTGTTTATAGAAATGGGTCTTAATAAAATTCATAATGGTATCCAGGGAATCGATACACCCTTGATATGAACGTCTTGAAATATAAAAACAGAAATCGTCTACATACTGTCTAGGTTACAATCCCTTATAGCAGGGTGTAGGTCTAGTGTATATAAGTTAAACAAAAAGGGACTTAAAACCGATCCTTGTGGTAATCCTCGATTCACAGTTCTAGGGCCAAGAATTCTGCTGTTACAACGAATAAAAACTTTTTTGTACAACTGTCATTAAAAGTGACACTTTTAATGATAGCAAACAATGTTAAAAACGATTGTTTACATAGCAGCGTGTTAAAAATACTTTTAACACGTTGCCATGTAAACAAGTTTACTTTTAACACGGTTTAGTTTACTTTTAACACGGTTTGGTTTATTGTCATTGCAAATTCGCTCGTTTCATTATCAAAATAGGGAAGTTGTACAAAAAACATTGTATGGTATTTGTGTTAAAAGTGATTTTATTTTGTTCGTGAAATTGTTCAATTCGCTCCGCTCATTTCACAAACGTTTTCACTCACAAAATAAAACCTCACTTTTAACACTCATATCATAAATAACTATTTTGTGGAACTATCATTAAAAGTGACACTTTTAATCATAGCAAACAATGTTAAAAACGATTGTTTCCATAGCAGCGTGTTAAAAATACTTTTAACACGTTGCCATGTAAACAAGTTTACTTTTAACACGGTTTAGTTTACTTTTAACACGGTTTGGTTTATTGTCATTGCAAATTCGCTCGTTTCATTATCAAAATAGGGAAGTTGTACAAAAAACATTGTATGGTATTTGTGTTAATAGTGATTTTATTTTGTTCGTTTTCACTCACAAAATAAAACCTCACTTTTAACACTCATATCATAAATAACTATTCTATTTACAAACAAATTGACTAGTACTTCTACACATTTTGATGGAATACCAACTTTCAGAAGTTTATTAAAAAGGAGGCTAAGTACAACACTATCATATGCTCCAGAAATATCTACAAATAGAGCTGCCAGGTAATCATTTCTTGAAAAGGACAATTGAATATCAGTTGTTAAGTGTGAAACGCATTCCATTGTGCCTATTTTCTTGCGAGAACCAAATTGTAAGTCTGGAAGAATATTATTACTTTCACACCACCCTTCTAATCTACTCTTCATAATTCTTTCGAAGGTCTTTAACAGGCAAGAAGTGAGTGAAATAGGTCTTAGGTTTGTGGCGTCATTTGGTTTGGGAATAGGAATAATTAAAGATTGTTTTAATACATCACAGTTTTCCCCTTTAATTAATATGTAGTTGTATATTTTTTGCATAAAAATTGTAAACCGTAATCGGATAAATTTTGCAACATTAGATAATTAATTCCGTCCAGTCCTGGGGCAGACTTTTTAGAAGACTTGATATTTGCTTTAAGTTCGTCAAGCTTGATAGGAGATAACAAGAAGTGTGATTCAATGTCTTTTTCTGAAGAACTTAAGAGATCAGGAACATAATCCGGCGCTATTTTATTAAATACCTATTCTATTAAGCTTTCATTATTAAGATAAGATGCTCTAGGTTTCTGAATTTTATTTACCCTACGCCATATATCAGAGGGATGAGTTTGCCTGTTTAGGCTAGAACAAAATGTCACCCAACTTAATTTAGCCTTTTCCTTAAATGTTCGTTTGTATATTGCATCTTGTCTTTTATATTCTATAAAGTTAGATAATGTTGACTTAACCCTGTACGCTTTAAATGCATTTTTCCTTGAGGATGAGACAGCTGAACATTCTGGGTCCCACCAGAGCAGAGATTTTGCAATTTTAGTCGAAAATGGTTTATTTACTTTTAGAGATATGTTGGCAGCAGTCTCTATGGATTCTATTAAAAATTGACACATACCATTAGTGGAATCAAAAAAAAAACTGGTGTAGAATTGAGAGAAGTGTCAATACTTGTTCGATATAGTTCCCAGTTAGCATCTTTCATTGACCATTTAGAAATAGGCTCTATAATGTGATGTTCACTTACTAAACTATTGAATGTTATTATGATGAAAAAGTGGTCTGAACCGTAGGTGTCCGGCAAAACAGACTATGAGAACAAGGAACAGAAATTTGACGATAGGATTGTAAGATCGACAGCAGATTTCAGTTGACCTGGACGAGATATTCTGGTAGGAGATCCATCATTAACAATGACTGCATTATTAAATGAATCTAGTGCCTCAACAAGGATATTACCGTCATTTGAACATATTTCAGAGCCCCAGAGACCATGGTGGGAACTGAAATCTCCACCAATAATAAAATCATTTTTTACTTGGGAAAAACGATTTATGTAATCTTTTGCACATACTTGTATACCGGAAGGTTTATCTATGCTTAGGACTGAGATGGGTTTGTCATTAATATGTATATTAATACCAGAAACCTCAATTTTTTGGTTAAAATTCGTAATAAATTCAATGGTTTCATACTTAATATGGTTTGATACAAATATGGCGACGCCGCCATATCCATCGTTTCTATTTTTGGTGATTACATTAAAAATTTTAAATCTTGGAATTTTAGTTGATTTGCACCATGTTTCAGACAACAATGCAATATCAAAATTTTCCTCTACAAGTAGTTGTGTTAGGGATAGTTTATTAGCATTTACAGATCTTATATTCCACTGGATAATTTTTAACTTTTTGTTAGCCATTGATTAGGGAAAAATCCTATCAACAATGTTTTTAATTTTAGAATCAATTTCAGAATTAATAAACTCGCGAGATGTACGGTCAGCATCTGATGTTTTAATAAAATTACTACAAATTTGTTCAACCATGATCTTTAGTTTAGCACTAAGTTGATTTACAAATTTATCAAATTCACTTTCAGGTTCTTTATCAGCAAGATTGAAAACTGGTCCTGAACAAAAGCTGCTACTATATTCTATACGTATAGGTGGAAAGTTATGTACTGTATCACTGTTTTTACGTTTTTTGAGAGGAGAACTTTTAGAAGTACTTGGTAGATTTAATGAGGTTTGTTTATTGGTTTCAGAAGAATTAGAAAAATTGAATGAAACATGTTGAGATCTGGGAGTTTTTATGGAAGGGGAATTCTATATCAGAATTCATCAGGGGGGCAAATCGGTTTTTTTGAACAATGCTCGTGTAAGCAGGATTATCAATTATTTTCTCAGCTTCCTTAAAGCTCATGTTTAAATTAGCCATAGCTTCTTTGGTCCTTTTTTGTTTTTTATATTCGGGACAGTCTTTAAATGTGGAAGAATGACTTTTATTTTTACAGTAAACACAGTAGGAATTACAATTATTTGGACATTGGTCAGAGTTTTCCTCTGATCCGCAGTTTCTGCATCGTTTTTTAGCTTTGCATTGAGAAGCTGAATGACCGTACCTAAGACACTGAAGGCATTGCATAACCGGACTAACATAAGTTTCAACAGGGCACCTAACTTTATTTATATAAATGAATTGGGGAATGTGCTTTCCTACAAAAGAAACTATTATCATTTGCCTGGGAATTCTCTCTGATATATCATTTTTTTTGAACAAGTCCAGTCATGCGTTGAACTTTTTTGATAGGTATATCTGATTTTATAATATTCAGAAGGGTGTCTTCCGAAAAGGAAGTGTCAACAGTTCGCACAAGACCACGTTTTTCAATTAAATAATTTGGAATATATGCCACAAGATTATTGTCTTTGAAAAATTGTTCTTCTACTAACTTATTTGCGCTAGAGCTTGAAGTTAACTCAATTTTTACTCGATTTCTACCTACACTATTAATTTCTTTTATATATTTTTCATAGTTTGAAAGAGTTAATAATTTTTCTCCCAATTTCATTGGATGCAAACCGCCGATATTTAATTCATTATGTTCTACAAAAATATAATACGGTCCTGAATCCATAGGACCAAAACTATTACTAAAATTGACCGAGCGTCTATTGTTTGTTTGCGATAAATTAAGTGATAAGTTTTTATTTAGATTAGTATCATTCAAGTTTTTTGTTGATGAATTACTGGAACTACTAAGATTTTTATTTGAATCAATAGAATTTTGTACAATCACAATCATAGCGCAGATTATGCACAAGTAAAGGTTTCCAAATTAGGGAAAATATTAGAGAAGCAACAAAAATCTTAAAAGACACGCCTCACTGCATCGTATGTAATTTATTAAATACCATTAGCAGCTCAGGCATAGGTCGGATCCCGGAAATAAAGACCATAACAGGAACATCGGGGATAAGCAAAATCCTGGACGCCCCACTCTTCCACCTACTCGAAAGGGTTGACAAGCATTCCTTAATCCAGTGCATCCCTCATGCAACCACCGATTGCAATGGATAATGCACTGGGTCCAATCGTCTTTTTTTTAGTGTCACTCCACGACTCATTATAGCTCACGCAATTGTCGTGTTCATCTTGGCTAAATGAAGAGTTCCTCTCAAAAGTATCACTTGACGTACTCGGCCTTTATTTTTGATTTTCTCCAACTTTTCTGTTTGAACTGATTCCATAACGACCTTCAGTACTTTTGAAAAAGAATTTTTTTCTTTCTCTGCGGTTTCTTTAAGGTTTACTCTGCTTTCTTCTTTTTGCTTATTTTCAGTTTCGTAACTTTCTTATATTTTCAGAAGATGTGAGAAGTTGAGACACTTTACCTCCTACACTTTTAATAGTACTGATAGCTTCAGGAATTGGCGCTGCAATGTCAAGCACCTTTCCTAGGGTTTTATTATCTTGAGTATTGTTTTTAACAGTTTTATCAGCTAAACTAGGATGCGGCTGATTTTGCAGCTAAAGTACACTAAAGTACATTTTTCAAAAGATTAACTTGATCTGCAGTTTCTAATTGAGTAAATGCATAATCTGGTATTTGGTTCGGATCATAGGGATAGATTCCTGTAGAACGAAAAGCAGATACCACTGCTTTTTTCCATGCCTCATTTAAAAGTTCCCCAAAATAAAGCCTGGTAAGTTTTCTATCTTTACTAGCTTCGACAAAAGTATAGCAGGATTGGTAATAAGCCGTTTTTACACATTTAAAGGCGTCCGTGTCGAAAGGCTGAATATAGTGTGTGGTGTGATATAGTAAACAATTCAGAATTATATCATTCTCTTTTGCAAATGTCAATACATCTATTAAGTTTGTAAGTGAAGTATTCCCGTCCAAAATCAGAAGGAATATCTTATTATTTCTTGAATATGCAGGTGGGAGGCAAAAAATAACCTTATGCGCTGCAGCAAGATATAATTGTTATAGTTTCACCTTATTCTTATGGTTTTTACAACCTTGGAATCTTTTTCAGGTAGTACCAATTAAAACCAGTATTAAGCTGTAAACCATTTTCGTCTACATTGTAAATGGCAAATGGTTTATTAAATAAATCATTTTTCTGAAAGACCTGATGACATAGAGTTCCGGATTTCTTTGAAGAATGACTTTAACCAGTCATATTCCGCTTTTTCTTCTTCTTTGTTAAATTTTTGTTTTATTTGTAATTTTTCAGTTACTCTAAACACCATTTCCCTAACATCGTACATAGTAGGTGAAAAATCAAAATCTGAAGCTTCTTTATATGAATTACCATCTTCTTCTTCGCTTCCTTGCCATGCGTGCTAGCAGGATCCATTCTGCCTTTAGTAACATCATCTTTGTCAATTCTTTTTTAAGTTCTAACACTAATGCTGTATCTTCTTAACGCCCCGCCAACTTTCGTTCCATTATTAGAAGCTGTCCCTACCAACTTTAAGTTTTCATCTCAGCAATTTCCACGGGTAGCAGATTTTCTTTTGTAAATTCATATCTGAAAAAAATTTGCAAAAATAATATTGGCATCTCTACCGGATATGTTTGGGCATCTCAACCTTTTATGTATAAGTATTTTCCAAGAAGAGTGTCTTTTAGGTACCGCTAGCAAAACGTGGTTTAATATAACCTCAAATAGTGTAGTTTTAATAAACATAATCTATTCGCACGTACTTAATTACAACAAATTATGACATTCTTATAGTCTGACTATTATGATTTTAAAATTTTCGATGCACTTAAACTTTAAACTTTAAAAATGAATAATGAAATAGACTGTAAAAGACTTGTACACGCTTACTGGAGTAAGAGGAACAGGAAAACAAGTATTTTTCTTAACGAAGCGTGTATTGCAAATAGTTATAAATTGTTAGCTGAGCGCTTTCGGCCTAAACACCGGCCATCATCAGAGCTAAAACTAATTAAAAAATTGATACAATTTACTAAAATAAACAAATTGTAAACTTACGTCAAGGTAAATCAATACCCCAGGGGAGAAAATGAAAGGTAGACTGTACAGTCATCCAAAATTAACCATTCCATAGGAACTACCATATGGTGGTCGACAAAACAACATCAAACATTTACAAGTTAAAACTTTCAAGCTCTTTGAAGAAGAGAATGAAAGGGAAATTAAAATTAATATTAAAACCAGTCAACGAAGGAGCTGCAAGAAAATTTATTTTTTAAAAATTAGGAAAAAAAGAAAAAAGCTCGAACTTACTGTGAGGCATCAAAGAAGGAGAAAAGCCAAATCAGGTACAAAAAGAAGCTCGCACAAGGCATTAGAGTGGTTAAAGCCAATTAGTGAGTAAAATAATGGAAAATCCGGTCGGCTTCTGGGTCTAACATCACTAAGTCCGACTCCGAAACAGAAGGTCCATGCTACTGAGAAAGATGGTGGTACGTAGTAAAAGTCGTGATTAAGAGGGAGGAAATGGAAGTGACGTAGTGTATGATACCAACAACTGAATATTTGAAACTTATGGCTGAATAAAGTTAACTAACCATGAAATAGGAAAGAAGAATTTGACATTTTACTGAAGTTGACAGAAAAGAAGAACTAAGCAAAGTGACCGTACCTTTAAGATGTAAATAAAGATTTATAAGTTAACCAGCGTAGAAATATGCAATTTAATAAGTGATTGAGAATTAATTTAGTGCTCAAAGGACTTTTGGAGCTCCCAATTTTGATTAACTAATCTCTTTAGTAAGTTTAACCTTTAGTTTATTTGATAAGTTTATTTGTTAAGAAATATGCACTTTATTCTATCTTAACTAGGTTAATTTGATTACTATTGATAATTTTCACTAAATTAATTCTCAATCACTTATTAAATTGCATATTTCTACGCTGGTTAACTTATAAAACTTTATTTACATCTTAAAGGTACTGTCACTTTGCTTAGTTCTTCTTTTCTGTCAACTTCAGTAAAATGTCAAATTCTTTTTCCTATTTCATATTTAGTTAACTTTATTCAGCCATAAGTTTCAAATATTCAGTTGTTGGTATCATACACTACGTCACTTCCATTTCCTCCCTCTTAATCACGATTTTTACTACGTACCACCATCTTTCTCAGTAGCATGGACCTTCTGTTTCGGAGTCGGACTTAGTGATGTTAGACCCAGAAGCCGACCGGATTTTCCATTATTTTACTTACTAATTGGCTTTAACCACTCTAATGCCTTGTGCGAGCTTCTTTTTGTACCTGATTTGGCTTTTCTCATTCTTTGATGCCACACAGTAAGTTCGAGCTTTTTTCTTTTTTTTCCTAATTTTTAAAAAATAAATTTTCTTGCAGCTCCTTCGTTGACTGGTTTTAATATTAATTTTAATTTTCCTTTCATTCTCTTCTTCAAAGAGCTTGAAAGTTTTAACTTGTAAATGTTTGATGTTGTTTTTTCGACCACCATATGGTAGTTCCTATGGAATGGTTAATTTTGGATGACTGTACAGTCTACCTTTCATTTTCTTCCCTGGGGTATTGATTTACCTTGACGTAAGATTACAATTTGTTTATTTTAGTAAATTGTATCAATTTTTTAATTAGTTTTAGCTCTGATGATGGCCGGTGTTTAGGCCGAAAGCGTTCAGCTAACAATTTATAACTATTTGCAATACACTCTTCGTTAAGAAAAATACTTGTTTTTCTGTTCCTCTTATTTAAACTTTAAAACCAATATTAATTAGAGATATTCAATTTTTTCGCTGTACACATGACTAACGTACTGTTGCACTCGACAATAATAGATAGACTGATGTATTAAAACTCTATTATTACCCTGTATATACTTATATAAAAATTTTTAAGTAAATTATTTTATTTCAATTTGTAAAAAAATACTTATTAGATACAATGTTCATCCGAAAAACTGGAAATTCAAAAATTTAAGTTTTCGAACAATTGTGCATTCAAAAAATTGCCTTTCGAAAAATTGGGCATCGGAAAATTGTGTTTGAATAATTTACAAGTATGTACTGCTATTTAATTAGACAATACTTAACTGGTTATTCCTTTGTACATTTTTATATATTAACAATTATTTATCTATATTAAGATAATGATTGAATTGATTCAATTGACCATGAATAAATTTTATCGAAGCTGAACAAATAATGAAAAAAATCCGTGCCAAGCTCAGCAATGAGCCGCAAAACGATATCGATGGCTGTCAAATTGTAGAAGAGAAAGTCGTTTAACTATAATCACATTTTATTATATCCCATAAATCTTATCGGTCCAATTCCAGAAAATTGTTGGATTAGATTAATTCTAGTTTTCAAAAGAAAAGCAATAAAGCTCTTTCTAAGGTTATCTCGTTAGGAATACACCGAGGGAATTCAGCACAATATTTAAAATTCTTGAAACTTATAGGTAGATTACTTAATGAACCCGTTGAGAATTTTTGTAAGTAATTTATTTCATTTATATTATTAATCTTTAAAAAAGTAACTAATTATTGATGGTGTAAATTTTTTACTGTTTACAAAAAATAAAAGCAAAGCCTTTTAAAACGTCAGTTTCATCTGTGTTCGTTTAGCTGTGATTACAGTCAAATATCCTTATTTGAAATATCAATAATGCTATTTATTTTAAAGAATGAACAAGACTTGCAAAACGTCATTTAATTCTTTTTTCATTGGACTATCCTTATTAGCTGTCAGTTTTTCTATCATTTTCCAAATAAAAAATATCTTACTACAATAAAGACACTTATAAAAAAAATGTTTTTTATATTAGTCAGTTTCCTTAAATAACCAGTATGTGTAAGATATTACTTTATGCCTCTTATTGTCCAATTAAAACTTAAGCCACACTGACAGGATTTAAAGCTGCTTTTGACGTAAAAACACGCCAAAAAATACTCCGCACTGTTGCCTGTTGGGCCCGCCAAACGTGGCAGGAATTTCAGCCTGAAAGGGTGCATCTTTAAGGTTACACGCTTAAGCATGGGACTGGTTGTATTTTCAAGCTTCTTTTTACGCTGTCCTGGGTTGTCACACGTGTCAGGTATCACAAGCAGTATTTTTTGTTAACTCAATATTATATTCTTTCAAAAAAGTTGTAAATTTACTATTTCAGGTAAACTAAATAAACTAAGTAAACTCTTTTGATTGACAATAAAATCAATTTTTGTCTAAACTGGAAGTGGACGAAACTGATCGAGAATTGTGTTTTTCAACATGTATATTTTTATAATGAAACGGATTCTACCAATTTAGTACAAGTTTAATAATTTTAAAAAACAATAAATGAAGTGAAACAAAATTTTGAAAACTGTTAATTTAAAGAATTAATTTTTCTCTTATCTCATTGAATTGACTCTAATGTATCGGTGTCGCTTGTACCTACATGGATGATTTTTCTTTCAATTTTTAAAAATTGAGACAAAATTTGGAATTAATATTCTTCCCATTTTTCTTCACAAAATGGCTGGAACTTTTCCAATTTGGATATAGCTAAATAGCTCTTTAATGAACCCCGTATTTCAAAGAGGATAAGAGGATAACAAGATCGTTTGACGTAACAACTATTAATGGGCCAAGAATTACTAATCACAACGAAAGAAGAGTCGAGAATTTCATATAGGTAACATCAATCTTGGTGCAACTATAAAATAAGTAATTCTCACTGATATAGATACAATAACAATAGTTTGGTAAAATTATTCTTTACTAGCTGACCCGGCGGACTTCGTACCGCTTAAAACTGATGTCTTTTTTTGTTTTTTCAAATTTTTACGATTTTATTTTGTTTTCAATTATTTTTTTTTTTATTTTATCGTTTTTATTATATTTTCTCGTAAGTTATCAGGTGTATACTATTTTTTTATTATATTTTGTAATTTATCGATTAAATATATTAGGTAGCAACTGCGACACCTTACGTCATATTATTTAATTTAGCAAGAATTTGTTGAAATATGTGAGATATAAACTGCGCCACCTTACGGTGGCGCCATAGTACTTTATTAAGTCGTAATTGCTAGTTTAAATATATAAGGTATTAACTGCGCCACCTTACGGTGGCCTACTCAGGGTTGGAACTTCATTACTGAACTGCTGGATGGCGTTGAAAAAGCTAGTTTTTGAGATTTTTTGACAATTATTTTTAGTTTTCGTAAAAAATAAAAAATATTTTTTTTAATAAAAAGTATCCTATGTTACTTCTAATACCTCCAAGAATATGTATACAAAGTTTCATGATGATCGGTTGAGTAGTTTTCGCGTGAAAGCGTAACAAACAAACTTACATTCACATTTATAATATTAGTAGGGAAGTAGGGATACAAAACAGATTGTTACAAGTGAGATTGTTCGTTAATTAATGATTAACGGATAAATGAGTTAACGCACAGCTCTGAAAATTATGTAATATTCCAACAATCGTTTATTACACTTGTAACCACCTTCGGATGTTGAAGGCTGACCAGGGGCTATCAGATTGCGAAGGGCACTTAGGAGGTAGGAGAAGAGCGAGTATTAAAAAAAATAAAATAATTAAAGACAAGCTAAAGCTATAATAAACGGAAATCGGTAAAGGGCGCCACTAATCTTTTTAGAAATAATTAGAAAAAAAGATAAGAAATCCATTTGGAAAGAATCTATTAGATTAGGAACAGTAAGGGAACACACTTAACCTTACCAAAAATGTTTCTTATATGTAAGGCTTACCCTATGGGTAAATTTCTTGACTCCTTACACTTTAATATTCAATTTATATTTTTCTTAAAAATTGAAATCACTGACAAATGAAAATCTTAATTTAAACATTTACTGGTAAGGAAAAAAATAAAAATAATCCTTAATATTTTAATGACAATGCAATGAAAAATATATTTTGTAAAAAAACTACCCAAAAAAAAATACATAACATAAGAAATGAACAAGTTTTGATAAATAACTTTGTGATGGTATGGTATGTCTACTAAAAAAAGAAAACCCAGTTATAGTTTACTAGCTGTCCCGGCGGACTTCGTACCTTTTTTTCCGTTGTATTTTATAATTTCTCGATAAAATATATTAGATATATACTGCGCCACCTCACGGTGGCTTTATAGTACTTAATTTAGTAAGAATTTCTCGTTTAAATATGTGAGATAAGTACTGCGCCACCTTACGGTGGCGTCTTAGTAGTAAATTTAGTAGTTATTGCTCGTTTAAATATATGATATTAACTATATTATTTAATTTAAAAGAGTATTTCTTGGCTTTATTTTTTCTGCATTTTTTTCTATTTTTTTAGTATTTTCCATTTTCTTTTTGAGATTTTTTGACAAACAATTTTATTATTTTTCGTATAAAATAAAAATTATTTTTTTTAATAAAAAGTATCCTATGTTACTTCTAATACCTCCAAGAATATGTGTACAAAGTTTCATGATGATCGGTTGAGTAGTTTTCGCGTGAAAGCGTAACAAACAAACTTACATTCACTTTTATAATATTAGTAGGGATATGTGAATATCTTAATGTAAGAAATAACCATAATTAAATTCTGATAAGTTTACTAAGCATTACATATTTAGATGATCTTATAAGATGTACATATTGAAACACTTATGGGGACTTTAACACAATTTTATTAACAAAATTGTTAAGATACACAGAACTCTGCTGGATAACGTCTAAACTGCTTGACAATACAATAAACTCTTGTGAATATTTGAACTTAAACTGACGTGTACTGCCCATACATCCCCTTATATACAACTTTATTTAATCTAGTCTTTCTAGAATTTTCTAGAAACATTATTTAATCTAGTCAGTGTGTTTAGAAGTTTCTAGAATTTTCTAGAAACATTATTTAATCTAGTCAGTGTTTTTAGAAGTTTCTAAAAATCAACTGTCAATAACAATCTTTCAAATTAAGGTCCCTTCCTTTACGGTTATCCCGTTACAATATAAAACTCCTGACATTTACCTTGAACGTAATCTAACATGTAGATAAGACTACAAATAATCAAAACAAAAATATAGTTAATTATTAAATGACACAAAGTTAAATACCGTATGACAAAAGTTCCAAAATGTAACGGTCACTCAAAATATCAATAAAAATTTTACACAAAATCACAATCCAAAGCAATTTGAAACTGTTAAGTATGGGGAAACGCCTCTAGCTTTTATTTCTGCAAACACATCAAAACAGGACCAAAAATATATATATAGTTAATTCAAATAGAAGTGTCATCAAGTAGTCTCTGGAAAATTCAAATTTGTAGTGGCCGCACCCACGTTTAGTGGAATTTGAATCGCAATATTAGCCAGCTTGTGATCAGATTGCTACATATGCTCAATATACCTATAAACATTTTGACACATCGCGATGACATATAATTCCCTAACTAAAGTTCTGTTTCCATTGAATCTAGGAATAAAGTTAAAGATGATCTCACACGTACCCAGCCCACTTGATGACACTTCTATCTGAATCGACTATAAATATTTCTCTAAACCATAGGAATTCTTCTTGAACAATGCTGTAGAAGATTTCAGGACAAAACAAATCTACTTTGGCCGGTCAAAGATATAAATTCAAAAGTATCAAAATGGCATCGTTTCTTAACAGGACGAAAAATTTCGTGGTGAGCAAAATGTAATTTTCCCACAAGCTCATGTAGAATGTGCTTTAAAAATTAGCACTCAAAACGAAAATTTACTAAACTGGTGCCTTATTTAAAACTTGTCAAGCACCAAATAAACCAAAAACAGCCAGAGATTATATCAGATCAAAATCCCACAGCGGCCGTTATTGCTATTCCCCGAAAAAGTTGAGCGACAAAGTTGAGCGCAAGTTGTCACGTTTTTTCTTTCTCTCTTAACAAGAGGTTAAGGACTATTTTAAAAAAATCCAATGTCAAAAATTAAACAAATTGCGCAAGGTTTGTTAGTGGTCTCTCTACTGGCAAATTATGCCCGAGCTCAGCCGTAGAGGGATGATACACAAGTGAGCCGCGCAACCGACTTAGACAGTACAAGTCGGAAACCCCTAGATGTAATAGGCACTAACAACCCTTCCACAATCCAAAAGAATAAGATAAAGTAAGCTAAATAAAACAAATCAGTTTCGTAAACTAGACCCTTCTATAATACAAATAGGTTGTAGACCTAAAAAAAAGAAATACAATTTAGAGCTGTTTAAAATTATACGCTGGAGCTTTAAATATATAAAATAAATGAGTGATGTATGTGTGATCATACTTTGCGAATTACAAAAATAAAATAAACTATTAGAAAAAAATACAAGTTACAAGATAATAAATCTATGGCTTATCTGTTCTGGTAGTGGTGGCTTCCAATTACCAACTACAATAGGCTTCAAAAAAACTTCAGACCGGTACCAGATTCCGGTAATTCAAATGCTGGTACTACCAAAAATAATGCCAGAACAAAAAAATAACTTCGGTACTACGATGCCGGTACCAAAAACCCTAAGATGTGATAGGGTAATAAGAGTAGGTACGACCATGCGCCGCTACAATAACCTGGGACCTTGATTTTGCCCCAAAAGCCGTCATTATAATGTGCTTCTACTATATCTACGAATCGACTCAGAAAATGTCTCTACAAATCCCACAATGTGGTTTTCCCACTGGACACGAAATAACCCAAAAATATAACAGAAACGTAGATGGATTCGATTTTCCAGTCGAAAATTAAAGGTTTTTTTAAAAATTCAAAATTAAAAGGCGAAGGATCCCTTCGATTAAACAAAGCCACGAGATTACTTCTTAGTCGATGAAAACTACTCAGCCGCAGGTCTCAATGAAAGTGAAATCTGACAGCGTGCCCCAAATTGCCACATGGAAACATGCGTAGAAGAGAGGTCTTTTACTATACCACTAATTTAATTAATTATTACGCTAACGGAGAGCTAGCCTTGCGAGATTTAAGAAACAGGCCAGGAATGGAAAGAGAAGTTAAACTCACGTCAATATTATTTGTTTACTTACACAAGCAGACATATATTTTTAATAATCGAAAATATTTGAACAATTAAGTGATAATATAAATATATGTAGAAATTTAGAGCACTGACGATAGTTAAAATTAGATAAAACGAAATTATGGAAAAAAAAAGGAAGAACACGATTAATTACCGAATAATATCTATGCAAACATTGTAAAAATCTCCCATCAGGTAAACAGGTAAGTTTCGTATCATTTTACAATTTCAATAGTTAACAATATAACAATAATAAGAGGAAATATGCCTGTTACAAAGTGTTCCTTTCAACTCCAAACTAACTTGGCTTTCGAATCGTTTGGAATCGACTAACCAATCAGAGACCGTAATTTTAAATTTTATAACATTACTAAAGGTATATCGTATATCAAAAATGTTTATCTGGTTGCATACAGTCAGAAGTCAAAAAATAGTTATTTTGTGAAAAAGTTCGTGAAGTATGCTTTTTGCGCACGCACGCGATGTTTAGAGCACGAGCGAGTGCTATATATCGCAAAAATCACTTCACGCACAGTTTCATACAATATTTTATCTACGATAATCAAATAAAAAATTATTACAAAAAAGCAATTTATTTTCAATTCATTTACAAGATAATAACAAAACTAAACGCGGAAACATACTATCAAAACGTGACACGACGCCACGCATGTTAGTCCATATATTTATGTTGCGGCGTGTGGTCACATAGCGTGTTGTCTATGTGATTCTAACTGTATTAAATATATGGAATTGAGAGGTACTAACATGCGTCGGGTGGCGTGGCGTCGTGTCACGTTTTGATAGTATGTTTCCGCCTTTATGCTCTCATAGCAACACCATGGCAACGCGAATGCTAAGGATATTTGATTATATAAAGGTGTGTTAAAAACAGTGCGAAAAGGTAAATCCCATTTAAAATACATTGTTACTTCACGCACACTTTCAATCCTTCACGCACTGCTGTCTATAATGACAGTTTTCACGAACTAAAAATTTATACATAATAAATTACTTGAAATTAAAGGTAGCGTTTTTTTGGGAAGTTAGACACTAAAAGATTGATATTTTACATATGAAATTTTAGTATTTAAATTAAAAACAAAGTTTTCTTACGGAATTGTATTTATTTAATTACATAGATTTGTAGGCTTTTATAATAATTAATCATTATAGGGATTTGTGAGAAGTAGATGAGAACGAGTTACACAAATTCCATTTAGTATGTTTTCGGATAGAATTTCGTAAATACACTACTAAATATCGAGTTTTGAAGTTTTAGTAGAAATTATCCTGTTTATGTTGTCCTGTAGTTATAAATTATTTCTCATCACCATCAGCCAACGTAATAATTTCGCTGATTCTGATCTAATATATTAGAACTGTTAGTAAATACGTCGAAATATAATGTGATTATTCCGTAACGTGCCGATACGGTTAGAGTATTGTTTATTGTCAAACACAAAAGGTAGAATTTGACATCCAGATAACATATGCGTTGCAAACTGACGTTTGCGTATAAATTATATGTCATTGTTACTCGTCACCTGGGATCTGCATCTAAACCAATTTATTTCACATGCAAACTGATTAAATTTAGTGACGTTTTGAAATGGAATAACGTATCACATTTGCCAAATTAAAATTCGTTAAATCATCCTGATTGTCATGATGTACATTTATTTGATGCATGTTTTATTATTGACATACAACAAACTTTAGTGTTTATGAATTTGCGAATATTTTGTTATGTTGAAATATCGTTACATCAATTTGTAACAGACAGAAAACTTTTTTCATATTCATCGATTCATTTTCAATTTTACTACGGACATATTTTGTTTACTACTCGGTTAAACTAGGTTATTCCGATTTTTAATTCCATTCAAATCTAACTTTATAATCCAAGCATACATAAATATTTATATACAAAACTTTTCTCTGGTAAACATTTAAAAATTAAATTTTAAATTCAATACTATTGTAAAATTAAATGAACAACTCCCAAGTGGGAAGAGAGCGAGTTGTGTAATTACTAAATGTAAAAAAAATAATGGATGAGTCTGTATAACGAAAAACTGCCAAAGAAGTACCTAACCAGATAACCACAAAACATACTTAGACCAGTCGGTATCTGTCGAAATGCAGACCATAATGGACATTTTCCATAGGAAGCTATTTTTTTGCTGGATTCCCCTCAGAATATACCCAATATCGATATTCACGATATGCGCCAGTCGCAAACACTGAGCTAATTTTTTTATTTAACAAAATCTGAAAAAATTGAAACTTTCTCAGTTTTTGTTAAAAATCTAATGTTTATTATTAACAAAATAGCAATAATTGGAAAAAAGTAAAAAACAATTAAGTATTTTTTTATTTTTTACGACCCTCTAAACTTGACTTACGACCTTCATATTCCGCATTGAAAAACACTTTAATATTGTAACGGGATAACCGTAAAGGAAGGGACCTTAATGTGAAAGATTGTTATTGACAGTTGATTTTTAGAAACTTCTAAAAAATAATAATGTTTCTAGAAAATTCTAGAAACTTCTAAACACACTGACTAGATTAAATAATGTTTCTAGAAAATTCTAGAAAGATCTAAACCCACTGACTAGATTAAATAAAGTTGTATATAAGGGGATGTATGGGCAGTTAACGTCAGTTCAAGTTCAAATGTTCACAAGAGTTCATTGTATTGTCAAGTAGTTAGACGTTATCCAGCAGAGTTCAGTATATCTTAACAATTTTGTAAATAAATTGTGTAAAAGTCCCCATAAGTATTTCAAATTGGTGTCAGGTGTGGGGTGAAGATACAAGAATGCCTGGAAAAAAGATAAATGAACTATTGGTGGCTGAGCTCAGAAAAGAGCTCGAAGAATTGGAGTTGGAAACTACTGGGACCAAATTCGTATTGTTGAGAAGGCTCCGTGAATACTACGTAAATAATAATTTGGACCCTGACGCTGTGAAGTTCGAAACCCCGTTCAAAAAGCAAATTCTGAACTAACTCAACAACTTTCCCGGCTGCAAGAAGAACAAACTCAACAACTTTCTCAGCTGTCGCAACGAATGACGAGCCAACAAGAAGAACAACTTTCCCGGCTGCAAGAGGAGCTATCAGGATGAATGACGAGCCAGCAAGAGGAGCTATCCAGTCAGATGAAGAGCCAGCGTGAAGATATGTCCCAGCTGTCACAACGAATGACGAACCAACAAAAGGAGCTATCCAGTCAGATGAAGAGCCAGCGCGAAGATATATCCCAGCTATCACAACGGATGACTACCCTACCGGAACAGTTATCCAGTTCCTTCTCCCAGCAAATATCGCATTTGCGCTCCGAAATGTGCACTCTTCGAGACGAACAAAACCAGCAAATGGCCAACTTGCGAGAGGAGATCAACCAGCAAATGCATTTCGAAATAAGGAAGCTTCAACAAGAACAGGAAGCTTGTCGTCGAAACCAGCCCATCCACCACGGCGACGGAGATGCAGAAAAGATGGAAACCTGCCACGTAGACATCGACCGACGAGGAAACGGGGAGACGACCTAAGTACGAACTACGATAAAACCCCCGACCTTCGACAGGAAGACTTCCTGGCCAAATTACCTGAAACAATTTGCCACGTATTTTAATGAATTTAAAAACAAAATCAAATTTAGAAAAATAAATAAATTAATTAATTGAAATTCAACTCCAGCTGAGTTCGGTAGTGGCAAATTATTCCCAGCTCAGCCGTAGAGGGTAAGTGCCAAAATAAAGTGAGTGCGCCACCGATTTGTACGGTTAAAATCGGAAACCCCTGATGTTCCAGGCACTACTTCACCCACTGGAGATAATTAAATAAATTCAAAATATTAAACAGTACTATTTGAATTGCACAATAAAAAAAAAACGATAAAGTGAGCTAAATAAAACAAAATATCAACTAGACCCTTCTTTAATAAAAAAATTAAGAATTTACACAACTGTCAAGCCTCGTGCTTGACAACGCTATCGATATTTATAAAAAAAAATATGTGAGTAATATTAAAAAGAATATTATCTAGAATGTGTGATCACACGCAATACAAAAACAAGAAAAATAGATTTTTAACTAAAAACTAAAGTCACGACTTAAGTCTAATATAGCTTATCTGTTAATCTAAATAAGTTTCCGCAGTCCTTGGCTTCTCCAATACTTAGGCCGGTACCAAAAATCAAGCCTGTTCTAGAACCAATAGGCTTGCACCAATCACAATAACTTAAGCTCGTACTAAGTATCAGGTCAACAATCAAAATTCTGCCTATCTCTAGGACTTAAGCCCGTAACTAGAATTTATGCCTGTATCTAGGATTTATGCCTGTATCTAGGACCCTAAAATCGTAATTTAGTATTAACATTAGCTTAAACAGATTTTAATGACTCCTTGAATTAATTTGATTTAATAACTTTAATACAATTTGAACACATTAACTTAAATTTGTACTACAATGAAAGAATAAAAATGAATTTAAATGAATAATACAACATTTAGAAGTTGACTTCTCTGAATTTACAATTAATGAGCAAAACTAATGATTTAAATGTACTCAACAAACTTAAATTTGACTTGCTAGTCACAACAAAATTATAACAATAAATTAAATCAAAATTTAACATAAAATTAATTAATAATAGTAAAAGAATAAGCAAAAAGGAGTCTAGTTTCACATTAATAACCTACATACAAGACACAAAGAAATACATATGCAAAATAAAGATATTACAACCAAAATTGCGCCCATATGGCGTTATTAATCTTATAAAAATAAAATTTCGTAACTCACCTATTAAGATAGGGTTTCTTTCATTAAGCTAGTGACACCCTAGCTAGTAGACGGGTAAATCAATCTCCTCGTTGCTAATTGCGGGAATTCTACCACAGTTCACCGTCTGAACGGTTTTAAATCTCCAAATCTACCTACTGTCTGTTTCTTGATCCATCTACGTTTCGTCCGAAATAAAATAAGAAAAGAGAAAACCATAAGGATTGAACAAACCACATCAATAAAAGGCGTTTTACTTACCACAGAAGATTACACAAAAATCCCGACCACGCGGTTTTTTTTTCCAAAGAATCTGTCCAAAAATAACAACAGGAACTAACTCCACAGCGATTCAAAATGGAAAATAAGGTTTAGTTTCAAAAATCCAAAATTAATTGTTACGGATTCACCGCGATTTAAAACTTAAACCAAAAATCTTCTGGATGCCACGTTCTTACAACAAAGGCTGGTAAACGAAAAATACCTGGTTCTCTCGTATCACATGCACCAAAGTTTGACACACGTCGAAATAAGATGTGACCTCTACTACTATAGGGATAATAAACGTAGGATCAACAGCTACCAACTTACGAGCAAACAGTAATCGTTTAATAACAACAGATCTTATTACTTAACAAGATAACACCAAAAATCCCAGTATTACTCAATTTCTCGTTCATATACAATCTTTAGATGTCGGATGCTAAAATAACGAACTGCAGACGACAACATTCTAAGTTTTACGACGAAAAAAAAACAAGAAGGATTCGCCTCGTTGTATGACAGTAGTTCAAATCAATCACCTAACCCCACAATTTGTTCTGAATTTAATAAATAGACTTTCAAAACAATATTAGTAACAATTTGTGGCCAGCATATAATGATTAGTTGGTGATTAACTACAACTGAACTAAAATCAACCTGTTCCTAATACTGATTTAATCCTTAATAACGGAGAATTCATAAGGTAAGAATTTAGTTATACCTAGAGCTAATTTGACCCGTGACAAATTCGACGCAGCGGCCAGAGCTAATGGATGGTCATTACAGAAGAAGGCATTGTCCCTAACCGTAGCTCCGCGAGGCAAAGCTTTAGACGTCTTGCAATCATTGACACCGGATGAAGCTGACAACTTCGAGTTATTGGTGAATCGTCTAGAGATGCGTTATGGTCAAACTCATCTACAACCGGTGTACCGAATGCACTTAAAGAGCCGAAAGCAGACAAATGGAGAAACTATCCAGGAATTTGAGGTGGAAGTAGCAAGAATGGTACGGCTTGCGTATTCCAATGCAATTTCCTGGAGTGCCTAGCACTCCAAACCTTCACCAATGGTCTTCGAGACATCGAGTTGCAGCGCGCTGTACAGTTGGCGCGGCCGAAGACTTGACGCCTTGACCATTGTCCTGGAGTTTGAGGCGGCGACGGAGGCCTCACGTGGAGTTGCTCGACTAAAGGAAAACACCGGTAACTACGACCATGCCGTTCATTCCGTTAGCGACGTTGAAGCGGTAGTAGAGAGATTAATGAAGTTATATCCAAAAAGAAGGCGCCCAGTGAGATGCTGGAACTGCGGAGAACTAGGCCATATAAGAAATACTTGCCCCCAAAAAGAAAAATCTTCTGCTGAAGTACCCCAGCAGCAGGAAAACTAGAACGGGTCGACTCCTGGAGGGCGAAATCGACCCCAAACATTCCCGAAGCCCCTCACACCATTAAATTGGCAACTCTGCGACATCACGTGGACAGCTTATATGTGGATGGCCTCATTGATGGGAAGCACTTTAGCATGCTGGTAGACACTGGAGCTACGAAAACTATCGTTCGACCATCCATCATTATGCGTAAGAAGATGTGGCCTACCAGTTGGAGACTGCGTACCGCTTCCGGAGATTCTGCTAGAGTCTACGGTGAGATACAGGTGACGCTACAGTTTGGTTCAACCTCTCTTGTTCACTCAGTGCTGGTGGCTGACGTTGATGAAGATGTTATTCTGGGCATGGATGTTATGCTTCACTGTGGTTTTCATTTGGATCTTCGCCAACGTATCCTTCGTACTGGTAATGAAGAAATATTCCTGCACCGAAAACAAGTTGACAATGCCTCGATTAAGCTAATCGATGATATCGAACTTCCGGAGTAGTAAAACAAAGCGGACTTCACTATAGGTATAGGTAAAAACAATGTAAATGAGAGACAGCCCAACGGATTTCGACGTATGACGTAAGAATCGCCGTCCAGCAGATATCGCCGCTAGCTGATAGCGCGGTCGTGTGGTTTTAGAAAAATGTTTTACTGATGAATCAACGTCGGGGGACTCCATCGTATAAATAAATGCACTTTTGATATAAGCGGTTGTGACTATAGAGATAGGGAAGGTATATAAAAAAAAACGTTGTCACCCCTGCCTAAACCGGAGGGTATCAACGCCCTGAACTGTGAGTCGGGGGGAATCCTCTTTTATCACGTGACCGCGTGATAATCTGGTTTTTGTTTTTAACGTATTTAATAAAAAAATGGTTGATATAAATTATATTTTTGTATTGGAGCGCCTGGGTGGGGGGAATCCTAGGCGACGTATGACGTATCATTTTAAAGGGGTTGCTGTATAGGGTAAGATGAAGCGTCAAAAAGACCGTATTGATGCTGCCAAAAGGCACTATCGTTGTATCTCGTAAACGGCCGAACAGATTTCGACGTATGACATATAATTATAAAGGGTTGCTGTATAGGGTAAGATGAAGCGTCAAAAAGACCGTATTGATGCTGCCAAAAGGGCATTATCGTTGTATCTCGTAAACGGCCGAACGTATTTCGACATATGACGTATCATTGTAAAGGGGTTGCTGTATAGGGTAAGATTAAGCGTCAAAAAGACCGTATTGATGCTGCCAAAAGGGCATTATAGCTATATCTCGTAAACGGTCGAACGTATTTCGACGTATGACGTTTCATTGTAAAGGGATGCTGTATAGGGTAAGCTGAAGCGCCAAAAAGACCGTATTGATGCTGCCAAAAGGGCATTATAGCTATATCTCGTAAACGGTCGAACGTATTTCGACGTATGACGTTTCATTGTAAAGGGATGCTGTATAGGGTAAGCTGAAGCGCCAAAAAGACCGTATTGATGCTGCCAAAAGGGCATTATAGCTATATCTCGTAAACGGTCGAACGTAAAACGACGTATGACGTTTCATTGTAAAGGGATGCTGTATAGGGTAAGCTGAAGCGTCAAAAAGACCGTATTGATGCTGCCAAAAGGGCATTAATGTTGTATCTCGTAAACGGCCGAACAGATTTCGTCACGTTACGTATCATTGTAAAGGGGATGCTGTATAGAGTAAGATGAAGTGTTCAAATCTTCTAAAATATTAAAAGCGCGTGACCTTGGTGCATTAGCAGTTTCGCGATTTGTGACGTAATCGACTGATGTGTTAGAGTGATAACAGACTTTGCTTTCGCAATTAAGAATAAAACATATCATGGAAAATATTTAGTTTTAGAATGGCTTCAAGAGAATACAGTCAAAAACTTGAAGAGTTTTGTGAAAATATAAGAAAATTAAATAAACAAATTTGTATGTACGAAGGTCAAAAAGAAGTGTTAAAAAAGATTGAAAATTTAACTTTGTGGGACAAAGTTTTTGAAAGATATTTACCATCATCAACTCCCACAAGACAAATAAAACCATGGCCTTGTTAAAAACAAATTTTGTTGTTTTAACAGCAATATTAAATAACATGCTTTATGCTAACGTTCCACAAAACGTTGCACATATTGGTGTGTGTTTAGATATAAACGGAACAAAACAAGAGTGCAATACATGGCAAATGATGAGTCAAACGTCAGTAAATGATGGAAAATTGCAGGTGTTTGCATTAAAATTGGTGGAATCGCCTCTTAACTACAAGCTAAAATTAATATTTAACGACAACTCTGAAGGAGTGGGCGAGTGGCGATCTAACCTTGAAAACCCAATGCAACAACTAGAAATTACTATGGAGGACCCAATGCAAAAGCAAATATGTCAATTAGTTCAGATAACATGGGCAACGTTAGCAGGAGTTTGTTTGATAGTAATGAAAATTCTGGCTAAAGAAACCAAAAGAAGAATGAAGCGATGAAATGTATTTTTTAAATAATAATAATAATAATAATAATAATAATAATAATAATAAATATTTGTAAACTTTAAAAAAAGGTGTTTTAATCAAATAGCCCTAATTTTAAAAAATAAAAACAATGTTATATACTTTATACATTTTATTTATCATTTTCTTTTTCTAAATCTTGGGTTACATTTTGTTCATAAAAGTAAATGTACTGACGCAAAGCGTTACATAATAAAGGATCAGTACACATTTCACAAAATACATCTAATCCTTTAAACCAGTTATAATCAAAATTTTTTTTTACAATATCTATAACATTATTATAATAACAATTAAAGTTAATATTTTCTAGAAGTGAAATCTGATAAGCTACGATACAATGATGTACTCTAACAAGTTCATCTGCATCCTTTTCCGTTAGATGATATGTTACGCCATGTTTTTCAACTTCTATGAACCTGGTGTCATCGTATACCAACTGTCGTATTGTACAAAAATCTCCACAGGAAAATGTAAATGCACTCTGAATCAAACTCATCTTATCTAAATAGTCAATAAGGTCAAGCCATTCCATTTTCCCAAACGACAATTTACTTGGCTTGCAGTATTCTGATAAAATAATAGCTGGAGAAAATGTTCTTGCAGGAGATAAGCCAACTTTTATAACATACCCCTCAATGGCGAAAGATGATTGTAGCAGCAAATAATTTTCACGTTTTGCTTTGTCTTCGTAAAAATTTACAATTTTGTTTACTTCTTCCATATAGATAGAATCTTCACTACTACTACTACTACTCTCAGAATATGACAGTAAGTTTTCACTACTATAACCACTGTCTTGTGTCATTATCTTTTAATACTTGATAAAACTTGTGTTGAAACTAAGTAAAAATAATTGCTTCTGCTTCTAAGGACAGTTTTAGTCGGACCGTAGACTAAACGGTTTAAACAATAGATGATATGAATCAAAAAAGGCCCCCGGAAGCTATGAAAACGTATCTTGTTTGTCATAAGAATACATGTAAAAAATGTTCAAAGTAAGAAACAAGGAAGTTTATAAAATATTAGATTTTTCGATCCAGCTATTATGCGAACTATCGAACCCCAACCATTTAACGTAGATTTTATTGCCTTTTTTCCTCAGCACTTTTTCAACAAGGTAAACATCAGGATTTTTTGCCTTTTGTAGCTCTTCCTCGTAAAATGCTCCTTTAATTGGTGATCCATGTAAATCTTCCAACATGTATGTTACAGGATTAGTTATGTTCACTTTGGTAATTTTAAAAAGCTCCGTAGTCCAATTAGGTGTATATCCTTTATCGAATAGATGCTTTGCCTTGCTTATGCGCACCACATCTCCAATTTTATATTTTCGCGGGCCTGCTATTTTCAAATGATTATAATGTTGCTTCAGAATCTCTTTTTCATTGGACTTGTTTACCTGAGACGGCTTTTGACCAATCGTTCTATGTTTGCTTTCGTTGTACTCTTTTGTAATTTTCGGTAACACATCTATCCACCTGTACGTACCGTTTAAGCTAAAATGCTTATACAATTTCGTTTTCAGTGTTCTAATAACTCTTTCCGCCATACTTGCTTTCATCTTGGTAAATGTACTATAATGATTTATACCATGTTTCTGCATTAGATTTTGAAATTTTGTGTTGTAAAACTCTTTGCCCTGATCAGATTGAAGATTTTTCGGTTTGCGTTTTCCTATAATATCGGCAAAAGCTTTCGTGATTTCTTCGCCAGTTTTCGATTTTAACGGTCGAGTCCAGAGAAATTTCGAGAAGCAGTCAATTACCACTAGAATCATTTTAAACGATCGATTTTGAGTTGCGTAAGAACTCATTTCAGCCAAATCAATTTGCCATAAATCGTCCAAACCTTTGATAATTGTTCGTCGCCGAGCATAATTTTTTCGAGCCGGTTTATGCAGCTCATTAACGACTTGAACCTTTTCCTTTGAAAACATGACTGTGACTAAATCTAATGTTTAGGGATTTTGTACTAACCGATTCTCCAATGCTTTAATAATATTTACAACATTTCGCAGAGTATTTTGATTTATAGTTATTGTATTAAGCAAATCAGCAATGTTTTTTTCAATAGCCAAAATTTTTCCAGAGAGTACATTAACATTTTTCGTTACAGAGTCAGTTCTTTTAAGAATCTCATCCAACAAATCTTGACGTATATCTGGAATATCTTGATTATATAATTTTATTATCGCTTTCTCGATTTTATCTTTTACGTTTTCTACTGCATTTGTTTGATTTACAGCTAACTGTGCAGAGTTTGCATTAATCGTTGCTATTTGTGATTCTAAACTTTTAAGCGAATTTTTAATATCTCCTCGTAGATATTGTTTTGCAGTGGCAATTGATTCATCAACATATTTTTTGTTAGCCATATGTTTGCTGGCTAACGGAGGATCTCTTGATATAAAAGTGTTTATGGCCATCAAGTCATTATTGAATGTAAGTTTCATAGCATTCATGTTTTCAGTCAACTTTTGCACATTATCTTTAAATGCAACTTGCAACCTATCTAATGCTGCATCCAAGTATTTTTTATTAACAGCATCGCTGTCTGAGTCCGGATCTTGCACGTTTCTAAGTTTTAAATTTTCAAAATCAACATCTCCACTTAAAGTATGTGCTAATGCCGGTTTCGGTATAAACAATTTTTTATCTCCAACGATTTTTTTGGTACGTCCGAATTTGTCGACACTCATTGTGGTAATGATGTTTAAGCAATAATGCGTGCTTCTTTTAATTCCTCAATAATTGCAACAATTTCATTATCATTCGAAGTATTTCCTGCTTCTTTTGATGCTATTAAAAGCCGAAGCCTGTCAACAAGTTCGTTTGGATCATCCCAATATTGAAGGTCAATTTTATTATCGTTGTAAACCATTTGCATCCCAGAGCCCGAAGCTTTTCGTAAGTGAGAGGTAGCCAGAGGTTTTATGATATGTGTGTATTTAAATCGGTTTGTTCCTTTAAGGTATCCTTTAATGTTTTTATGAGGATTTGTTAATTCTAGTATTGTTCCATAACGCTTTAAATCATCATCATTGAAATTTTTAGGTTCATCATTAAAAATTAATTCATATAGACCCGGTGTACCTCTTATCTGTTTGCCTTCTGTAATAATAAATCCATGCTTTTTATCAAAGTCGATTTGTTTGCCCCCCAGAAACCATTTAGATGTATCACCATCGTAAGTAGGACCATAAACCGTATCTATATTATCTTTTTGTGTCCAATGATCTAGAATATATGGATGAGCCATTGGGGGATACTGATCCAAGTATTCCTTAATAACATCTTCTGAAATGTCTAGATCTTTAACAGCCTGTTCTTCGTCTTCATAGAATACTTCATCATCATTATCACCAGTAGTTTCGGCAACATTTTCGAGTTTTATAAACTCAGGTATGCTTGGTTCCTCTTTTTGTTTAGGTGATTCCTCTTTTTGTTTAGGTGATTCTTCTTTTTGTTTAGATGGTTCTTTTTTAGGCTCTGGCTCGTTGGCTGGTTGAGGATGAGAGATCAATGTTTCGTTTAGAGAAGATTTTACAATTTTGTGTAGAGGTTCCGTGACAGGTTTAAACAATTTATTTAGTGTCTCATCCGTTTCAACTCTACCCAATTGTAACGCTTTATATGTTTTTCGAATCGATCGAGCAAGTTCGGCAATTTTTCTCTTACGAACGGCTACGTCAACTGGATTGTCTGACATGTTGTCGAATAATGACTGTAATTTTACAATGTTATGTATTTATCGAAACCGATTCGATATCGACCGTTGTTTAAATCAAAGTCTTTCGCAATAACCATTGTCCCATACTTTTCTTGCCAACATTTCGAACACAACTGTTTGAATTCTTCAAAACTCATATCCGGTGACACGTGTTCATCAAAGACATGTTTCAAATTGATAGCATCTTGTTTAAAAAGTACAATTAGGTTACTGTTATCTCTACAAATTTGTTTACAGCATTTCGAGTAGGTTTGTGAAAGAAATGCGCTATCTATATCCCGATGTCGGCCCATGCTGTAGTATTCTCGAATCTTTTGCTGGTTCTCACATATGACGTCATCAAAAATAAAAATTGAATTTGGCTTTGCATCATTTGGGCTAATAACTTCATCGTTTTCTTTAAACGGAAAATATCCCACTCCTTTAACTTTCGATAGCACTTCTTCCAACAATTTATACTTGGGCTGATACAATGACTTTGAGTAAACGTAAACATTTTTAAATTTCGCGCCATGTGGATTAAACAGTAACGATAACATAACATTCGTTTTGCCACACCCACTGGGTCCACAGATTAGCGCCCGAAACGAATTTGGTAGCAATGGTCCATGTTTACTGGCAGCGATTCGATCGTTTCCTTCATCTAAATTTTCAATCGGAAGCGTCTGGTCTTGTTGAATGATCTTCATTGTTTAACATGTTTTTTAATGTTTCAATGTATAAGTAGAGTAGTAATTCTTAAATCATTTCATTTCTCATGTTGGTGTTTGAAGGTAAAGGTGTGCTCAACAGCCTTATCAATAATCTACCGTTTGAGTTACATTATCCTAGTTACAACTTTTTGGGACCAGGTACCAAATTACATAAAAGACTTGCACGTGGAGATACGGGGGTTAACCTGCTTGACGAGGCAGCCAGAGAACACGACATTGCATATTCTAAACATAAAGATTTAGCGGAAAGACATAAAGCAGACGAGATTCTGGAGAATAAAGCGTGGGAAATAGTAAAGTCCAAGGACGCTTCAGTTGGTCAAAAAGCTGCAGCTTGGCTAACGACCACCGCAATGAAAGCTAAACGTAAACTTGGCATGGGTGTTAGCAAACCCAAATCGTTTAAACGCAATATTATAAGTAAAATACAAAGAGATATAAAAAAAGCTGGTCCTTCGGCTACATTAAAACGAGCAGTCAGTATTGCTCTTAAAGCAGCCAGGGTAGCTGTTCAAAATGCTGGTGGGAAAAATCAGGTGAAAGTACCTAGAATTATTCCCATCGAACCAAAATCTGGAGGCTTTTTACCGTTAATTCCGTTATTTGCTGGACTAAGTGCACTCGGGGCGTTGTCTGGTGGAGCTGCTGGAATCGCTAAAACTGTAATTGATGCGAAAAATGCACAGAAAAAATTGGAAGAAGAAGAACATCGACATAACAAAGCTCTGGAATCTCTCGGTAAAGGACTATATTTACGAAAAAATGCCAGAGGAGGTTTCGGTCTCTTTCTAAAAAAGCAAAAAAACTAATTCAGCTACCCAATCGAGGATTGTATGATTATGAACTAAAACGATATGCTAAACGTCTAAAAATCCCAAATTTTAGAGGTGTATTTATGCGAGACACATTGCCTAAAACCGGTCCTGTTCAACGCGAATGCGCAATCCTAAATTTGGATGAAAGCAAAAATCATGGAACTCATTGGGTGGCGTATCGGAAGATTAACAATAACGTCGAATATTTCGATTCATTTGGCAAGTTGAAACCGCCGAAAGAACTTGTGCAGTATCTGGGACCTGCAACGAAAATTGTTTACAACCACGATCCTTACCAGACTTTTAATCAAATCAATTGCGGCCATCTTTGTTTAGAATTTTTATATGATGGAGGCTGTTTTGGCGTACATTAATCATGAAAAGAAACTGATTGACTTTACTGAAGAGGAATTGGTTAGTTTTCCTATACGTTATTTAAAAAGGTACGCAAAACCTTGTGAATTATTACAAGTTTGGTGTAAGTTGCCGCTTGAATATAGATTGGATTTTGAATTGCGAACCTGCCTGCCCTGCTTTGTACATCATAATCGTCCTGAATGGACCACCCATGTTGACGGACCTGCGCAATCACAAGGAAATTGTCATATATGTAAACTAGGTTTAGAAAAATGTAATGAGCTTCTAAAAAATTATTTAAATAAATGTTAAAGATATGCAATTTTATTTCTTTGTTCAACCTCCAACAGTTATGTTGTTAACGTTAGAGAGTCGTGATTATCAATTTGATTGGATTCCTCCGGTTCCGTTGAGTTTAGATCCAAAGAAACAATACAAGTTGGCATTTCTATTTTTCTTTTCGTACAACAGTATACCGAATGTAGAGATTGGCAGTAATGCTTTTTACTATTACGAAAATAACGATAAAACTAAATTGCAGAAAATAACCTTAAATACTGGTTGCTATGAAATTTCCGATATTGAAGAGACGATTAGAAATTTACTAAATATACCACCAAATGCAAAGATTGAAGACGTTTTTTCATTAAAGCCCAACAATAATACACTCAAGTGTGAAATATTCAGTAGTCAACATGCAATAAATTTCGAGCGTGAAGACAGTATAGGCAGAATGTTGGGTTTCTCAAAGAGAATTCTGGAACCGAACGTAAGACATAGTTCTGATCTACCTGTGGAAATTGTTAAAGTACGAACGATTCGTTTCGAAACAAACATTACCACCGGAGCCTTCTACAACAACAGACCTACTCACACTATCCACGAGTTTGGTATATCCGTAGACCCTGGTTACGCTATCGACGAAATTCCAAAAAATATCACGTATTTGCCGGTGATTGATATACCTGAGATTACAAATATTACTATACTGGCATTGGATCAAAATTCAAGGCCTGTAAATTTTCAAGGTGAAAGAAGCATATTGGGTTTAGAGTTGAAAAAATGGGATTAATTTTCAACTATATAGCACCTTCATATTTTCAGAAGCCTGCAGTATTGAACAAGTCGTTAAAGTGTTCAGTAGGACGACGACAGCGACGACGACAACTTACTAGAGACAACGTTTTATTTTTGAAAGCTCTTGGTTTCAAAGTTATTAACAATAATAATGAATCGTATACGAACAATTCAAGATCCAATGTTTGATCTCTATCGAGAACCGACTCAGGATGAATCGATTAGAAAATCCGAATACCGATCTTACACACCATTCATCAAATCGTTTAGCTGCAGCGACATTGTAGAATTTAGTGTAAATCAGGTGGACTCATTCTTTGCAATGCATGATACGTTGTTGGCTATTAAAGGAAAATTGGATGTAACTGGTAATGGCGATGTTAGTTTGACACCAAACTTTGGAGCATTTCTATTCGACTCGTGTACGTATAGCGAAAGTGCAAGAGAGATAGAAACAGTTCGAGATCCTGGAATTGTTAGCACTGTAAGAGCTTTAACATGTTACAATGAAGAAGATTCTCGTCACCTCGCCATTGCTGGTTGGAATTATCCTGTAAGTCCCATTCTCAATCCTGATGATAAATCATTTAGTTTACTGATGCCGCTTAAACACATCTTCAACATTTTCAATGATTACCCAATGATAACTTGTGGACGACAAACGATTCGATTCGTTCGAGCTCGTAATGATCTCGATAGCGTTATTGTAACAGAAAAACCAGGTACCGGTAACGTACCTACTGTTACAACCGTACAGATTATGATTCATTCGATGGAACTAAAAGTTAAACATATTTATCCAAATGATTTTGTTAAAGAACAATTGATGCGATCAATTCAAAGCGATCGTCCAATCGTAATTCCGTTTAGAAAATGGGAACTACATGAGCTACCATCTTTGACCGCAGGAGCAAAACAAGAAATTTGGGCTGTTAAAACGACGTCTGCAATAGAGAAACCTCGATATGTTATTGTATTTTTCCAAATCAATAGGAGAAATCTGAAAATTGCAGATCCTTCTTTATTTGATCACGTAAATCTACAAGGTCTCAGACTCGCATTGAATGGAGAATATTTTCCCAATGAAAGGATGCAACTTGATTTTGAAAAAGGCGACTTTGCGCTAGCTCATTACAACTACAGCGAATTCAATTCCAGTTACAACAGAGTATCAATGAAACGACCATTAATGGATTTTCTAGCATTTCGAAATCGTGCTTTGTTTGTTATCGATTGTTCTAAGCAAGAAGAATCGATGAAATCATCGACTGTTGATGTACGACTAGAAATTGATGCTAATGTGGGATTTCTCAAAAATACTAAAGCATATTGTATCATAATTCACGATTGTTTATTGGAGCATTATCCCTTAACGGAAGTAGTTAAAAATATAATATAAACTGCTAACTATTTAGTATTTGCTCAGCTTTCAAAGAAGTTTTATCGTCGTCGTCGCCATCATGAGAATTGCAGTAGTCGACATCCAAGGATTTATAATCGATGAAGTTTTTTATCCAAAAGAAGTCGCTATTCAGATTGGTGGTATAAAATCGAATTTTTTATTTAAACCTCCTAAACCATTCCACGAGTTGACTGCTAAAGACAAGAAAACTACGCGGTATTTGGAAAAATTTATACATGGAATACGATACGACTCTGGATATATAGAATATTCGAGTATCGACACCATTTTAGTGAAACATTTACTAAGTTGTGCTGATTTGATTTACGTACGAGGAAATCAGAAATTTGATTTTTTAAAAGCAAAATGTGAAGAACTTGGACTCCATCTATTAATTTATGATGTTGCAACTTATGATGGATCAACCTGTTCAACGGAAAAATTTGAACCTGCTTATTTTAATTGTCAACACCACGCCACTGGAAAGTTTATGTGTGCATATTATAATATCCTTACATTGTATAATTGGCTGTTTTATACTATATTACCAAAATAAATATATATATTTTTTTTTTAAATTGAGTGTTTTTTATTTTAAGTTTCAATAACTAAACATTTTTATGTTATGATTAATAGGTAAGTGCTAAATGAGATATATAAATAAAAACCATAAATAAAATAAGAAAACTGTTTTATTTTTTATTTTTACAAAATTTAAAAGCTATTATTATTATTAATATTAAAAATAGTTGTTAGTATTTTATTTTGTTTCAAACAGGTATTCCTAATAAACAATACAGAAAAAAAAGAAAATTACTTATTATTATAAATACGCTAAAAAAATTCCTTAGATTGTGAAATTAAATTATCTTGGATTGTAAAATTAAATTATAACCAAACTGTTATCAGTATGTTTTCAAAGTTTGTACGGTATATCACCAGTCAATAGAGTCGAAAAAACATTTAAACCGCACTCTGAGATAAAAATTTATAATGTATCAACCTGGTCTCGTATAGGCCGACCACATTGTTAACAGTGTTGCCAACTTGAGGCTGAATGACATAATAATATTTAAAAACCTTCATAAATAATAACAAAAAGCTTCAGTAAACGTTAAGAATTAAAATTAAAAACTAAATAAATTCAAACAGGTATTCCTAATAAACAATACAGAAAAAAAAGAAAATTACTTATTATTATTATAAATACGTTAAAAAAATATATTCAAAATTAAGAAAGAGAGAGAGAGAGACATACTGCTTTAATACTAAGTTCATTCAAAGAATGCATCTAAAACAAAAAAAAAATAATATTCAACAAATTGTATAATGACCCCATGGAAGTGTTTCAAATGAATTTGGAATTAAATAACGCTTGTCGTCAAAAGGACTAAGTGCGACTTTTGTCTGCTCAATACTATATACATTATGAGCGTAGGACTTAATACATCGTTGAGTTCTTGATAGCTCTTTATAATCTTTAAGGCACGCTACGTAATCCTCAAATGTTATTTTATTTCTAACGATATTATTCTTGACCCCCTTGGATTTTTTTAAAACTTTTCCCCCATGAACCTTGTAACTGTACATTTTAGAACGAAGACCTACAAAATGTGTAATTATTCTACCGTTTACTTCATCCTTCATTAATCCCAATACTTTTTTATTCACTAAAGGTATGTCATAGTTGTTGTTTGGGGAATAATCAGATGTGTCGAATTTTGATAAATTTGATTTTATTACTTCTTCGTATACATCGTTACAGCGCAACTCGTAAAAAAAAACCATCAGTGTCCATATACAAAATTTGACATTTATTCACCCCTAGAAGAGGTAGCATAAAATTATAATGAAAATCATATGTGCAGATTTTTGAAATATCTAAAATAACCATACCTAAATACAATGGTTTATTGAAAATTAATTCTGTCTTTCGTAGTTCAATGGCTACTAGATCATCGTCGAAAATTGTATGACTATGAAAGCGATGGCTTGCAATTAAATTTTTAGCACCGTAACGTCCTTCCCATTTATTAACTAGTTTAACGATTCTGTGTTTTCTTACGTTTTGCATTGTCTTACCAAATACAGCATTATTCATAAGTTTATATAAATTTTTGAGAAAAGGTGTTGAGGCTGCTGTTCTTAGTCTAGTATTTAATTCAATATAGGGCCGCAACCAAGCAGACTGTTTAAATTTAAGTATTTTATGTATCTTTTTTACAATTAAACCATGTTCAATTGCTTGCTTTAAATTACGATAATGAAGAATGTTATCTTTTTTATTGTAAAGAGTTGTCATTAATTTGGGTAATTTTGAACCTGGAGTTATACGGTGTTCGGCAGCGAACGGAAAATCCTTATGCATATTATGAAGATGTTGAGGATACTCCAAGTCCACTTGTAAGATATATCCCTCATCAGCATCGTCTGCGATTTTAGTAACATCAAAATTGTTCACTTCATCATCGTTAATCCATTGAAATCCTCCATAAGGTAGATTTTCGCACATTGCCCAACCATATAAATTATTTACATCAAAGTACATTAAGTATTTAGATGGTTGTGACGCGTCAAATTCAGTTATGTATTTATTATTAGCCTGGGAATATCTGCCACTGCAAACTGATATTCCTCCACGAATTGCTCTTTCTATAAACATTATCATATCTACATCCTTTAATAATTCCAATTTACATTTTGTATACTTTAACATACAACTCCACGTATATCCTGGCATTGTGTAAAACCAAGCAGGATCAAGGCCGTATGTTTCATGACTATTTTTTCTAAACTTTTCGAAAACATCAGCCAAAATTAAAACATCAGTTTTAAGATAAAGATCTGAGTATTCACCTAAATTTTGAATATGAAACGTCTTCCAAACATTTTGAGCATGAGTGTACTCTTCTTCACTAATATGTTTATCATTTAAACGATTATAGAATGATTCAATTGGAGGTAAAGATGTTTCTTTTAATATATCTACAGAATTAATGTAGTCGTAACAAAATACTCCCTTTTTAGTTATCAATTTAAATTTTTCATCATTTAAATCCTGAAATTCTCTTTTGGAAATTTTGAAATCATCTACACTCATGGTCCCTGATAACTCATCCAAAGATGCACCCAAAAATCTAAACGAATCAATGAATCTAAATTTCAAATTAGTGTCAATGTCAGTCAAGGTAAATGAAATATAGCGTTCCTTATTAACAGGAAGAACGGACAATCTACCTTTATTGATTAAAGATCTAATGATAAAATGACTATCATATCCACTTAAATTATGAAAAATTACTGGTATCACAAACAATTTTCTGAAATTTAGATTGCAGGCTTGGTGTGAGAAGCCTCTGAAATGTCCTGAGAAATGTGAATGGTCTTTTACGATAATGTCTTTTTCGGAAAACGGCCTTTCACAAATGTGACAAATTTTGCTGGTACATTTGTCAACACTTTCCTTTGTCGGAATAATATTTTTAAATTTTGATTCAATCATTTTTCCCATCAATGAAATTTCGTTTGCAAACCAAGACATACAGTCTTCACCTCTGTAACTTTTAAAATATGATAGACTATCATCATATGAACATTTAATATAGTAGGCAGCACTGTACGCAACATGTTTTTGATATTTTAAAGTTCTTAATTTTACATTATTATCATTAAAATTTTCTAAAATACATTCAAAATCTGCATATATAACAAAGGGTGTATGTTGCTTGTAAACAAAATCTTTAAATTCAATGTGTTTATATTTCGGAAAGGAAATTTTGTAATCATTCAACTTTGAACAGACTGCTTCATGATTATTTAATTTGGCTTGACTAGAGAAATAATTTATGCATCTATCACAAATAAATTTTTTCCCTTTATGTTTGTTAAGCTGATTTGAAACAAGTCTAGACAAGTCTTTTATCCAGCAATAATGATATTTAATTTCTACTATCTCATCAGTATTATCAGCAGGGGGTGCCTCATAGTCATCCAATTTTAGAAAATATTTATTTTGTATTAAAAGTAAATTTACATGAGTTTCTAGCTTATTTTTGGTTAATCTGATTGGTACTACTGTGTAAAGTGTTTTATCATTTGCTTTAATTAATTCCAGAGCGTAAACATTAACTGATATATTGTTTAATTTTTCAAATTTTGGAATTTGTTGTACGGTCATTGGAATTTCTAAGTTTTCAGTTTTTAAGACTGTGCTGTAATATGGATAAGAAGAAGTTAATTCTTTATTTGATTTTGCAGGATAAAGAGCACTTACAATCGCCCAGTAAAAACAAGCTTGATCGGTATTTTTTATGTTAATACAAGCGCGCTTTTTTTGAATTTGATCTGGGATTTTAATATAAGATGAACCGTTACCTATGTCAAATTTATTAATATTAATTTCTAATGAAATTATTTTTTTTAAAGCAAACCCTGAGCCACTTTCTTGAAATTCTGATAATTTATTTAAAATTTTATCAATTACATTATCAATGAACCAACGTTTTAAATTGGTTGTTACATCTATTATACTGTTGTTTGTATTAAAATATTTTAAATCCAATATTTTATCATTAGTTGCAGAGTTTTTAATAAATTCTCCACAAAAAGTGGAATTACATTTAATTATTGAAAATTTCTTTAAATTTTTTTTAATTTTACGTTGAAAAAGTATTGAACAATCTTCCAAAAAATATTTTACATCCTTATGATGTAAATTAACAATAAGACATGTTCTAATTCTAGAATTAAAACATGATGCTACATGTACCCATTTCACTCTGTTTTTAAGTTCAGTAGTAAATCCAGCACCAATATGTCTATTTAAAATTAATGTTTTAAAATATTTTAAATGACCTACGTTGGATTGAAGTTTTCTTATAGTACCTATGGGTAAGTTACTATTCTTATTTAGAATAATTCTATTAAGAATTCTTATATGTTTCTTTAAACGTTTTAACCAAATTTGCTCATCTCTTACTGTACAATGATCGAACAAAATTGATCTTAATTTACAAATAGATTTTAACAAGTTATCAGATTTCGTTATTGCAATAGATGCTTTCATTTTAAAAATATGTACGTTTTTCTCTTTAAATTATTATTATTACTATTATTAGAATAATAGAGAAGGAGCACTGCGTTCCAATTGGTGGTGGTGGTGGTGGTGGTGATGGTGATGGTGTTGTTATAGATATGGAAAGATCTTTCTGTAAATTAAATATATATAAGTAAGCGTCTTACTCAAAATTGATAAGTTTATTACCTCCCTCCTTTTTACTTTTCTTAATTTTTAATAAATTTAAAAAGAGATGTTGGGTTTCCCTTTCCGGAATCTTTCTCCCCAGTAAACACCAAAGAGTACTGGCCGCTTCCCAAATCAATTACATGATCTTTAATAACTGATGTTATTCGATGTGGAAGAAAAACAACTTTTTCTTCTAATTCAATTAAAACTGTCTCTCCAAATTTAGATGAAACTACTTTTGCTGAGTAAATTTTGTTAGGAATATTTATTGGCAATTCCTTCAACTTTTGAATGGGTTTTTGTGAGAATTCTTCTAAAAGAAGAATTTTGTTAATTGAATCTAAATCCATTTTTCTACAAACAGTATATCATAAATAAAAAAAAAATTTAAATTTTTGAATTAAATATAAAAACTATAGAAAAAAAAATCAACTTACTTGTAACTACGCAACACTATTCGTGTTTCACTCACTTTGAACAATTAACTCTAATTATTTTAGAATTCTCTTATATACTGAATCAAAAGGAAAATGTGGTTAAATAAAAAATATATAAAAAATTTTTTTTGTTTTTTTTTTTGTTATTGGTATTTTTTATACATCCGAGATGATTTAATTTTCAGAGGAAACATGAGGTTTTCCTTTTATGAGATAAAGATTTCCAATTTGCAATATTCGGTTTTGATTATTCATACAATAATTTTAAAATAAGATTAATTTTATTATATGAAATATTTTTTTGGGCGTTGGCGATTTTTTTTTGAAAAACAAAACGTAAAAAGAGTTACATCCTAGGATTCCCCCCACCCAGGCGCTCCAATACAAAAATATAATTTATATCAACCATTTACCCTATACAGCAACCCCTTTAAAATGATACGTCATACGTCGCCTAGGATTCCCCCCACCCAGGCGTCCCAATACAAAAATATAATTTATATCAACCATTTTTTTATTAAATACGTTAAAAACAAAAACCAGATTATCACGCGGTCACGTGATAAAAGAGGATTCCCCCCGACTCACAGTTCAGGGCGTTGATACCCTCCGGTTTAGGCAGGGGTGACAACGTTTTTTTTTTATATACCTTCCCTATCTCTATAGTCACAACCGCTTATATCAAAAGTGCATTTATTTATACGATGGAGTCCCCCGACGTTGATTCATCAGTAAAACATTTTTCTAAAACCACACGACCGCGCTATCAGCTAGCGGCGATATCTGCTGGACGGCGATTCTTACGTCATACGTCGAAATCCGTTGGGCTGTCTCTCATTTACATTGTTTTTACCTATACCTATAGTGAAGTCCGCTTTGTTTTACTACTTTCCGGCGAGCTGCGAATGTGTCGTCACAGCGCGGTTGGATCGACTGGAGCCAGATGGTGCCTCAACCATGATAGAGCCGAAGAACCATGACCATGAATTGGGAAAAGGACTCCTTGTGGGTAAGACTCTTGTTAGATCCGCCAAAGAGGTACCCATCCGAGTTATCAACTTAAACGATCATCCAGTTCTTCTCCGAAAGGACACGGAAATGTAAGGTAAACGCTACGAAAACAGTTGAGACCAACGAAATTGAACAATTAATGACAAAATTAGATCACTCTTTGTCAAAATTAGAAAAGAAACAGGTAAGAGATCTACTTTACCGTTATAAACCTGTATTTGGTTCTAAAAGTAAACTGGGAAGAACTGATGTTGTACAACATAGAATTGACACTGGTGATGCACGCCCGATTCGACAGGTAAATGATGTCACTAAGAAGGACAGTTATCCTCTGCCAAGGATTGATGATGCCCTTGACTCTTTGGCGGGTTCTACTTTGTTTTCTACCTTGGACCTTAAAAGCGGATACTGGCAAGTTAAAATGAATCCTGCAGACAAAGAAAAGACTGCCTTAACCAGTGGATCAGGGTTGTGGCAATTCACGGTCCTTCCGTTTGGCCTCTGTAATGCTCCTGCGACGTTTGGACGGCTAATGGAGAACATCCTGCGGGGTTTGTCATGGGAAACTTGTCTAGTTTATTTAGACGACATCATCATAATGGGCAAGACCTTTAAGGAACATTTATCTAACCTGGAAGAAGTCTTTAAAAGATTACAGAACGCTAATCTAACATTGAATGTTAAGAAATGCCACTTGTTCCAGAGACAGGTCAACTATTTAGGACATAACGTAAGCAAGGATGGCGTTGCTGTTGACCCCGCTAAGATACAAGTCGTTCAGGAATGGCCATTCCCTATAGACAAACAGCAGCTCCGGAGTTTCTTGGGTCTTTGTTCCTATTACCGACGATATGTCAAGAATTTTGGAGACATCGCCAAACCCTTGACACATTTGACAGAACAAGATAAGTCCTTCTGTTGGGATCAGGAATGTCAAGAGGCGTTTAAAATATTAAAGAAACAGCTTACGTCAGCACCTGTTCTTGCTTATCCACTTCCTGATGGTAAGCTTATTCTGGACACCGACGCCAGCAATGTGGGAATTGGAGCCGTCTTGTCACAGCTACAAGATGGTAAGGAAAGAGTGGTTGGTTACTTCATCAAAACTTTATCAAAAGATTAAATAAAGTTGTATATAAGGGGATGTATGGGCAGCTAACGTCAGTTCAAGTTCAAATGTTCACAAGAGTTCATTGTATTGTCAAGTAGTTAGACGTTATCCAGCAGAGTTCAGTATATCTTCACAATTTTGTAAATAAATTGTGTAAAAGTCCCCATAAGTGTTTCAATATGATTAAAACGTGTGCCAAATTTCATTACGATTAGTGGGACTGTTTTTGCACAACAATTTTGGAATCCAGCTTACTGAAAAAAAAGTCACAATTTTCAAATTCTTAATAGGTCCTAAATAAAGCTCTTAGATAGTCCCTAATTTTTTTAAAAGGCTCAAACTTTTAAACGCTTTTTGTAAAATTTTTGTAAACTTTTAAACATATTTTAGGCATATAAACAGTTTAAATAACTTTATGAGCTTTTAACTTATTAATTTCAAAATTTATAACTTAAAAAATATAAGAGGAGACTTCTATCTTAAAAAAAGATACTTTAAACTTACTGGTTGCCGAGATTTTGAAGGCTAAAGTTGGCATAATTTTGCCGTGTAACCATAGGTGATAGAGGGCTCTCTAGGAAATAAAACACTTATAGTACATTTAACTGAATAATCGAGATAATTTTATCAATCATCTGGAAATTTACCACTCCAAACTGAAGCTCAAGGTGTCATAATAATTATAATAATCACTTCTCTAAGAGCAATGACAAAACCACTTAAAGTGTGTGTCAGCAATATACAAAGTGACAGAATATCAAATCCAGGAAATACTTATGTATTTATTATTAAAATAATTATAATTTTCAATTAAAACAAATAAATATTCTAAACAACTGCCTTGTTATTGATTTAAGGAGGATATGTTGTTAACTTTAGAGATAGTTTATTGATCGCTTAGGACATACGTTTGTAATTGGATCAGGCTCTAAGAAGACCTGTTCCACATTTTGTTTCTGTAGTTACATATATTTTTAACCGTTTAATCTGCATACTCACCGAATCTGCGTGTTTCACTCTCTACTTTGGCCATTTTACAGGGATAGTACCTCATTGAACAGTGTCCTGTAAGAATTCCTACGATTACTTTAATTTCAGGTTTCTGAAGCATTAAGAGTAGTTTAATAACATAACCTTTTTTTTTTCGTCTGGAGTGTTTTTTCAGTAGGCTAAAGTAAAGGCCGTATTAACCTTTTTGTCTCTGGTCTGGAGTATTTTTCAACCTATACTGAGTTTCTTTTTCCTATTATGAGCTTCAGCCGTATGCTGCATTTCGAAATGCCACAGTAAAGTTCAGGTCTGATTAAAGAAGTAGTAGCTCCTTTTTAGACAAAAGTATCAGCCTTCTTATTTCTTACAATCTCTTTATGGCACCCACAGTTTCTTTGTTGTGTTTAGCCAGTTGCTTAAAGATTGTTTGCAGTTCCAGACCGTTTTGCACTCAAACGTAGTAAATTACAGAGTTTTTAAAGCAGCTTGGTTGTTGAAGGCAATAAATATTATGCCAGAATTCAGGCGTTTTTAATACACTCTTGGGTTTATTAATAATAGCTTCACTTGGAAGATCATAGGAATGTTTTTAGGGCTATTAAAAGGCTAACATAAGGACATGTAATTACTAAACCAACTTATTTTGATATGTTAGACTTATCTGTTTAATTAGTAAAGGCTCCTTTTGTAAGCTAATCAATTTCGTTTTATTTAAACTCATACTCCTTAATAATTACATCAAGTTTAGAAATTAAACAAACAAGAAATTATTAAACTGACATTAAGGAGAAATTGAAAAAATGTCACATCCAGTGGGACTCGAACCCACCATCACTGCCTTATACGTAGGCACGCTTTAACCACTTAAGCTATTGGATGATCAAGTGGTTAGGAAGCGAAACGTTATAATGAATTCAAATCCCTTTAGATATGACATTCACTCACTTCCTCCTTAAGCACATGTTACATGACGTTAATGAGAGAGAAGTTTTGTCAAATCGACAATTGATACATCAAACTCTAGTCACTTTATTTGTGCCCTGTCTTATATTTTTATTCGTTTAGGAGACCGGAACCATTGATTTTTAGTAAACTATTATTTTTGAGATAACTCTCAACGTATTTTTGAAATTTAGAAATTAAACAAACAAGAAATTATTAAACTGACATTAAGGAGAAATTGAAAAAATGTCACATCCAGTGGGACTCGAACCCACCATCACTGCCTTATACGCAGGCACGCTTTAACCACTTAAGCTATTGGATGATCAAGTGGTTAGGAAGCGAAACGTTATAATGAATTCAAATCCCATCAGATATGACATTCACTCACTTCCTCCTTAAGCACATGTTACATGACGTTAATGAGAGAGAAGTTTTGTCAAATCGACAATTGATACATCAAACTCTAGTCACTTTATTTGTGCCCTGTCTTATATTTTTATTCGGTTAGGAGACCGGAACCATTGATTTTTAGTAAACTATTATTTTTGAGATAACTCTCAACGTATTTTTGAAATTTAGAAATTAAACAAACAAGAAATTATTAAACTGACATTAAGGAGAAATTGAAAAAATGTCACATCCAGTGGGACTCGAACCCACCATCACTGCCTTATACGCAGGCACGCTTTAACCACTTAAGCTATTGGAGGAAGTGAGTGAATGTCATATCTGATGGGATTTGAATTCATTATAACGTTTCGCTTCCTAACCACTTGATCATCCAATAGCTTAAGTGGTTAAAGCGTGCCTGCGTATAAGGCAGTGATGGTGGGTTCGAGTCCCACTGGATGTGACATTTTTTCAATTTCTCCTTAATGTCAGTTTAATAATTTCTTGTTTGTTTAATTTCTAAATTTCAAAAATACGTTGAGAGTTATCTCAAAAATAATAGTTTACTAAAAATCAATGATTCCGGTCTCCTAACCGAATAAAAATATAAGACAGGGCACAAATAAAGTAACTAGAGTTTGATGTATCAATTGTCGATTTGACAAAACTTCTCTCTCATTAACGTCATGTAACATGTGCTTAAGGAGGAAGTGAGTGAATGTCATATCTGATGGGATTTGAATTCATTATAACGTTTCGCTTCCTAACCACTTGATCATCCAATAGCTTAAGTGGTTAAAGCGTGCCTGCGTATAAGGCAGTGATGGTGGGTTCGAGTCCCACTGGATGTGAAATTTTTTCAATTTCTCCTTAATGTCAGTTTAATAATTTCTTGTTTGTTTAATTTCTAAATTTCAAAAATACGTTGAGAGTTATCTCAAAAATAATAGTTTACTAAAAATCAATGGTTCCGGTCTCCTAACCGAATAAAAATATAAGACAGGGCACAAATAAAGTGACTAGAGTTTGATGTATCAATTGTCGATTTGACAAAACTTCTCTCTCATTAACGTCATGTAACATGTGCTTAAGGAGGAAGTGAGTGAATGTCATATCTGATGGGATTTGAATTCATTATAACGTTTCGCTTCCTAACCACTTGATCATCCAATAGCTTAAGTGGTTAAAGCGTGCCTGCGTATAAGGCAGTGATGGTGGGTTCGAGTCCCACTGGATGTGACATTTTTTCAATTTCTCCTTAATGTCAGTTTAATAATTTCTTGTTTGTTTAATTTCTAAATTTCAAAAATACGTTGAGAGTTATTTTAAAAATAATAGTTTACTAAAAATTACATCAAGTGTAAAATTGGAATTTTATTTTGACTCATACGTCTTTATGGATTGAGTAGTTTCAACCCTTAGAATTCCAAGATGTTCAGTGAGATCAGCGAATTTCAGGAAACTTAGTCCTGTTAGTCTATAGATACAGAAGTACCTCCAAGGCCGCACATCGTGCCAGTTATCCCTATACAAGCAAGTCTTTGCACATTTTGCAACTAATACTGCCTTTTTTGCGTTGATTTGTTCCATCAAACTAACGCAGTATACGTGATTAGGGATCTAACAACCATTAGACATAACCAATAGATTATTTCCAATAAACCTACAAAGATTCCTGTCAAGGATGACTTTTATCTTTTCTAAAAATAAAAGTGCCACACATCTAAATACAATAAGGAATGACTTTAAGTATAACAACCAAACAATAAACTTACAATTTATTATTTTATAATACCACAAAACGTAAAACAGGCATATAACTGGTCTGTATCATATTAGACCTTTAAAGTGATCTGGACTATCTGGAGAATAATGCAACTTTTAAATGACCTTCAAATTCTTTAGATTTATCTTTAATTAGAACATCATTAGAACCTAGGACACTCTGCTTCATTTAAACACATAAGTCTGATTATGTATTATAACATAACAAGTCTGTTTAAATTCACAAATTCTTGTAAAAACAGATTCTACCAACTAACAGTAGCAGTTAAAACAAACGAAACCAAGACAGTAAACATACATTTTCTAGTTACAAATAAATGTCTCAAGTTTAAATACATTTATAATTGTCATTCAATAGGGTCCCTGTTAGGCACTTTGCAAAACATATTATTTTACATGGAGGTTATTATCATAAATCAACCCTTGCAAAAGGATCCCTTTCTAAGATCAAATAACCAACGAACCATGCCAAGTTGTTACCAGGGACGGCGTTATTTTAGAACTAAAACACTTGTTCTGAATGATATATGAGATGTCCTAAATGTAAACTGTTTAGCAAAAAAAAGGTCTTGGAACAGAATAATCGATTCAAATACTTATTTTTCTTTAAGTGTTATATCGTCTTTTGCGAAAAAAGGTTTAGAAAATGATGGGAGATGAAATAGTTCTGCATTAAAAAATTTTTCGTTCTCAATAGAGATTATATAAAAAAAACTATTTTTTACGTGTTACAATATAAAAGACTAGCAGCCCGCCCCGGCTTTGCACGGGGATTAACGAAAAATAACAAAAGCCATTAAATTTATTGGGTTAACGCTTCCCTGTAAACAATATTACATGTTGTTTTATTTTCTGGCAGCAAAATAAATTGATTTTTAGGTGCTTTGACCCGCCTTAGGCGGTTGGCCATGAGGAAAACCGATCCCACTATTTGGAAGGTTTGACCTTGAGACTTATTATTAGTAAAAGCGAAAGATGTTTTGATACGAAATTGAAGCGGTTTAAATGGATTTGGTAGATCAGTTGGGATCATCGGTATCCTCAGTGTATGAGCTAGTTGACCAGCTGGTGGTTCAGTTATATTGGTTGCTACAACTTAATTGTCCTTTAATTCCCTTATAAGTAGCCTCGTCCCATTGCACATGCTAAATTTGTTATATCTGTCGTGATTATGAAATAAGTTATTTTGATAAGGATTAATACCAAGATAAAAATACTTTAAAAAAATTAAAAATTAGTTATTGTGACGTAACTATAACAGTTAGACATATGCTGACGCGGCATTTTTTGTAGATATTTATATATTCTTCAAAATCGTAGTACATTATTTTATTCTATAATTAATAGTAATCTCAGCGCACGCGATGTAAGGATTTTAAGGTCATTTTTGGTTACATTAATGGCATTTTAGTAAGAATCCCTAATTTTTTTGAAAATAAAACATAGCCTATGTCACTCGGGAATAGTGTAGTTTGCCAACGCTGAAAGAATTTTTGAAATCGGTCCAGTGGTTTTGGAGCCTATTCATTTCAAACAAACAAACAAACAAAAACTCAAACCTTTTCTCTTTATAATATTAGTATAGATAACTAAAATCCTTATATTAAAAGAAACAATATTATAAAGATAAGATATGAAGAAATACTAAAAAAATGAGAAAAATGTATATGCAGTTAAACAAACAAATACGATGATAGAAGATGATAGTCACTTTTAAATTCTTCTTTTGTCCGGGGGTAGTCAATAAAGTAAGAACTCCAACACCATTGCGTCGAATAGCCTGGTTCCTCCTTCACCGTTCGACAGCTTATAGAGCTCTATTTATCGCTGAGTAAATCCGTTGCAACCATCCGCTATGGAGCCCGTTATGTTGTCATCCACCGAGTTCAAAATCCGTTCAGTCGTAAGTTTTTTAAATGCAAAAAAGTTTCTTCTATCGAAATTCATCTCTAAGATACTGCAAATGTACGTCGCCAATTGCATGGAGATCAAGAAAGTGCGCAAGTGGTATCGCCAGTTCTCATCCGGGTGAACGAACGTTACCGACGTAGCTTGGACTGGGCGACCTAGGTTGATAGACCTATTCTGGGGCCGCTGCTTATCAAATAAATAGAACCATAAACTATGACAGTTACTGCAATACTCTAAGAAAGCTAGGGCAGGCTATAGAGAACGCGGTATGCTTACTAAAGGACTTCTGTTTACTTAATTCGGGTGAAATACCCTCGACCACGCCCCCTAGAGTCACCCAGTGACTACCCTGAGCTCAAGAAACATATTGGAGGCAAGAAGTTTTCATCGGCTGATGAAGTGGAAGAAGCGGTCACCGACTGCATGTGCGAGGCGGCGGCAGAGTGGTACGACACGGGTTTCCAAAAGCTCGTCTCTCGGTGCAAAAGGTTACCATCGATCGAAACGAGATTTTGTAAAAAAATAGTAAATTCAGCAGGCTGTCTGATGGTGAACTGATATTTGCAAATAAATGCGTTTTTGTATAAAAATAAACTGTGGTGTCCTTACTGTATTTATTGCCCTCGTAGCTGTTAATTTTCTTCTTTTTTAATAATTTTTTAATATTTGGATTAAATTCTGTGATCAAGAATGCACAAAAAAAATTCAGTCAGAATTTTTATTTCCTCCTGTATCCAAGTTGCTTTCAATGCTACAATCTAGCACGTTCCAGTCCAAAATAGCTTGGAATTGCAAACAGTCTCTTAAATAACTAGCTAAACACAACAAACTACCTTTGTTGTTAATGCCAGGGCATAAAAAGACTGTCATAAAAGAGATTTCTAATAGTCTCGCAAAAGAAGGAGCTAGTACTACTTTTATTAGACCTGAAACTTTCTTTGTCATCTTGAAATGCTGCATTATGGATGAAATTTGAAATTAAAAAAATGAACTTAGTGCAGCTTCACACCAAAAGGTAATACGACCGTCGCTGCGCAGCTTTAAATTACCTACTCTTAGAGTTTCAGAAATCTGAACTCAAAGTTATTACTGGGCTCTGTCCTCTGAATTATTATCTATGTAAAATGGGCAAAGTGGACAGTGACACATGCAGATTCGGATAGTATGTAAATGACACAACTAAACATATTAAAACACTTATGGGGACTTTAACACAATTTATTCAACAAAATTGTAACATGAATTCTGCTGGAATATGTCTAAACAGTTTTACATTGACAATGAACTATTTAAACTATTTAAACTCCCCTTAACTGCTAATACACCCCCTTATCTATATCTATATCTATATCTATATCTCTATCTATATCTATATCTATATCTATATGTATATCTATATCTATATCTATATCTATATCTATATCTATATCTATATCTATATCTATATATCTAATAAAACTGCAGAAATGTATATGTTTGTGCGCGCATCACATGAAAACTACTGATCCTATTCGAATGCGGTTTTCAAAGACGTATTTGTCTTCTTTCAACTTAACATCTAGTGTATAAAACTTTCTTCCCACCGCCCCCCCACCCCTTAAACGGGGTGAGGAAAGAAATTTTTATACAAAAATCAACACGCCACGCGATTGACGTCGCGGGTACATCGAAATAGAACCCAAAAATTTGGTTAGATTTTTTTGTCTGTCTGTATGTTTGTGCGCGCATCACATGAAAACTACTGATCCGATTCGAATGCGGTTTTCACAGATGTATTTGTCTTCTTTCAACTTAACATCTGGTGTATAAAAATTTTTCTCCCATTCCTTAAATGGGGTGGGGTAAGAAATTTTTATACAACAATCACACGCCACGCGAACGACGTTGCGAGTACAACTAGTATAATATAAACGAACATTCTAGCATATTCGAGTAACATGATCTGCCCTAATAATTACGTCTAGAAGATTCTCAATACCTACATAACCCTAAAACAGTTTTTTAAGTATAGGTCCTTACCTTATTCGGTTATCCCGTTACAACTGTCTGTAACTGCAAAGTAATGGTTCGTCAACGACTTAGGTAAATATCTGAGACAAGAATAAGCAATCACTAGATTTTTGTTCTTAAAACCCGTAAACCAACTGGTTTCTTTAGCTTAAGCTTAAAACGATTTTGAGTTAACCTCTAGATATTTTTAGGAATAAGTGATTCTCAGATTTAAACTTAACAAATCCAAAAAGGTTTATTTCGACTCATTGCAAATATGACAAACTCCCCTCTCGATTTTCGAAACTAAATACTTTGGGACCATAACAATTTTTAATTAAAATATAGAGAGTTATAACGTACCTACCCATTGTTTTTTATTTTATTTATCAAAAACAAACGTGTACGCAGCAGGGGCGTTTAGTAGTAGGCATGTCTTGGAGTGCACAATTAAAAATAGTTAAAAAAATGGGGTCACTGGTAAAACGTCGAAGGCAATGATTTTTTGGGTGGCAGCGCAACACGTGGTTTGATCCTTTACGTATTTTTGGAATTTACAAACTCAGCTTTGGACGACTTAGCGTTTGAACGAACCAGATATCGTATATATCACATTGAGCACTGCACGCGGAATTGCACACTTTATTTATGCTGAGGAATTAGCTATAAAATGCGACTTTGAATAAATGTTAATACACAAATCGAATAATATATGCTTTCTTTTTATTTTAAAGCGTATTTTTTACGTTGGTGGATCACGTGCTTATGTGTTTCTATGAATCAATCGCCACTGCCTGGGACGTAAAGCTGGGTACTCACATGCGAACTGTAACTGCACGGTTGCAGTAGCCGTATGTTTATGTGTACGTAGACTAACGCACGCGCCTCGATCGGTCTATGAACCAACTAAAAATTTCTTTGTGTTCGCATAAAAACCGACAACTGGTGGATCGCCTCGAGCCGTTCGACGATTCCTTACATACCTGATGTGCTACTTGTCTGCATTTACAATTTTTGGTTACTGTAACCGCACAGTTACAGTTTGCATGTGAGTACCCAGCTTAAGACTCGCATACGGTCTAGATATGAAACACAGCATAGCTGACGCTATCTAGTGACAAAAATTAAAAGCTCTGGGTCAGAACTGTCTCTGTTAGTTTACTAGTTCGTAGTTGATAAAAATTCGTTTTAGCAGTTCGTGATTTATTGCAATGTTAATCTGCAAGTTTCGTAATTTTAACCTTAAGTCGACACTTGTTTTTGTTAGAATGGAGTTTTAAAATCCAATCAGAGACACCTGCGTTTAAAAGCTCTTTAAGATCAGCGATTAACTTCGCTTTTAACTAAATAATTCAAAAAGGTGTGACGATGTCGTTCATTCTCCCTTTTCTATATTAATTTTATTCTAATTTGGTTATGTTGGCTTTGCTATTCAAATTTTCTCCATCGCGGCGACTTTGTGTACGAAGCTAATTTTGTTTGTAACGACATTTGCATCAGACCGAACTCAAAAATTATACAAGTACAAGATGTTGAGAATATTGCCATTTTGGTGGGAATTTATTTTCCGGGTTAGACAGTTTAAGGGGGCCGTTTTTCAACGAGGCCATCTGCCAAATTTAATTTTATATTTGCAAAAATAGTCTCTAGTCTCTTTTAACTTTTTTAATTTTACATAAATTATAACAAAATATAAAGTAAACTCTTTTTTATAAAAAAGAAAAAAACGAAAATCAGAGTTAAAAATTTATATTTTTTTTATGTATTTGTATATGAGATTTAATCTGCTTTGTTAGACCGTATCTTTACTGTCTCGTTAGGGTGTATAAAATGTGACACATATTATAAACCAATAAAGACCAAGGCAGCACTTTTGAAAAGATAATATTTATCCATTTTCCTGTTGTTTGCATTGCAAGCAGATGATAAACAAAATAAAATCAACTGCAACGTATAGATTTTTCCAGTAATTCATTTACTTTGTTACATTGAATATTCTAAATCACTAAGCACTTTATTAAATTGGACCAAGTGGATTCTTTTGAAATCATACAATACCCTTTTTCCTGCCCTTCTTGCTAAGAAAATTCAAAAAGGGAGTGTTCAGAAACAGTATGAAAGCTTCGCAAATGAAATTTATGTACATGTATTATGTAAATTTTTCCGAGCTTAAAACACGAAAAAGCTAACAAGAATTTTGTGGAATACTAATATTATCCTTGAATGAGCAACAAATCATGACGATAACATTGGAGGAAGGGATGATGGTGTCATATTAAGAAAATCTACTGAAATAAAAAAAGAAAGAAAATATAAGGGAGGATATATTTAACACTGTGAAGTGTTTTTTTGTAGTAAAATATATTTTTTGTCCGTTAAAGAATTTGTCACCATTTAAAGTATCTGCCTCCAGACAAATTTCATGTATTTTTAAAAAAGAAAATTAGTACAATTTTCCGAATGCTACCCAAGGAAAATGTATAAAAAGTCATAAAACTGACGGAAAATGGATTTTACTGTAATTGAACTGTATTAAAATTAGAAAATTTGTGATTATTTATAATATTAATATTCAGTAAGACATTTTTCAAAATAATTTTTCGTGATTTTTTGTATATAAATGATATGAAAATAAAAAGATTAAATTAATTCACTTTAAAAGTAAAGAAATTTAAAATAAAAAAAAAGAATAAATTAAAAAAAAAAAAGTGCGTGTAACCTTTACGCGCGATTGAAGTAAAACTTGTTGACGTACGTATCGGAAAATAAATATTTAATTACAATTCAATCATATTTATTGCCTATATACTTTACAAAAAAAATGAGATGTTATATTTATATTATTCATTAGAAATAGGAATTTGAAAGTTATCATTATTTTTGTTATATATGAAATAATAGGTTTATGATAACTAAAATGTGAAACATAGATTTTAGTCTATAAATACCATTAATGTATTTGAAACCGTTTGAAAATTTCATAAATAAATTTCGGAAATTTAAACTCCTCCCATAGCTAAAATTATACAGTTACTTCCATCAGAATCTTCCGTTAGAATCTACCCCTAGTCGTGCCTAAAGAAGTTTTGCTTCAATAATAGGTAAACAATATTAAAAATATACACACATTACGTTTAGAATGTGTGATTTTGTAGCTGTATCTACCTTATTGTAATACATCACAACACAAGAGCCTTCGATAGTTAGATAACCATTTCATTTTGTAGCATTTTATAGCATATTCCATAAAATTTAAAATCCTGAGTTAAGTTTGTTTCCTTCACGTCTACGAAGGATCTGTTATTGGTGGTAAAAGATCAGCCATCTTGACTAGTGGTTTTATGGCCTTTATGGCTACCTAACCAAACCTAAAATAAGTATAAGAAAGTGTTAAAATATTTTGAATATTATTATTTTATGAACAAAAACGTGCAACATGCTTCTTTACTCAACGTAAAGATTCCGTATAAACAATTATTTACTATCATAATATGTATGTATGTATATAAACTTACTTAATCAAATCATAATGAATGTGACTGTCTCGTCATTTTTTCATTTTTGTCATTTTTCTTCAAATCTTTCTGGCGCTTATAATATCCCCTTTGACGTTCACAATTTCTTTTTCTTTTTAGCTCTTTAAGTCTATAAAACGAAAATAGCTAGGTATAAATAATAGGTATAAATAATTAGGTATAAATAGTGTAATTACACACCAAAAATAAAATTTATGCATATAGAGTACCTACCTATTCACTCATTTTCAATCAATCACTTTCTTCATTAATAAATCCACATTGTTTATTCATATTTAATACAAACACTTTATACACAAAAAACTATTTATATAAATCAATGTATTTCGATTGACAAGATGATCAGCTGTCAATTCATATAATAACAGATTTAATTTTATTTAATATAGGAGGCAAAATCGCATGAGCGCCGCGAGGATTATTTTCAGGGGGTGCATCTGCATCTACACACTATTATGATCTAATATATATATATAGAATGTAGAATGATTTGGACAGCAACCGCGACGCCTTTAGTTTTTATTCAAACAATAATTTAATAAAAAAATTAAAAAAATATATAATTTCTGGTAAATTCAGGTATTTTCTTTCATAGCAGGGGGTGCAAGCGCACCCTCTTGCACCCTGCTGCCGGCGCCCATGCAAAATCGTGTCAGTATTAGGTTTTGTTTCCGGTTTCTTTTATTAGAATGACGTCACGTCCGTTAGAATAAGTTTTTTACTCCTAGTCTCGCTAAAGAAGTTTTACTTCAAAAGTAAGACGAAAATACGAGTAAAAAAAATTAAACAGAAAATCGCAAAAATTACTACTACCGTAAACCTTTGATCAATTTAAAAATATTTTCGGAGATATTTTCAAAAGTATTACAATTTTTAAAAAACGGTTTTCTCCATTTTATAGGTTTAGGCTTCTTTTACCGATTTGGGTAATAAAATATGAAGTACATTGTTCAGTAAGCATCCATATTGAAAAAAAATGTGGTGGTCAATGCCACCTTACCGGCTGGGGAGTCTTTGATCATGGGCTAGAAATTGCTCCAATACAAATGATCAAAGTCAACCCGGTAAAAATTAGCCAATGCGTTTTTAAAAAACGTATGCTGGGGTGACTTTGATCAATAGTAATCTGGTGTAACTTTGATCACTAACTTCAGTACGACTTTAACATAGACTATTTATTATATTTAAACTTAAATCAAAACTTGTTTTTCTAAAAACTTTATTTAGAAAAAATAATACATTTTAATTAGGAATAAGTCAGTATTCATTAACATGGATAAAATTTGGAAAAATAAATTCTGGTCGATGTATGCTGCCTTCTTTCTTCGGATTTGGTAAAGTTGAAATCAAATCCGATTTTGAAACCACAGAGATATTATAATCAACAGGCCTGAATTTTTGTTTATTTATTTTTACGAAGGATCTGAATCCTTGAACTTCCATTTCATCTTCTGAAATTATTTTAGTTATACAACACACATAACTCTATATAGACCCGGATGACTTTTCACCCGTAAATTTTATTACGACGTATTTTCCTTCTTCTAGCAATTCTTCCTCTTCCACTGATTTCGTTCGAGCTTCCAAAAATTCCGTTGATGCTTCCTTATTTGTTTCATCAGAACTGGAGGAACTGCTTAAGTTCGACTGTATTTCTTGCTCCTCTTCAGATTCTGCCATTTCAATAGATGATTCGTCAGATGAACTTTGGGCAGTTATACTCTTTCCAGGTTGTACTTGCAACTTCTTTCGTTTTTGTCTGGGTCTCGAATTTGATGGTCCAGCTTCTAGTCAGGGGTCAGAGGTCAGTTAATGTATAGTTAATAACTTGTTCCACTTCTTCTGGATTTCCGTTGGGCAATTTTTGTAAAACCCTCTGGGCATTCAGTGGATGTACACCAGTTGCTTCAAATCCATTGGCTAAAATTCTTTTAATGCCGTTGTTATTTTCTTGGTCTCGTCGTTTGGATGGGACTAAGTCCATTTTTTCTAAAGCTGCCTTTAATAAAGCCGGGAATTGTTCCTTCTGAACTACATTGTTTCGCGGATTACTTAATTTCCAGGAGGTTAAAATAGCACGCCAGGCCATTTTGAAAGGCCTAAAAAACGCTACATCTAGAGGCTGCAACAAGTGTGTGCTATTAGGAGGGAAGCACACAAACAATATATTAGTTTCTTCACATTTTTTGACAACGTCAATGTTTATATGTAAAGCGAGATTATCTCGCAGCAACAACTTCTTCCCATCAAGTCTCCGTGCATGAGGAAGGAAACACGTCTCAAACCAGTCCGTAAAAGTTTCGGAATCAATCCAGCCATGTTTGGTTCTAGCAAACCGAGCTCCAGCTCTACAACAAGGTTCCGAACAACGTGGTGCACCCTTAGGGCCGCCAATCTTCCATGTATTCCAGAGATGTTCTCCTTTATAAATAATGTATGGTGGCAAAAGCACACCACTTGCCGAGCCACACATCATCACTGTGGTTAAGGATTTGGAATGGTTGATTACCCTTTCTGGATATTTCACTCCCCTTCTGAACAAAGATTTTATCTTTCCTGGATCATCCGACATATTGGTTTCGTCATAATTAAATATATTGTGTGGCTCAACATTTATCAGTGTTTCTTGTAGATTGTTAAAGTAATCCACAATACTTTCCCTAGTAACCCCAGCTCTTGCCTTCTTTATGTTAGCAGCCCATCTTTGACCCAGTTCGTTATTGTGACGTTTTAAAAATAATTTCACCCAATCATTACCAGGTGTATTATTAACAAAACGTGGCTCTTGAATTCCTCTGCTACCCAGATAGTTTTTTACGAGGGGCGGTTAACTTCTCTAAAAGGTGTACACGGATTAAAAATCTTTAAAGATTTTACGGGATTTTAGGATTTTAAAAGATTTTTGAAGATTTTTGGAGATTTTTAAAGATTTTAGAATAACAAAAGATTTTTAGGGATTTAGGGATTTTTAAAGATTTTATAAAATTTTCAAGGATTTTAACTCGGGATTTAAGAAATTTTGAGGAATTTTTTGGGATTTCAAGATTTTCAAAGATTTTACGAGACCAATTTTAGACCGTTTAAAACACAGGCACTGGCTTGTTTTTATCGTTTTGGGGTGCTATACAGGGTGATCCACTAAGAGTGGTGAGCGGCCATATCTCAGAAGATATAGGAGATGAAGCGAAAAGTTAAATACAAAACTTATAAGATATGTGGTAGTCTATATTTCTATAAATATTCAATAGTATGGCACTGCTGGCTATGCCGGAAGTAGGTGTCAACTTGCTTATTTTATAAAGAACAGTATATTATTAGATTTTTGAATTCTACATAAAATTATAATTGCTTTTTATAAATGCATGATTACTTTATGGTTAATAGTTTCCGAGATATTGACTGTTGAAAAATGACATTTTTGATCTTTGACCTTCTACATCTTAGAGCAAAACGGCTTACATGTTCCTATTTTCGATTTTTGTAATCTTTCCAAAAGTGTCAACTTCCGGTCAAACCGGATGTAACTTGAAAGCAGGAAATACAGTACTTCCGGTTTGACCGGAAGTTGACCCTTTTGGAAAGATAACAAAAATCGAAGATAGGAACATGTAAGCCGTTTTACTTTAAGATGTAAAGTTAGAAAGCTATAAGCTGTCAAAGTTCAAAAATGTCATTTTTCGACAGTCAATATCTCGGAAACTATTAAGCATAAAGTAGTCATGCATTTATTAAAAAGTAATTATAATTTTATGTAGAATTCAAAAATGTAATAATATACACGGTGTTCTTTATAGAATAAGCAAGTTGACATCTACTTCCGGTATAACCGGAAGAGCCATACTATTATAAATATTTTAGATATATGCACTACCACATATTATCTTATACTTACCTTTTGCATTTAACTTTTCGCTTCATCTCCTATATTTTCTGAGATATGAGATATGGCCGGATGGCCGCTCGCCACCCTTATAGTGGATCACCCTGTATATACTATAGCCAAAAGAAAACTTGTTTTTAAATATATTTTAAAAAACCATGCCTACTACTCAGAACCCAACTCATAGGTATTAAAAAATACTTTGATTAGAATTATTGCAACTGCTGGGCGAAGGCATGTAAACAACAAAATATTAATGAACCATTGTGTCCTGGAAGTTTAATTCAGTTAATAAGTGTATAATAGTTTATTAAAAAGTTTTTTTTAGAGCTTTGAATTGCTTATCAATTTTGTATTTGTCCGATCTTCTTAGAAAAAAGGGATCATTGCCAGTCAATTCTATAAAGTGTATCGTGGTAAAATGTAACACGTTATACGTTCGAACACAGCGCCGCGCACACAGTTGAAAACGAACAGACACGTTCAAGACGGAAAGCCATTGCGCATCGTTGGTGCCGCGCCTAACCTACTCGAGGCTCGCCGACAGGTCAGCATAATTCAGCGGGAATATTTAAATTTTAATCTAACATTCAATAAGATTTTAGAAGTTTATACGGGATTTCATGAGATTTCGCGAGATTTCTTGCGATTTTCTAAGATTTTAAGGGATTTTAAAAGATTTTACAGGATTTTAAAAGATTTTATGGGATTTTAAAAGATTTTCAAAATATTTTAGGGGATTTCAAAGAGATTTCATGGGATTTTAAAAAATGTGCACACGGATTTTTAGAAGTTAACCGCCCCTCGGTTTTTTACAAGGATCTTCAGATCACGCTCACCTAGTGGAAAGCCCCAATCAGAGCACTTTTGAATTCCTTTGACAAATGCTTTCTCCTCTTCTGCACTAAAAACGGGCTTTCCTCCAGGTTTTAGTCCATGTCTCACATGAAATTTATTGCTTAGGGTACCATAAGGAATTTTGAATTCCCGAGAAGCTCCCCTTATGCTTAACCTTCCATCGGCAATCGCTGTTTATGCCAGTTCAACTTTTTCATCATTATAGTTGCGATAATTTCTGGACCCCAACTATCTTTTATGAGTTCGAGGCATCTGTAAAAAATCATTTTATTATACATCTATAATATACTAATTTTTTTTTCAAATTGGGATTACACTATACAAACAGATTTGAAAAGAGGGGTGTAATTGATCACTTCTTCTCCAGTGATCAATGACACCCCGAAGCAAATAATTCTAACCTACACAAAAGAAATTTGACAAGAATTTGTTTTTACGAAAAAAAACCTACTCCTGAAACATGAATTAAAGGACTAGTTATTGTACAATAAATTAAAAAACAAAGACTTGGTACTTACATTTTTGTAATTGTAATAATAACGGGGATATTTTCTATAAAACTTGATTGAACTGCATAGTGCGTAAAACCCAACTGAATCTATTTGCTGAAATGCCGAAATAAGAAGTTGGACTGTGTTATCACCTGATGTCCCCACCAAAAATTGATGGTAGACCAAGATATAATCATTAGAGAGCCATATATATTTAAAAATTTGATGTTTGATCAATGACGCCCCTTATGTTCAAAGTCACCCCCGTTTACGGTATGTAAAAAAAACAAAAAAAAATAAGAGGTTTTAAAAAAATATATAAAATTTCAGAAAAAAATCACAAATCATAAAATTAAAAAAAAAACAAAAAATACTAGTTAGTGAAAATCAAAAAAAGATAAAAAAATTGTAACAGTGATAAAATGTTATAATACCGTCCAATTTTAAAAAATATTAATAAAAAGCTAAAAAAAGCGTGGACCGTGGACTAACTTAAATATGGAAACATTCCGTCAAAAACAAAACATTACCCAGTTTTGTGCCGTTTTGTCTGTCGCTACATTCGTTTTGACAAGAAAAAGAAAAACTCCGCTTTAAAGCTAATTAATTTTTTTTCCAAAAATAAGAGAATTGATAAGAAAATACATTACCCAGTTTTGTGCCGTTTTGTCTGTCGCTACATCCGTTTTTAAATCTGACAAGAAAAACTTTAAAGCTAATTAAATTTTTTTCCAAAAATAAAAGATATGATAAGACTGGAAAAAAACTAAAAAAGTAGTAAACCTCATTTAGAGATCACCTACACTAAATTGTTATAGGTAGGATATATCAATTATTACATATTGTCAATTAAAGCTTTATTAGTGTACCCGAAAAGATAGCAAAAAATAAGAAAGCCAGTGAGAGACAGGACAGCGTTGGCTTACTTGAAAGCTTGAAACTGGGAACAACAGGCCAGGGGAAATTCCGTTACTTATATTTTTGACAGTTTTTTGTCGTAGAGACAAGGGCTAGAGAAAATGCTGGTGTAACGAATTTTTTGTTGCTTCATCTCTTTCAAATTTTAAATAAAAATCTTACTTTGAAAAGTAATTAGAAAATCACATCAAATAAAAAAATGTACATACTAGATAACGTAGCAACAAATGAGAGAGACCGTTGGAGCATTGGCTTACTTTTCGAATATAATATGAAAAGCTTCGCTTTAAAATAATTGATACGTACATGAAAAAATGATAAAAATAAAGAAAAGTTAAAAAATAAAAATAAAATACTTATCTGGAAGTTTTCTGCACTATTTACAGTTATTCGCGCGATACATGAATTAAAACAAGTAGTCAGAGTTAGCTCATGCTTGGTGAACTCAAGAATTAAGTAAAGAGAGACCTGAAGAACGTTGGCTTACTTAAAAGTAGGAACAACGGACCAGAAGAAATACCGTTTCTCATTTTTGTAGAAATATTTCTGTCGCTACATACCTTTCGAATCTAAAATAAAAATCTTAGCTTCGAAAAATCGGACTAAGATAAAATAAAAATATGTACTAGAAAACGAAGCAACAAATGAGAGAGACAAGGAAAGGTGGAGCGTTGGCTTACTTTTCAAATGTAACATGAAAAGCTTCGCTTTAATATAATTGATACCTTCCAAGCAAAGCAAAAAATGATAAGAATCGAGAAATATAATCAAGAAAAAATACTTATTTAAAATTATTTGAAACCGTTTGAAAATTTTTAAAATTTCATAAATAAATTTTGAAAATTTAAGCTCCTCTCCCATAGCTGAAATCACACCGTTACTTCCATCAGAATCTTCCGTTAGAATCTAACGTTAGAGTTACTCCTAGTCGCGCCTAAAGAAGTTTTGCTTCAATAATAGGTAAACAATATTAAAAATATACACACATTACGTTTAGAATGTGTGATTTTGTAGCTGTATCTACCTTATTGTAATACAACACAACACAAGAGCCTTCGATAGTTAGATAACCATTTCATTTTGTAGCATTTTATAGCATATTCCATAAAATTTTAAATCCTGAGTTGAGTTTGTTTTCTTCAGTTCTACGAAGGATCTGTTATTGCTGGTAAAAGATCAGCCATCCTGACTAGTGGTTTTATGGCCTTCATGGCTACCTAACCAAACCTAAAATAAGTATAAGCAAGTGTTAAAACATTTCGAATATTATTATTTTATGAACAAAAACGTGCAACATGCTTCTTTACTTAACGTAAAGTTTCCCTATAAACAATTATTTACTATTATAATATGTATGTATGTATATAAACTTACTTAATCAAATCATAATGAATGTCGGTGTCTCGTCTTTTTTCATTTTCATTTTTCTTCAAATCTTTCTGGCGCTTATAATAGGCCCAATTTCTATAAAACGAAAATAGCTAGGTATAAATAATAGGTATAAATAATTAGGTATAAATAGTGTAATTACAGACCAAAAATAAAATTTATGCATATAGAGTACCTACTTACTTACTTACTCATGTTCATTCAATATTTTTTCATCACTTTATTCATTAATAAATCCACTTTGTTTATTCATATTTAAAACAAACACTTTATACACAAATTTAAACCATTTACCACCAATGTATTTTGGTTGACAAGATGACAAGCTGTCAATTTATACAATTACAGATTTAATTTTATTTAATATAGTAGGCAGAATCGTGTTAGGTATTTTGTATCAGGTTTTGTTTCCGGTACGCGGTACATTAGAATGACGTCACGTCCATTAGAATTACTGAGTTACTCCTAGTGCCGCTAAAGAAGTTTTACTTCAAAAAAAGCAGAAAGAGCGTTGGCTTATTCGAAAGTGTGAATAATGAACCGCAGAAAATGTAATTACTGATATTTGTGACGATTTTTTTATTGCAACCACTCTTCCGAAACATACATTAAAATAGGAAAAAAGGCTAACACTAGAAAAAATTAAATGCCTAAAGATCTCATTTCGAAGTCAATTTGTAACGGATTTGTAAAAGAATTTTAGAAACTTTACTTTAGATTTTACATATTAGTTTGGTATTTCTGATTTACAATAAAACAGAACCGATGGAACAATAAAAAAGACCCGTCACTGGGTAACAGTTCCATTTACCTAGCAAGGTTATGCAGTTACGTGGCAAAGCAACTTTCTCCCCAAATGGTGTTTCGTCTCGGTTACACTTACGTTATGGTTTTTTATGTCATCCCCTGACACAGTTTCATCTTTCAGAATATTGTATACTTGTATTTCGCGTTCTGAAAAAGAATAAATATGCAAATTTAAGCGTCCTCTCTTTTCTTTTGTTCGAGTTTCTTGGTATAAACTAGCCACAAAGCGGTTGATAAAAATAACATTCCTTATGTAATTCTTTACAAAAACTTTTCCAATTTGAATTCATAATGTAAAAAGTTGTTTAAATCGAAGAAGTTGGCTTTTAAAGGTATGTATACTTTTACATCACTTCACTCCGATATGATCTTTAATAATTTCTGGAGCCTTTCAAAGTTCGCTAGCTTACAACGAAATTTGTTTGCGTTTTCACGTAACTAGCTTTCAAACGTAAAAGTTTTAAGTGATTAGAAACTAAAATGGCGTTTTCTGAGAAAGATAAATTTATTACTCGTACATTTTTCAATCTTTCATATTGGAATTTCAAGGCATATTTATATACTTTTATAAATAAATAATCTTTCTAGATTTTAGTCTAACAAATTTATTTGTTTAATTATTGAAAGTACCTAGATAACCAAGCTTTGCTCGTGAAACATCTTAATCATAAGACCTTTCTGCTCGTATAATGTGAGTAATTTTACAAACATCTTACTTCAGCAGTACGTTAAAGTTTATAAATGTTTTCTTGAATTGATTCTTAACTGCGCGACGTTTGACGATTTGCGTCTTTGTGAAATTAGATTATTTATAAGCATTTTTTTAAAGATCTTTTAGGCACTTGATTTTAAAAGCAGAATAATTTCACCAGACTATTATTATCTTGCCTATATCGGTAAGTTTTACTTAGTTTAATAGTTGTAGTTCAAAAATGTGCCGTAAGCAATAGTGTAAGTAAAATTATCGACTCTTTCGCGTTGTGATTGGTAATATTCACGGGACATTACTAGTTGGTACTTAAAACAATATGGTTTATTTTTTTTTATAATTCACGTTCACAAAGTTTCTATTTTGACACTAAAAACAGTATTGAAATAGATTCATTGTAACACTGTTTTTGGTAACTTTTTGTTTTACACAATTGGTTGCACTGATTATCAACGAAAGATAATAAATAGTAAGGTAGTAAATCAAGAATTATGTTGTATGTATTAACTACATCATCAGCGATATTGCGAAATTCAGAATATTTTATTCAAATTTGACAAACATTCAAATTTAAAATCATTAAAACTGTCAAGTGTCAAAAGTGTCAAGATCGCCAACATAAATAAATATTTCGAAAAACTCTCATTTTATTTATTTTTTTATACTTTTAAAAGTTCATTATAAAAAATAGTATGTAAAACTCGAATTACAATGACGGTTTGTAGTACTCGTTCTTTGCGAAACTCACCGCTTCGCGGTTCGTTCCACAAACTTTACTCGTACTACGAAACCTGTCATTGTAACACTTGTATTACAATATACTATTGTTAAACTTTTTCAAAATCAAGTAAGTCGATTTAAATAATGTTTTCTTTGATTACTTTATTTATTTTGGGTGTCGAAAGAAGGAGTGATATTTTATTAATATTACCCAAATTAAGTTAATTCACTTCAGCTAAACATCACGTTTTTTTTTAAATCCAATATTTACGCCACTATTAATACTATAAACGTTTTTGGAGTTTCCTTTGTTGAGTCCTTCCAATATTTTTCGATACCAACTGACGCGAACCGCTTTTTGCTCTTCTGTGAGCAAATGAGGGAACCAGAGGGAAACCAATTTCGTAACGCCCAGTTCTTCATGAAGGATCTTTTTGGATCGAGATCTTTACAATGCCCAAAGATGCCGTTATCCTTCGGTATATTACACCACGCTCATCTTAAATTAGTTGACCAGCCATATCAATATTTTGCTGTGTGACTGCCGTTTTGAATGGGCCTTGCCTGGATTGGTCGCTGAGACTGCAGCAACCAGGTTAAAACTCGCAATACCAGTGAGAAATAGTTGACTGGTGTGGTGCTTTATTCCCAAACACAGAAACCATTTTCGCGAGACATTGCTGTTGGGATAATCCTTTCAAAAAATTGTAAAAAATTATTGCTCAAAAATGTTCTCGTCTAAGTTCCATTTTTCGACCGACTTGCTTAATTCAAAAATTCACTGTACCTGCTTGTAGTATCGAAATAAAACTCTGAATTTAAATGTCAACAAAATATTGAGTTTAGATTTGTATTCTATTGATGGCGCCTTTTATTCGGCTATATTCAAACTAAAAAGAACCCTCGTACTACACGAAAATAAATTTCTTTGGCAATAGAAGCACCATTGTGTGGTGACGTCAAGTACTTATCGTATAGCCCCTGTATGATTTTTAATTTTTTTTCTGTCCTTTAAAATCATGTACTTTAAATGATATGCGTAGAATAAAAACTGTACTTATCATACTTCTTATTACCATTTTCGTGAGCTAAACATTTTAAAAATATCCACTTCAGCTTTAATGATGCTAGTTCCCTGCAAATTTATATTCCATTCTTATAAAATTTCAAAATGAAAAAAAAAACGTTTTTTTTTAGAATTCTAATTAAAATAGAGCTTTTGCAGTTCTACGCAGTAAAATCGGAAAATATTACCCGCATATTGCTTTTCATAAAATATATTTTTATCCAGGCGGTTTTCATGCATTCAGCTTAGTTTATTAGGGTATTATTGAAGCCAATGTACGGGGTAAACTTTTGAATTATTGGGAATATCTGTTATAAAACTTGTGGCAGTTTTTTATGATTCTCGCCCGCAAAAAGTCAATTTCCCAATTTTTTATCAAGCGAAAATATCTTCTAAAACGTTTCTCCAAAAAAACTTGAACTTCTTATAAATATTACTATAAGTTAAAAGTTTCTGTTTAAAAATAAGTATCATGTTTCTTATTTCGCATTTAAATTTAGAGACAAATAAAATTTAGTTTTTTTAAATAGTTGCCGCCCGCAAAATATTTTGGAACTTTCGGTCAGACAATTAAAAAAAATCTTAATATTTTGTTGACATAAATCCAGAGTTTTATTGCGACACAACAGGTCTGAGGGTACAGTGAATTTTTAAATTAGCAAGTCCAAGTAATAATTTTCGAAGAGGATTATCCCAACGGCATTCTATCTCGCTAAAGGGGTTTTTGTGTTTGGTATTGAAGCACCACATCAGTCAACTATTTCCCGCTGGTATTGAGAATTTCAACGGAGTCGCTCCAGTCTCAGCGACGAATCCAGGCTAGGTCCACCCAAAACAGCAGTCACTCACACTCAGTAAAACAGAACAAACCGGGAGATCTTTGGGCATTTCAAAGATCTCCATTCGAAAGATCCTACCTGAAGAAGGGAGAGTTACGAAGTTGTTTTTCCTTTAATTTCTCATTTGCTCCCAGAGGAGCAAAAAGCGGTTCGCTTCAATTATTGTCAAAAAACATTGAAACGCTTTAAAAAAACGTTTATAGTATTGTTAGTGGCGATTAATATTGTATTTACTTCTACGAATCGTATAAATAAACGCTAATCCACTGTGTGGGTATTTCACGATAAGGAAATACCAACAAAAGTGGTCACAACTTTTGTGTCAAAATCTGGTTATGTGTTAACAATTACTTTAGAATATCGAAGAACGGTTACTTCCAATTGGTTTATAAATAAAATCAATTTTAAAATTATAATAATTTTGTGAATTGCATAATATTATGATAGTTTTTATTATTGGAACGAAGTTCCCTTTCGCGCGTTACGAACAGTTACGACTGACGGGAGCTAGCCCAAAAAAATTCATACCAAAAGTTGTCACGACACTATGCACCGACACAATGCACCTACACATGCATGTTGTCTCTCTCACAGACCAAAAAATAAATAACTCTCTTTTCCTCTCTGTCATAGATATATTACAATTAAAAAGACACTATTTTAAATTAAAAGAAAATGTACATTAAAAAGAAAATACTGTAGAAAAAAACATAATTACCTATAATAGTATTATATTTTATTTCATCCTGTTTTTATAAATTAATAAATTCATAAACATTTTAAAAATAGTTCGTAACTTGACTACGTCAAATTACCTTAACTGTCAGTCACTGTCAAATATTTAAATTTTAAATTTTTTGTATTGAATTGTTAATTCCTGTTTTAAATTATAAAAAGTAATTTTAAAAAGATGTGTTATTTAAAGCTCTGGTATTGTATAAATCGACACTTTTGTTAAAAGAAACGAACTGTTAGGTAAGTAGAGATTTTATACAGACAATAATAAATGCTTATGTATGTATAAACACTCTGTTATGTTTACAAATTACTAATTCCTTCACTAATTAATCGAAAGGAACTTCGTTCCATCCGGGTGTCCCTTGACACCTCACACTTTTTTTTGTTCAAGAGATTATAAATTCGCATAATTAAATACGAAAATCAAGATTAAATGTGCAGATTTCTACATTTAATGTACTGAGAGATATGTCAAAATATGCTTGGTATAAAACAAACTAAAACTGCTTGTAGTAAACTTTTCAGTGTAGTCCTTGGGCGGTGAATAATTAAAATACTCAAATATTTTTTATATTTAATTTAAACAACTTAAACAACGCCATTTCAACATTTTTTAACAAACACAAGATTCACTTCAATTAATTATTACATACTTACATATAAACTGTCAATCCTGCCAAACTAACGAAATGAAAGAAGCGGCCTTTTACTATCTACGTATGAAATTCACCTTATGATTGGTATTTTTAGGTTAAAGAAACTGCTTATTTGCTTATATGTAGGTCCCTGTATTTCATCAACAATTGGTTTCATCCAACTTTTCGAATTAGCACTTCGAATTTTCATCAAATTTTATTGTGAATTACGGGGTGCCAACCTTAACAAAACACAACAAAAATAATTCTTAGTTCACAGATGTCTTTAGTAGTTGGTTTATCAATAGTTTATTGTTATTCGAAGTTAGATGTGAGTTTTTATTTCGAGGAATAAACAATATTATTTACAATAAACTTTCTATTTAAACAAAAACATTGTTAAAATTTTTAAAGGTTCTTCAACAAATATAACCTGATATCATAAACATACCTTTATCTAACTGATTAATCGGAAAACATAGTTAGGGATCAATTTATATAATGTACCTAACGTTTCGTTATTATTGCAAGAACTTGCCTAAAGTGGTTGATACATTGATGACATGGCGTTTAATTATTCGCAAGGGTTTAATTACCCAAACGCGATAATCATCTCATCATACATCTTACTTTAGAAGGATGATTGATCGCTACTTTGTCACTAACTCTGATAATTACTACATAATTCAGGATACGAATTGATTCATGTCAAAATTTAATCAATGCAGATACTAGATTCAACGATAATATTAAAAGATACTAACTGATTTATATACAATAAAAATAATAAACCTAAAATGTTACCATAGTCGATTTTGTATAGAAAAAATTCAGTTTTTCATATTTTTCATATAAATAATTTATTTGGCAGAGTTGGGATTTAAACCCAAAACTTTCTCCATTCGAATAAGTAATGGGAATAATCGGATGATCCTAATAATTGGATAGAAAGTAATCGGATGATTTTAATATTCGCAATAATATTCCGCTATCCGATTATTTTCGAATCGTTGTAATATAAGCAACTCGTTGGTAATTATAAGTAGAGTACTTACAAGGATTCCAGTTACTTAAACAGAGACTACCGTTTTAAATCGGAACAATTTAGTAAATTGGATTTCTCTTACTTGAGAAATAACCGGAATATTTATAATTAATCGGAATTATCTGATTATTTTAGAAATCGGAAACATTCCGATTTTTCTATCCGAATACTCCCATCACTAATTCGAATCACACACTTTACCACTTGACGACATTCATATTCTGCCAAAATGTCGTATTAACGAGGGGGGTCCGATAAAGTCTTAGCATAACAGCCCGATGGCACACTACCGTAAATAAAATGTATTTTCGAGTAGGACCTCACAAATTTGAGCCCAATTGGACTTCTACGAATGTTGTCTGTTTAGTTTTGCATATAGCCGCTTACAAAAGGCGCCACCAATAAAACAATCAGACAAAAATCTAACCTTAATCTTTTAATGATATAAATCCAAAATTACATTGCGATAGGTAGGGTGAATTTTTCAAATTTCAAAGAGAGTCGAAAAATAAAACTTAGCCGAGGACATGTTCGAGTAATAATTTTTTACAATTTTTGGAGATTATTATACAAAACAGTCCACCCAAAACAGCAGTCGCACAGCAAAACATTAATGCGGTTCGCCACCTAATTAAGGATGTCCGCTCAGTAACATATATCTTTGAGCATTTCAAATACCTTGATCCAAAAGATTCTACATGCGGAACTGGGTGTTACGAAACTGGTTTTCCATTGGATCGCTCATTTGCTCACAGAAGAGCACAAAGTGGTTTGCGTCAATTAATGTCGGAAAACATCGGAACGGTTCAATAAAGAAAGCTCACAAAATGTTTATAGTATTGTTAGTGGCGATAAATCTTGGATTTACTCCTACAAACCATAAAATTAAGGCCATTCCACAAAAGTGGTCCGTTCTCGAAGATCAAGAATTTAATGTTTGGGCAGCGATACCTACCAGTCGCCAGATGACTTTAAAACAGCAATTTTGCAGGTGCCAACTGAAGACCGAAATAACTGTTGTACCAATTGGTTTGAACGTATACAAAACTGTATCGATCTCGGTGGGACATATTTTAAACCAATATTTTTTTTGTCTTAATGACTATATGCAAAACTAAAAAGACAACCCTCGTAGTTTTAGTTTGATTGCGTTTAAAAACAGGCGCGTTCGCAAATTTTATAAAAATGAATATATTGGTCGGTAATTCGATTATTGTTGTTGTAACGGTAAACACGCAGTGATGCTGTGTACTGTAACTCTTTTCTTTTGACGGGGATAGTCCAAAATTTTAGTTTCACCAAGATTATACATCAGTTTTTGTTAAGCCACATCCAGGTGTCCGAAAAAACTTCTGGCATGAGAAAGCGATGGGTGTTGGGTTTGCCCACTTCAGGCAAAAAGCAAAACCGTATGAGTTTATGTGTCGTTTTGTGACCGTAAAAGACACAGAGATACAAACTAGAGACCAATAAACAGTCTAAATAGTGGGCCCTACTTCGGGAACGTACTTTAAAGAAGGCAAAAACTGCCCCATTGGATAGACCGGAAAGGTAATGGCACCGAATTGCAAAAAAAAATCCACATTTGGCGAAGAAAAAACTGCTCTTTTACCATGACAACGTACCACAGCATACCAACGCCTTCGCGCATCCTATGTGCTATACAGTAAGACTTTATAATGCATTTTAATTTGGATATCACTGACAAGTGCTTAAAGAGTTTAAATAAATTGGTTTTGTGTTTCCATTTTTATTCTGATTGTTAAGTAGTAGCAAATAGTGTCCGACCGAAACAGGTGTTTCAGCAGAAACCGAAACAGAAATTTTGGCCTTGCACTTAGTTTCTGCCGAAACCGAGACTTACTTTAACATATTTAAAATTTCTATTAGCCTCTGAAATCTATCATATTTTAATTTTTTTCCATATTTTATTTATATGGACAGTTAAATAGATAAAAATTAAATAAAAAGACAATCATCAAAGTACAAATATTTTTTTTAAATAAATAATCTAATCTAATCTAAAATAACAGAGATGGAGCCAAACAACTTACGATATTTCATAAACACACGAGTTTCGGCAAGTCGGAAAATTTTGGCTGAAAACGAAACTAATTTTCAGCATTAGATTTCTTGACCGAAAACGGCCGAAACCGAAACAGAACTTTTACCCCGTTCAGACGGCATGCCCGGCACGGTTGTAGGTAAAAACCGGTAACCGTGATCATTCACACGACACCCGGCAAACCGCAAAGATTTTCTATATTCATGTGTATTTTTCAATTATCTCGGTTAATTGTTTATGGATTTAAATAATTTTTATATTGATTTTTTTTTAAAAAACTTTAATTTTTATTTAAACTTTTGTTCTCCCAAATAAAATAAATTTTTTTTATTAACAAATAAGTTGTTTTTCGATTTTTGTAATTATTTAAAAGAAAAAGAGGGCAAAATCAGCAGTGTGTATACGGATATTTCATTTACTACCTCCCAAATACCCATTTAAAGCCTTCAAATACCTGAAAAAGGTTTTTTATTGTGTCCTGGCAGCCGGTTTGCAGTGACAAAACCGTGTGTAAATATCGCCAGCACCGGCAAAATTTCCTACCCATAAACTACCCATGCCGTTCCGTCTGAACGGGCTGTTAGTCGGTCACTAGTAGCAAATATTAGCAATAGTGAAAAGACAAACAAAACGATATATGTTTTTAGATTTCAAAGATCTACGATATGAATAGGATAAAAACTGTGAGATGACAACTTTCTCGTAGAATTTAAGGCATGTGCAGGCAACAATTAAGTAATGTGATGCAATCTTGTTATAATCACATACCAATTTGACGTTACAGAACTAAATTTGATAAGAAATTAATAAAACTTCCCTGTATAATCAATTTATATCTTAAAATTTAACTCAATAAAGAACCACCACGTACTGGTAACTACAGAATCTAATGATAATTAATTCAAGTTCATTACTGTCTTTACAATTCAGTGAACACGTTTAATGATCTTAGTAGTCGATACGATGGAGAGAAAACTAAATTGAGACAATACGGTTGAAAGCGGTTTTAATTGCTAGCTAAACAGAGGAAATTCGTAAACAAAAACGATAAACATTTACATCTCTTCAATTGACAAATTTCAGCATTCAGTCGTCGTCTAGGAAATTATTTATTGGTGAAATGTTTTGTTGAAAACCTGATGAGTCTCTTTTACAGGTAATGCATAGTATTACAATAAAAGCCAAATTATACGTTTACAAACTTATAAGTGACTAGTAGTGCGTATATTAGATGGAATTTCTTAAACAAAATTTAAGACGACCTATTTACATCATTAGTGGTTAGGACAAGAGCACACCTAACGATACTCGCGCGACCTTTGCCGCAATATCTTAAAGAATGAACAAAACAATATTTGTAATATTAAATATCAAAAAAACATCTAGAAATACTTATTTACATTGTTAGTAGTTAGAGCAAAATCACACTAAGCGACTTCAACCGCAAGAAGAGAAAGTTTAAAAAATATTTAGAATAATCCTGAACAACATATTTAGTTATTAGCAGTTAGAGCGAAAAAACACCTTCGAGATTTTAATCGCGAGAGTTAAAAACTGTTAAAATATTTAATTATAGTTATTTAGATTAACTCATTTTAACTTTAAAGCCTCCATCACACTCAGATGTATGTACGAAACTTCACATATAAAATAAAGGCAAAGTATAAATCTTGTTATACGACTTATTTTACAATGTTAGAAATTAGGGCGAAATGATATCACGCGATAACCGTACGACATGGATCGCAATAGTTAAAAAATTAAAAAAAAGTTATAATGCTTTAATGGATCCAGCCTAACAATACATGCGTAATTTTTGTAAATATAAATTTTAGAAAATCGTTTTATTACAAATTTTGAATGTTGTTAGCAGTTAAAGCGGAATCACACCGAGATATATCTGCGCGATTTTGACCGCAAGATTTAAAAATGGTAAATATATTTATTAAATTGTATTTAAAAAGAACCTGACTAAAAACATTTTTAAAATGATAAATTTAAATTAAAAACAATCGTCTAAACCGATACATATGTCTTCGCCTTATATTGTTCTCAATTACATATCTGCGCGAGAAGTAAAATATTGAAAAAAAAATTAAGTTAAAACGAAACGGTAAATGTTATTTAACCGCAACGGTTAAAAAATTGGAATTGTACTTAATAGATCAAACTGTAATTTTTGTGAATTTAAATTTTAGAAAATCTTTTAAAATTGGCGTTTAATAAAATAAATATAAATTTAAACGTGATTGGTGAAAAATGTTTAAATAATTACATAGACGGTCATATGTATTTATAAATTAGACTAGCTGTTGCCCGCGACTACGTCCGCGTGGTTATAAAGGTATGAATTACTATTAAGTTGTTTAATAAAATTAATTTTATATTTTTAAATTTTTTTATAAATTAGTAAGATGTGAAGATTTTTACTATTTCATCATTTCTCAAAAATCGGATATTAAGAAAAATTGAGATATCGATAATTTGAAAACTAATAAAAGAATCAAAGAAAAGAAATGTTTTTGTGTCTAATTAAAATTTTTAAATTCTTTAAGAAGCAAGAAAATTCTTGAGATTTAAAGATTTTTAATATTTTACCATTTTAAATTGTAATTTTTATTTATTTTTCACGATCCCGCAACCCCCTTTGTGGGTGAAATTTTGTACTTCGTTCTTAGCTGACCTCTACCTTCCCTAAGGAATATTCCTACCAAGTTTCAAGTCGATCAGCTTTATAGTTCCAGAGATATCGTGATGACTGACTATATACATTTTATATATATCCCCCGCAACCCCCTTGTGAGTGGAATTTTTTAAAATCCGTTCTTAGCTGACCTCTACCTTCCCTAAAGAATATTCCTACCAAGTTTCAAGTCGATCAGCTTTATAGTTCCAGAGATATCGTGATGACTGACTATATACATTTTATATATATCCCCCGCAACCCCCTTGTGAGTGGAATTTTTTAAAATCCGTTCTTAGCTGACCTCTACCTTCCCTAAAGAATATTCCTACCAAGTTTCAAGTCGATCGGCCTTATAGTTCCAGAGATATCGTGATGACTGACTATATACATTTTATATATATCCCCCGCAACTCCCCTTGTGGGTGGAATTTCCTAAAATCCGTTCTTAGCTGACCTCTACCTTCTCTGAGGAATATTCCTACCAAGTTTCAAGTCGATCGGCCTTATTGTTCCAGAGATATCGTGATGACTGACTATATACATTTTATATATATCCCCCGCAACCCCCCTTGTGAGTGGAATTTCCTAAAATCCGTTCTTAGCTGACCTCTACCTTCCCTAAGGAATATTTCTATCAAGTTTCAAGTCGATCGGCCTTATAGTTTCAGAGATATCGTGATGACTGACTATATACATTTTATATATATCCCCAGCAACCTCCCTTGTGGGTGGAATTTCCTAAAATTCGTTCTTAGTTGACCTCTACCTTCCCTAAGGAATATTCCTACCAAGTTTCAAGTCGATTACCAAGTTTCAAGTCGCTCGGCCTTATAGTTTCATAGATATCGTGATGACTGACTATATACATTTTATATATATCCCCCGGAACCCCCCTTGTGGGTGGAATTTTCTAAAATCCGTTCTTAGCTGACCTTTACCTTCCCTAAGGAATATTCCTACCAAGTTTCAAGTCGATCGGCCTTATAGTTCCAGAGATATCGTGATGACTGACTATATACATTTTATATATATCCCCCGCAACCCCCCTTGTGAGTGGAATTTCCTAAAATCCGTTCTTAGCTGACCTCTACCTTCCCTAAAGAATATTCCTACTAAGTTTCAAGTCGATCGGCCTTATAGTTCCAGAGATATCGTGATGACTGACTATATACATTTTATATATATCCCCCGCAACTCCCCTTGTGGGTGGAATTTCCTAAAATCCGTTCTTAGCTGACCTCTACCTTCTCTGAGGAATATTCCTACCAAGTTTCAAGTCGATCGGCCTTATTGTTCCAGAGATATCGTGATGACTGACTATATACATTTTATATATATCCCCCGCAACCCCCCTTGTGGGTGAGATTTCCTAAAATCCGTTCTAAGCTGACCTCTACCTTCCCTAAGGAATATTTCTATCAAGTTTCAAGTCGATCGGCCTTATAGTTTCAGAGATATCGTGATGACTGACTATATACATTTTATATATATCCCCAGCAACCTCCCTTGTGGGTGGAATTTCCTAAAATTCGTTCTTAGTTGACCTCTACCTTTCCTAAGGAATATTCCTACCAAGTTTCAAGTCGATTACCAAGTTTCAAGTCGCTCGGCCTTATAGTTTCATAGATATCGTGATGACTGACTATATACATTTTATATATATCCCCCGGAACCCCCCTTGTGGGTGGAATTTTCTAAAATCCGTTCTTAGCTGACCTTTACCTTCCCTAAGGAATATTCCTACCAAGTTTCAAGTCGATCGGCCTTATAGTTCCAGAGATATCGTGATGACTGACTATATACATTTTATATATATCCCCCGCAACCCCCCTTGTGAGTGGAATTTCCTAAAATCGGTTCTTAGCTGACCTCTACCTTCCCTAAGGAATATTCCTACCAAGTTTCAAGTCGATCGGCCTTATAGTTCCAGAGATATCGTGATGAGTGACTATATACATAGAAACTCTCTTTTATATACATATATAGATTTTAAACAACTGTTTAAAATTTATAATATTAGCAGATAGGGAGCGATCACATGTATGTAGGTACCTATGTGTGAGCGAAATTAGGAGTGACAGATACAACTACTACCTAAAAGATCTATTGTGCCACCCTTTTCTTGCTATAATTCTGATGTTTCTTTAGACTTATAGCAGCTCTTCTAGTCCTATCTTTCTCAGAAAAATTAGAATATCGTTGGGCTTCAAGTTAGGTAGATCTTTTTTCTTCTATTTCGTATAACCCTGTTTATCTGACCCTAGAATTACTGAATGCAATGCATTCAGAGAATCTGCACTTTGCTTCATTTACCAAGTTTCTTCATGTGTCCTCTTAATCGGTAGTGCTCGGTTAATATTCCCGTTATAATATAAATGTTCTTTTTAGTAAGGTTGAGACAGCTGAAAGATCTCTTCTGTTTAAAGTTTCCCAGGAGCGTGTTCGGTTGTTATCTATAGTTAGCACTAGATATGTAACCTCTGTTTTCCAGTCAACGATATTTTCACCTACTTTGACGGTTTTTAATTCAGTTTTCTTTTTCCTGAAAAAGGTTACTAAAGTGTTCTTGGTCGCGTTAAAATTAAGTCCCACTGAATTATACTATTGCTTTGCTTTGTCAGTCATCTCTGTACTGTGTAACAAAGGACATTTTCATACTTTCATCTTGCGAGGATAATCACGTCATCGGGATACCCTTGGCAAAATATACCTACTTTGGTCCATTGCAAGATTAATCTGTTGACAGTTAGACTCCACATGAGCGGGTATACCACTTCTCCCTGCGGCAGCATCTGGTCGTATTGATGGAGACAGTGTCTTGGCCTATCTTTATTTCTGCAATTCTTGTAGACAGCAACTGCGACAACCATGTAGAAGTCGTTATATCTACTCCTTTATTATTAAATGCTTTTCTGACAGACACATGTCGAGTATTGTTAAAGGTCCCTTGTATGTCTAGGAACGCATATTCCACGGTTCCTTTTTTGTTTATGGCGTCTTGGATTTCGTTGGTCAATTGTATTAAGGCGTTCTCCGTGGATTTCTGTTCTAATGTAATTCTCTACAGTTTTTTCCATCGTCTTCAGAACAAACGATGTGACGCTGATTGATCCAAGGGTGTATGGTGTAAGGAAACTTAAAACTAAAATTTTAAAATTATTAAATATAATATAAAGGTAGTTGTTTGTTCACTTTATACTTAAATTAAACTTTACCTGTTATTTTCGTGCAAAATGTCCATAATCCTAAAATGAGCTGTTATTTTTTTAAATATTCGTTTTAAGTTGTATTAGGTAATAAGAAAACAAGAAAAGGTATCTACCAGGTTAAGCGGGTATTCGAAACCAAAATCTGTAAGATATTTCGGAATAAAAACATGTCATGCAAAACCAATTATAGAATACCATGACTGATTCTCTCTCGTTGGCAAACCATTACTTTACACTTGCAGATAATATCGTCAACTGTTTCATCTGCATACTTCCAGAATCTGCATGTCTCACTGTCCACTTTGCCCATTTTATAAAGATGGTATCTCAGTCGACAGTTTCCAGTCAAAATTTTTGCCATTACTCTCAGTTTAAGTTTCTGAGGCTCTAAGATTTAAAGAAGCGCAGTGAAGGTCGTATTAACCTTATTGCTGGCCTGGAGTGTTCTTCCAATAGGCTGCACTAAATTCGTTTTCCCAATTACGAACGTCATCGGTATTTCGAGATCTTACAAGATTCCGTTTCGATAAAAGTAGTACTAGTACCTTTTTTTGCGAAAGTATCAGCAACGTGGTAATTTGCAGACCCTTGAAAGCAACTTGGCCAGACGTAGCATCATATCATTATTCCAAAGATACCGAAAAGTGGCTACGAGAACAACACAAACAAAAACGTTAATCCTCTAAACTTGTCGCAGGCTCGATCAATATAGGATTTTTGGGCTTTACTGTCTAGACATTAAATCAGTTTTGTCAGACCTAGCATCATACTACTGCCCCAAAACTGGCTGCAACAACACCACAAAAAAAACGATAATCCTCCAAACTTGCCGCAGGATCGTTCATTAGAGGATATTTGGGCTTTACTCTCTAGTAATGTTTATCATGGAGGTTGGAAATCATAAGAAGAACAAGAAAGCAAATTTACGAAAAAATAAGAGAAATTGATCAGAATGCCGACCAGATTAGAGACATTCGAAGAAATTTGCATCTGGTAGAGCAGTATGAGCCACTTACCATAAAAGTATAGTTTTATAAAGTACTGTAATTTATGATAATTAATTAGTGTTTAAATAAATTTCTTCATTAACATTTTAGGACATACGTTAACTAAAGACAAATTCTTGTTGTACTTATTATAACCTCAATTCTATCCCTGCAATGAAAGTTGTTTAATATTTATTACTTTAGTTATTATATAACTACAGACTATTATTTTAGACTTACGAAGATACGAAAAAACTAATTAAACACACCAATTGCTTAGCGTAAGAATGAAAATATTATCATTGTATTCGTGTATCAACCATTGTTCTAAATTTGGATTTATGCGTTACAACGTTTGATAGAAGCGTATCAATATTTGCTTTGTTGTTCCAAAATTAAAAACTGTATTTGGCGAAGAAATTATGCTCCTATTATTCCATAAAATCGTATTTATTCCAGAAATGTTGATTTTTGTGACCACATAAATATCGATGAGAGATACTCTATTGACAGTAGATCCACTCAAAGCAAAGAGGTTCCGAACTAATTTGTTTTCATGAGTTAAAACAACAAAAAATTTTGATAAAGTACAAATGTTTTGATGAAACTGAGATATTTGAAAAACAAAGTTTTTTTATTTAAATAGAAATAAAAATTTTAATTAATTTTAAATGATTTATAAGTCTTAAAAAATTACCTGAGTTACAGATGTCAAAAATGAGTCACTAATACTAATTTGCTGCTTAGTTGAAAATATAAACTATTACTTAATAAAAATAAATAATCTTATACTAAAAATATTTACAAGTATCTACTTCTGTCTTATACTGCCTAATCTAATATGAATGGAATATGGAATAACTATATATACAACATACAACACAAAAAATTTTCATATAAATAAAGAAGTAGTAGAAAACAGAGGTTGGAAGTAAGCGCGCTATTTTTTTATGTAGATAAATAGGAAGTGCGCTACTTTTTTAAATAAGATGCGATTTGCTAGTAGCGCGCTATTTACCGTATATTTATTGGGCACTACAATATAATAATTGGACACAGCTTCCTAGTAAAGCGCCACTTTCCAGTGGCGCGTTACTACATATTAGTGCGCTACTATATAATAGTGGTGCGCTACTATAGATTAGTGGTGCGCTGCTATATCTTATTATCGTGCTACTATTTGTGAGGGCTCTACAAAGACTCACTGCTTTTAATGCTAATTCATTTGACCAAAAAATCAATAAAAAAGTATATACTCAAATTATGTTGGTACTAAACGTCTCAATATTTTAATATTGATATGGATACTAAAGGAGAAGATAGAAATCGTTTTATAGATTAAAAAACAAATTTTTTAAATTTAAAAATCTGATTTCCTAATCCAAAAACGCTTCATAAAAATAAACAAAACAATTAACTTTCTTAAAAACTTAAAAAATAAATATTTTAAAAACCAAAACATATTCAATATTTGAATGCAAGTTGTGAGCTGATTTAGAAACTGTTTAAAGTTTTGGAAAGATTGCCAAAACAAGTGTTACGCCCGCCTGAATCTTTTGTAAAACTTTTATTTTTAATGTTTTTTTACAAAAAGAATCGCAATTTTTGTGTTTTTGTTTTCGTTTAAAGGTTTTTTTCTCGAAAAAATTTGGGTATTTTTTCCAAGAGATCTACATAATCGATTTAAATAAATTATTAGTACCTCTTTTTTATGCTGTATAACAATTCTCATTTTAACATAAAATAAAAAAAAGGCACATCTTTGTATTTTACAGTCCTTTTTTAAAACCCCGTTTGAATTACTCGTTTTAAGATTGCCAATTTTGAGAGTATCTTGTTACCATAAAAAACACTCCTACTATTTTTGAAATTTATAAATCATGCAAATAAAAAAAATGACATTTAGAAAAATGCGGTCGCAACAAACAACAATAAGCAAATTATCTTCGTTTAGTATGATATTTGTTTTTCTTTAATAAATTTCATAATCAAAAATTGTTTTATTATATTAAGTGATTGTAGAAAAAAAATGAATGTATAACGAGCAAAAAGTGTCATTATTGCTCTCGAGTAATTACACACTCGGGCAATATCACTTTTCTATCTTAATACATAAATAACTATTAATACTTGACATTGGCGCCCCAAAAGTAAAACTTAAAGGAGACAAAACTATTTGGAAATAACGATATTTAATACAAAAGTTAAGAAATAATTTTTTCGTCACTCCGTGCGGAAAGCACTGCTTTCGACCATGCAGGACCGTGCGGAAAGCAATGAATGACCGAAACAGAGTTGATAAGTGTTTTCCAATCAAAAATAAATGAGATAAAAAGTGAATTAAGAGAAATTGAGGATGAATTTTCTAATAGTTTTGCATCTGATAACGCGGTAGTAAATGCACCACGATATAATCAATCAAACGTTTCGTTACTAAATAAAGATTTTGTTAATTCTCAATTATTATCTAATATACTTAAGTTGAATAAAAAAAATATATCTATAGATTTAATTAAGCAACTCTTTAAATATTACATTTAATGTATTTCACAAAGATTCATAACTACACATAATTTTGTAATAAAAAAGTGTTTTTTTTTTTAATAAAAATGTTATAATTTCTTAACTCTAAAAATTTTTGTTTTAATGGGAGGGATCCGCCTCCCCTAACCCTCCTTCAGCGCCTTCGCGGTGCAGGCGGATCAGACCTAATACTACTTTTATTTTCTTCTTTCCTTTTATTTTAGACAAATTCAAGAGCTTTCCTCACGGAATGATGAAAAATAGAATACGCAACTCGTGCGGTGCGCAGGTAATCCCATCACTCGTGCTTTTCGCACTCATTACGTAATGTACTATTTAAGTAGTGCCCAACATCTTTTACTGTTTTAAATTGATTCGATTTCCAACCACTGCTAATAAAATACACATTAGTAAACTAAATACAAAATCAAATTTAATACTGAATATTTTACATATAGAACTATTAAAAGCAAGTAAAATGTTACTTTTATTTAAAAATTGTAACTTCGTAAATTTTCTATTCGGAATACGGTATTGGTGAACCAAAAGATAAATTGCTAACAAATTAAAGTGCATTTTCTTTAAACCTAAGTAAAACAAAATAAAAAGTTATATACTAAACTAATTTAGTTCATACTAAATCTAATTGTAGGTAACTATTTACATGGCACACTTTTTTATATAGGTACAGTTGAGTATTAACAATTAGTATTTAATACGCTTCTAAACTATGCTGCGATGTGGTCACAGGATTTAGAATTAGATCAGGACCTGAAATTAAAATAAAATAAAAATATTTATTTTTATTATTAAAAAATTTTCTTCATTGCAAGTGCAGCAAACTGAATTAATTTCTTATCACAATTTATAATCTGTCATGCTTTAAAAAAATATTTAAGCATCGATGGGGACACAATTTATTCAAGGGTAATATAACAAGACCTTGATTATAGTCGGCTATTTTTGTGGTATCTAGATTACGAGAATATTTTAGTATCAATTTGTTGAGACATAATTTGACATTAATAATCTGATTAAAGCCCGAGAGCTTTAGCTTTAGCTCTACCGGCAATAGTTCTTTCCTTTAAATTGAGACCATTTGTTTAACATTACGTTTAAACTCCTGGTATCTATACTTCGTGTATTTGAACTCTCTTTAATTGTCCATACACCCCGTTATATAAAACAAATGAGCATTCTAGAATTTACGCGAAAGAATCGAACCTAATCAGTACACATTAGAAAGAGTGAGAATTTTCTAGAATAACCTAAAAACAGTCTTTTATGTAAAGATCCTTTTCTTGTTCGGTTATCCCGTTACAATTTATAGGATTTCTTGATTAGATGCTTAGAAGAAATGGTCACCAGTAAACCGAAAGTGGACAATAGTAAACCGAAAGAACCTCCAATAAACTGTAAAAACATACCGATCTGTATCAGCAAACCGAAAGTGGCTAACGGTAAATCGGAACTGTCCAATGGAAAACTGGAAATGGCCAACGGTAAGTCATTATGTTACCGGTAACTTGGAATTTCTCATTAGTGACTAGTGAGTGCTTAACGAAAAATCCGAAGTTAGTATCGATAAATCAGAAATAAGCACCAATACAATAAAAGCGTTCTCTGGTTGTTATATATTGAATTTATTATTTCTTAATTTTGTATTTAATGTTGATGTTATCATTTTTTGTATGAAGAAGATACTGACTATAAAAAATAGACTTTTAATTCTAACAATTATTTTGTCTATTAATTCGGTTCTTCGACACAAATATAATAGACGGAGAGCTGGCTACGAAAATTGAAAATGATAAGGTGCAGTAAAAATAATTATATAAAAGCATTCATTATCTATTGTATAGCGCGTAGTGTCCACTGCCAGAAGTCTCTCCCGAGGCGAAACGCGTGGGCGGGCGGCCAAACTTGTAAATTTTTGACATGAAAAAAAATCATAAGGTGCAGTTTTGAAAATTTTATAGTTTTATAGTTTTTACCAATAGAAATAGTGTAAAACTATTGCCAGAAGTCTAGATCGAGGCTAAAATGTCGCCAGAAGTCATTAAAGTTGTAAATAAATTATTAAAAAAAAATGACAAGGTGCAGTTCTGGCGAATTTGTTTTTATATTATTTATTGTTAAAAAAAAGCAAAATGTAAATTGCCAGAAGTCTAACTGGTGGCTAAGTAAAGATAAGCTAATTAAATCTTTGCAAATTTTAGAACTGAAAATAGTGGTTCTTTAAATGGAATGACAAGGTGCAGTTCTGACAATCGTTATTTTATATTACTTATAGTTTAAAAAAGCAATGTATGTAATGACAGAACCCCAAATAGTGGTTAACTATTTAAAAAAAATGGCCCTTGGTAAGCCAGGCGCATCAGTAGATTTATATCAATTGAATATATTAAAAGTATACGTTTCAGAAAAAAATGTTTTAGATAAAAGTTGTAGGCCTCTTTAAGACAAACAAAAAAGTCTCCTAACATTTTTTTGTACATGGTGAAGTAAAAAAGTTAAGATTTTTTTTCCATTTTGATTTGATGTCACGCCCAAACGGCGGGTTCGATTTGGCCCATTAACGAACTCAATCGAGATTTTTGTACGATTGATTTTTGTACCAAATTTCATTTTGATCGGTTAATAAATGCGACCGCTATCGTGTCCACAGATTTCGTTATATTTGCGGAACTATATATATATATATATATATATATATATATATATATATATATATATATATATATATATAAACTTTTGAACGTAAAGTGTTTTTGAGGTCAGGGGGGCCCAAAACGAAAAACTGTAGTGAAATTTTCCGGAAGTCGTGACCTGGGAACCAGCTGAATAGTAGATATAAATCTAATAAGAAATACAGTTAAAAATTACTAAAGTGATAGAAAAATTAAACGTTTTGCAATTATCATTTAACAAAAATTTAGACTTCAATAATTTATTGAAAAACATTTGAATAATTCATTAATAATACGAGATATGAAATGTTTTTTCAAAATTATAAAATAAAAGATGTAAACGAGCCATTGAAAAAAACATTAAAAAAATTTTATTCGTCATCTTGACCTCCTTGCCCGCAGTTACCATCCACGGTGAAATAAGTCGTACTAAATAATAAAGAATTTATAGCTGTAGTATTAAATTATTACATAATATAAAGGTCTCATAATATAATTTATTTATAAAAATTTTAGATGTCGAATCAGATATAGATAATGCTAGCGATGAAGATGAATCCGATTGTGAATGTTGAAAAATATTGGCACTCTCGAATATATTATTCTTTTAATTATAAATATGTAGTTTAAAAAAATGGCCCTTGGTAAGCCAGGCGCATCAGTAGATTTATATTAATTAAATATATTAAAAGTATACGTTTTAGAAAAAAATGTTTTATATAAAAGTTGTAGGTCTCATTAAGACAAACAAAAAAGTCCCCTAACATTTTTTTATACAGGGTGAAGTAAAAAAGTTACGAATTTTTTTCCATTTTGATTTGATGTCACGCCCAAACGGCCTTACCGATTTGGCCCATTAACGAACTCGACCGAGATTTTGGGACGACTGATTTTTGTACCAAATTTCATTTCGATCCGTTAAGAAATGCGACCGCTATCGTGTCCACAGATTTCGTTATATCGGAACTATACATACATACATACATATTTCTAACCGACACCATTTCAGTTCAAAACTGAAATTATTACTATTGACAGTATGGCATTAGATACTTTATGTATCATCTTTGGACATATATATATATATATATATATAAACTTTTGAACGGAAGGTGTTTTTGAGGTCAGGGGGGCCCAAAACGAAAAACTGTAGTGAAATTTTCCCAAAGTCGTGACCTGCGAACCAGCTGAATAGTAGATATAAATCTACTAAAAGCAGTGTATGAAATGACAGAACCCTAGTGGTTAACTATATGAAAAATAATAAATAAATTACTGCAGTGATAGAACAGTTTTTTTTTCATTAAAAACAATTTCAGATATTAATACTTAAAAGAATGATTGGTGAATATAAAGAATTTTCCCAATCTTGTTTTCATTAGTTTATTTATTATAAAAAAAAATTGAATAATTAATACTGCCAATATTTTTTAACATTCACAATCGGATTGATCGTTTTCATCTTCATCGCTAGCATTATCTATATCTGATTCGTCATCTGAAATAGGTACGTATAATACTTTTATAAATAAATTATATTATGAACCTTTATATTATGCAATAATTTAATACTATAGCTTTAGATTCTTCATTATTTAGTAAGACTTCTTTCACCGTATGTATGTACCTATAGTTCCGATATAACGAAATCTGTGGAACGATAGCGGTCGCATTTCTTAAAGGATCAAAATGAAATTTGGTACAAAAATCAATCAGCCAAAAATCTCGGTCGAGTTCGTTAATGGGCCAAATCGGTCCGGCCGTTTGGGCGTGACATCAAATCAAAATGGAAAAAAATTCGTAACTTTTTTACTTCACCCTGTACAAAAAAATGTTAGGGGACTTTTTTGTTTGTCTTAAAGAGACCTACAACTTTTATCTAAAACATTTTTTTCTAAAACGTATACTTTTAATATATTCAATTGATATAAATCTACTGATGCGCCTGGCTTACCAAGGGCCATTTTTTTTAAATAGTTAACCACTATTTGGGGTTCTGTCATTACATACACTGCTTTTTTAAACTATAAGTAATATAAAATAACGATTGTCAGAACTGCACCTTGTCATTCCATTTAAAGAACCACTATTTTCAGTTCTAAAATTTGCAAAGATTTAATTAGCTTATCTTTACTTAGCCACCAGTTAGACTTCTGGCAATTTACATTTTGGTTTTTTTTAACAATAAATAATATAAAAACAAATTCGCCAGAACTGCACCTTGTCATTTTTTTTTAATAATTTATTTACAACTTTAATGACTTCTGGCGACATTTTAGCCTCGATCTAGACTTCTGGCAATAGTTGTACACTATTTCTATTGGTAAAAACTATAAAACTATAAAATTTTCAAAACTGCACCTTATGATTTTTTTCATGTCAAAAATTTACAAGTTTGGCCGCCCGCCCACGCGTTCCGCCTCGGGAGAGACTTCTGGCAGTGGACACTACGTGCTATACAATAGATAAGGAAGGTTTTTATATAATCATTTTTACTGCACCTTATCATTTTCAATTTTCGTAGCCAGCTCTTAGACTATATAATAATATAATCTGCAGGTTTGTACACTACAACATTTGGTCCTTAAGCCTTTAATGACACCACCGCTAGGAAAAAAGGAGTTCGCATTTAGAAACAGAAAAAGGTCCAATCTGAAAGAAGCCCTCCGTTGACATGACAGATAATAGTCATCTCCCAAAATGTCAGACTCTACAGAAATAAATTCAAACATGGATATTTGCACTACCAAGACAGTCAAAAGTAAGAACAATTAAGTCTGTAGAATCAGGGTAGCTGAATTACAGAATGTAATAAAGAAAAAACAGTTAGAACAAGAGGTTTTAGAATTTATGGGGGCTGGAATATTCAAACGAATTAATATGAATCCTTTAATTTTACTTTATTTTATTTAATCCGCAAGAGAAATAAATATCTTTACTCACAGAACTTTCTGTCACGACTTAGTTCTTAAAATTATTTTTCAAGATATACTTATATATCTACTCTTAAGTAAGGGTCTGGTTTCTTTCCCATGCTTATCTTATATTTAGCACTGACTCTTTTAATACCAACAAACTGTCCTTTTCTCACTTAGACACTTATTTTACAAGAGAGTTGCTTATGGATTAGGTTATCGCTGTATAAAAAAAAACAATAAATTGAAGAGACTACAGAAGCTGTTGGATTAGGAGCTTGCTTTAAGATTGAAAGAAATAGGAGATGATTCGCAAAGCAATGAGTCAGAATTGTCAGATCATCCAAATATGAAGGATTGGATAGGTGGTATAAATCCGTGGGGTGAAAAACACTGTACTCAAAAACAAAAACTGATGAGTTAAGAGAACCTTTCTATTATAATTCGTATACACGTTCTATTTTAAAAGTTCAATATATAACACTGGTAAACTAAAAAATAACCATCAACAAACGGATTTGTTAAATAGTACTAGTTTCAAACACAAAAAAATTAACTGACTGTGCTCCGTTTCCACTATTTATTCTCCTATATTCTACAGCCTACTTTTTTGGCTTTTTGGTATTTATACGCCTTTCGTATTTTTTTATTTTAACTATTAATTTTTTTAATATAATTTGATGCAAATATTTACAAGATTTATAACCAAAAAATATACCAACAGAAAAAACTGGTTATTAACAAAAAATGGCCCTTGGTAAGCCAGGCGCATCAGTAGATTTATATTAATTGAATATATTAAAAGTATACGTTTTAGAAAAAAATGTTTTAGATAAAAGTTGTAGGTCTCTTTAAGACAAACAAAAAAGTCCTCTAACATTTTTTTGTACAGGGTGAAGTAAAAAAGTTACGAATTTTTTTCCATTTTGATTTAATGTCACGCCCAAACGGCCTTACCGATTTGGCCCATTAACGAACTCGACCGAGGTTTTTGGACGATTGATTTTTGTACCAAATTTCATTTCGATCCGTTAAGAAATGCGACCGCTATCGTGTCCACAGATTTCGTTATATCGGAACTATACATATATATATACATATATATATATATATATAAACTTTTGAACGGAAGGTGTTTTTGAGGTCAGGGGGGCCCAAAACGAAAAACTGTAGTGAAATTTTCCCGAAGTCGTGACTTGCGAACCAGCTGAATAGTAGATATAAATCTACTAAAATTTAAGTCACTAAAAATAGCAGATAAGACAAAAGAATGCATCAGTAAACAAGAAAGTGTTACCAGTAAATTAGTTTTGAAATAAATTCCAATTAAATGTTGACCAAGAGACTTAAAATTACTAGAAACCAGTAAATTGAAAGTAGTCAAAGTAGAATTAAAATTTTAACGATAAATCTAGCGATATTATGACTGTCGTTTAAACGGTTATCCATATGCTGTGAACATTGCGAGATTATTTTAACTCGTTCTTTTATGCAACACTGGAAGTGATCACTGAAACATCGATAAATAGGAAGTGACTACCGGTAAAACAGAAGTGGACACAGGTAATACGAAAGAGCGCATCGGTAAAGTGGCCACTGGTAAATCGATGTTAGTAATTTGGAAGTAAATCAAAGTGTTACGCGGAAGATTTATAATAGCCAACAGTAAACTAAAAGTAGTTTTCGAAGAAATTTACAGATAAAACCAGCGATATGTTACAATTAGATTATTTCAAATTACACTTTATAAATTTATTTAATACTGAAAGTAAATAGGTACACAGGTTAGACGAAAGAGCACATCTATAAAAAAATGGAATTTTTAAAGTAATTTAGGAGTGAATTACATTTAACTGTTGATCCGGAGAATTATAGGTACCTACTAGCCACCGGGAATAGTTATCGGATAGTTAGAATTTTACCAATAAATTTTGCGATTATCTAGTTATCCATATACCATGAAGAATGCGGAATTATTTCAGATTGCATTTTATAAGGTCATTCACACTGGAAGTGATTACTAATAGATCAGATGTAGCCCTCCGTTAATAGGAAGTGGGTACAGATAAAACGGGCGTGTCCACAGGTAAGCCGAAAAAACACATCGAAACACAATAAATTGTCTCCCATAAATTGTGATATCACCAATTTTTTTAAAGTAAATTACGGTTAAGGTTTGATCGGAAAATTTATAGCCACCGTTAAGCTTGTAGCAGCCTTCGAAGACATAAAATTGTACCGATAAATTTAGCGATTATGTTACAATGTTGTTATCGGTTATCCGTGTACTGTAGAAAATCCGAAATTATGTCAAATTCCACTTCATAAATTCATTGAATAATGGGTACCGGTAAAACAGAAGTGCCAACAGGTAAACCGAAAGAGTGCGTCGATAAAAACAGTAAACACCAGTAAATCGTAATAGTACCAGTAATTTAGAAGTAAATGAAAGTTAAGTATTGAGCAGAGAAAGATTTATACTAGGCAACGATAAACTGATACGTAGTCTTCGAACAAGTAAATTTTTACCGATAAATTCAGCGATCATGTTACAATGTAGATATCGTTTATCCATATACAGTGAAAAATCTGAGATAATTTTAATTACGCTTTATAAATTTAATGAACACTGGAAAATATCACTGATACATTAGATTCGTAAATAAGAAAAAGGTACTGGTAAAACGGAAGTATCAAGAGGTAAGCTGAAAGAGTGTATCCATAAACCAAAAATTGTCTTCTGTAAACCGTAATAATAATATAAATTACAGTTAAGGTTTGATCGGGAGATTTATAGGTAATAGACACCGGTGAAGTAGAAGTAGTCTTCGGAGATTAAAAATTTTAACGATAAATTTAGCGATTATGTTAAAAAGTAGATATATCGGTTATGCATATAAAGAATGCAAGATTATATAGAGAAGTTGTTGGTTTAGGATTGTGCGTTCAAGTTGATGTTAAGGAAAAAAGAAATCTGATTTATTAAATGAATTAACATTTTTAACAAGAATTAATAATTATGAAAATCAACCGTCTCATATTTTTAGGGGATGCCATTTGCGACAAACATTTTTTTGCGAATGGTTTTATTCTGAAAATCGTCACAAGCATTTACGTTTTTTTAACACATCTTTTTTGTATTCACAGAAGCTCATGGCTCAGGATTGTTCATTTATTTTCTAATGAACAAACCTACATATGATATTTTTGTAAATATTTTTTATGGATACAAAGATGGGATAGTCACTACTAATAAGCTTAAGAGGAACCTACTAGCCTGAAAGCAAGAAACTCGCAAAACTAAAAAAAGGGTAAGTTACACACAACAGCTTACCACTGATTGTATCTATACATTCAGTCAAATAGTCTGTCTTAAAATTTCAATACTGGGCTGCAATATATACAAGGGGGATCATATTGAGAACGAAAAGTGAAATAATTTTTTGAAAAATTCCTAAAACTAGGCGGATAGAAATTAAGTGCTGAAATTTGGCAGATATTTTTATTACTGTATTTCCGAGAGCTGTGTGCATGGGTTTTAAAAACCGTTTATTTTTTATGTGATTTTCATAGTCTTATTTTAATTTTATTTTAACCATAATAAAATACGGCCATGAAAATCATATAAAAAATAAAGGGTTTTTAAAACCCATGCAAGCAGCCCTCGGAAATACAGTAATAAAAATATCTGCCGAATTTCAGCTCTTAATTTCTATCCGCCTAGTTTTAGGAATTTTCCAAAAAATTATTTCACTTTTCGTTCTCAATATGATCCCCTTGTATATATGTTAGCCCAGTATTGAAATTTTAAGACAGACTATTTGACTGAATGTATAGGTGTAAGCTGTTGTGTGTAACTTACCCTTTTTTTAGTTTTGCGAGTTTCTTGCTTTCAAGCTAGTAGGTTCCTCTTAATAAAAAAAACAATAAAATACAGTTTTCGATTAACCTATTTACCATTAAAACAGCATGTTGTAATAATCTAAAAATAATCCATTTCAACCCAAACAGTTACTTTTATATACCGCCTCTAGATTTATGTAATCCAAGAAAAACTACTTAAAAAGAGAAATCAGTTAATCTTATCATCATTTTCTCTTCCCATGTGTTTCATTTGTATAATATAAAACTCATCTTTATTTTTCCTATTATACACCAAGTTTATATATTTTTTATAAGAAATCTTTTTACTTGCTTTTTGATACTTTTCAACGTATAATTTGAAAAAATACTAGAGTTGTGTAATATCAGATGTAAGATTTCAGTAAAAAAATAAGTACGAGAGATTTTTATATTATAAACATTAATTATTATACTTATGTTTTATTTGGAAACCGTTGAATAATTAATTTGTTTCTATATTTTTTAAGATATTTAATTATTTTTTAACTTGTATTGTTTAATAAATATAAAGACAATTTAATTCTACGCCATTGACTTTTAGATAAATCTTTAACATTATCTAAGAAATCCAGTTGGATTGCAAAGCTTTGGACGCTGTTAATTTCCAATACGTCGCTAAGATGGCACCGTTCGTGGAGAACTAAAAGAGTAGCCAAAATAATTTTGTCCTCTTTTGGTTGCAGTCAATTCATGTGCCAGCTTGTCTGCAATATTAAACTTTAGATTTATTAACTCCTGATATACGAAGTTCTTCTTTTACAAATTTATGTTCTACGACAGTCACTTCTAGATTCAATAAATTTAATACGGATAAACCGTTATCTAAACGTTATAAATTCAAACAAAAGCTTGTATATATACATTAATTTAAAAAATGAACTAATAAACTTTTGAGATTAGTCTATATTTACTTTTTCTTTAGTTTTTAGCGTGAATAGCGGTATCAATGTTCCGAGAGATCCACAGCTCCACAATTTACGCAAACCGTGGTGTAAAGGTTCCGAAAGCTTCAGAAGTTAAGCCAATCGTGCTGTACATGTTTCAAGAGCTCCAAAAGTTGCGAGAATCGTGGTGTAAACATTCTTAGAGCTCCACAAATTGTGCGAATTGCCAAATATACGTTTAATAGATTTTAAAGTTGCAGTGCAAAGGTCGGCTCTCATTGATGCGATTAATAACGTTTACTAAGTGTAACTTACAGTTTAGTTTGCATTCACGCAAAGAGATTTCATTTGTTGAACAGCGCGAATCCGACTAATTACGCGGATGTATTAAATCTGAAATTTATAAACTTTTTTACAACTGGCACATATATTGGGAACCAAACATGTAGGTACTTTATCGGCTATTTCGCATACTAGGAATCCGTTTGTAATTCTGTGCATCTTCCAAAGAGATTCAATTCGGACTCAGCTGAGGTTTGATGTTTGATTACAATTTACTCATTATTTGTTGAACTCGGACTCCCAGCAAATAGTTAACATTTTTTTGTAAAGAGTTCGTTTGGAATGTACAAATACATGTTTCGATCCAATACTGATAGGTAAATTGAATTGGGTAATGCAGTAATTTGATAGTAAAAAAACCCTTTATTTATGATATAAACCTATATGATATATAAAAGAACAGAAAAAATGTGTAGCTGTACGTATGTGTCTACGAAAGAAGTTATATTTCCTTGGCGTAACAAGATAAAAAAATTCTAAAAATTTTATTCCCACTAGTTATCCTATGTGTGTGAAGTAAACGACAATAATAATAAATTTAAAAAAAGGGTATTCAACACATTAAACAAAATTATTGTACATTTTGTGGTTAAATTAATTGTATTTAAATTTCAGAATAAAATTATTTGTACATAAGTAAAAAACAACATTTTATACACAAATTATACTAAACCTGATTTTAATTATCCTCAATTCTTTACTATTCACATTTATGGTTTTTTACTGTTGTTGTACCTTTTCAGCGGTAAAACTGTCATTTAGAGTAGAATTGACATAAAAATATGTTAATAAAATTAAGGAGCCGGTAAATATTAAAATTTAAATATAAATTTAAATAACGTAAGACGATCTATAGTTTAAAAGTGGAATATTAATAAAAATAACTATCCAAGCGAATTCATCATAATTTAAAATACAAATTTACAGTATGCGAATTCCCTTTTTTATTATTTGGAAATAACAAATACAGCTAAGAAATAAAATAGAATAAATTTCCGTACATCTTTCTTTTTTAAAGTCGTCGTTTTTATATTTTAAAATGAATTCTATCACAAAAAGTTAAAATAAATATCTTAGGGCATTTACCATATTTTTAAATTTTTCATACCAATCTACATTATACGATATTTTCTTGATAACTATTAAAGAACTTTTGTTTAAAATTCCTCCCACTTGACTTTGGATTTAATTGAAAGATCTGTTTACAAATTGAAGACAATAAAATTTTATACAAGTTTAAAAACATAAACCGACTACTCCATTGAACCAATGATAAGTGTGTGAGGGCATCAACTTTGTTAGAAAAAGAACGAAGTGTTCGTTATGTAGTCAATCTGCTAGGTTGACAATTCAACGGAGAAAAGATTCATAGAAACTAGATCATTCTCTAGATAACATGGGCAAGATAAAAACAAAGTCACCAATGCACGATATGAGCGTTTTTTTTTTGACAAAAGATTTTAGAAATAAAAAACAACTTAACACTCTGGAACTTAGTAATGAACAGCAAACAGTCAGTAATTTAGTGGTTTCCGGTGTAACTGTCAGAAAAAGACAAAATGATGAAGAATGCCCAGTAGAAGGGCCGCAACTGCGCCGCTGCTCATAGCAGCACTCAAAACAAGAAATCGTGCAAATTGGACTGTCGACGACTGGAAGAAAGTTTTATCTTTAGGGTAAGCTTAAAATCCCCAGATAGTCTTGAAAGAGTATGACAAAGACCTGGAGAAAGATTTGCTATCTGCGCTATGTCTCCAAGGGAACCGTTTGGTTATGGATCAAAAATGTTCTGAAGATGCGTTTTGCGTTCTTTATAGAAAAGCATTGGTGCAAAATAATGCTCAACCGCATATCGGGAGACCGGTTTTGGATTACCCAGAAGACAGGAATATTCAAGTGTATTTTTAGCATGAACTAAACAAATCATTTACTGGCACATACGGATTTTTAAGAACTGGAAAGTAACGTTCTTTTACAATGGGACAATTATCATCAAGAAATTATCTAAAACTTTATAGCTAGTTTACCGTGACGAATACAGGCGTTACCGGAGCTAGAAGCGGTGCACCACTTTATAATATTTTTATTTCATCCTGTCCAGTAAATACACTTCCCTATAATCAATTTGGCGCCGGTAAGTAAAACATTACGGTATCAGGTACTGTAATGTGTTGCCTAGCAACTTTGCTCTGATTGCTTAAGGGAAGACAATTACTTTTAATTTTGACATTTAAAAACACTATAATGACTATAAAATAAAAATAAAATAATTAATTACTTACATTTACATCCATATTTAAAAGGAAGTCAATGTTATTTAATTTTATATTAGCAATTAAACCTTAATAATAAAAAAATTATTTGACAGTGACAGATGGCTTTCAAGGTAATTTGACATAACTAATCAAGTTACGAACTATTTTTAGTCAAGTTACGAACTACTGTTAACATTTTTATGAATTTATTAATTTATAAAAACAGGATGAAATAAAATATAATACGATACATGGTCGTTAGGTGTTATTACAGTCCTCGTTTTCATTTCCAAACTCGGCTCCTACGTCGCCTCGTCCGTAAACTAACTCGTACTGTAATAAGTCACCTACCGACCTTGTAACGTATAATACTATTTCAAACTTTTTGTTGTTTGCGGCGTTAAATAAATTATTATGTATTGATTTTGTATATTAAAGTTTAATTTGATGTTTTGTTAAAATGTTCATTAAAATTAGATGTGCGTTGATGCATTATTTTGTCCTTTTACGTTACCATAAACAAATATTGAATAACATTTGCAATATTAAAGATATATAGATATAAATTATAGTGAAGCGATAATTTTAAAGAAAAGTTTGTAAGTGGAATTTCTTTATATAACTTCTAATGACCCAAAGCTTTTAATAAGTATATATTAATAAATTGAATCAATATTTTCCATAAATGAGAGAAGTATAAATGTTGAACTTATACAATTATTTACTGAAGAAAACTGAACTCCGATCAGCATTTCAATGGCATGTACCCTTCGGGACATTTATTTTCTAATTTTATTGCTCAGCATCCATCGACAGTTTCGCTAAACCAAACCACTAGTAATTTTTTAACAGGGAAAAGACGGAGAAAAAAAGTGTTTCACATTTACGTATTTGCCCGGTAAATCAAGCGGTTTTTCGAAGATGCCAACGAAGCAAATGAAAGGAGCACGTTTATTTTAAAACGAGTTGAGCTAAAGTCGGCAAAAACGTAATAAAATATTAGGAAAAACAAGTTGTAAAAACATAATGTGGTCAAATTTAACTTAAAATTGTAAAGGAAAATTTCTAAAGGTAAACAAAATGTTTAAATAAAAAATGGCAGCCCAAAGAAATAGAAACTATATATAGAAAACCGAACTGTTAGGTAACAAAATGTTGAATTTTGCTTTTTATATCACATTTATTTTAATTTGTTTTTTCTACATATTAATTTATTAGTTTATATCTTTCTGTATTTTTTTTTTTTTTTTTGTATCACATTTAACTAGGTCAAAGTGATTACGTTGGATCTCGACGCGTGCTTAAAAAGTATTAATTTTTATTCTCACTTATAATATGAATTGGCTATAAAACTGTGTCATTAACGTAGGACACGAGATATCCAGAGCCTGAGGTTGTCTGTTAGTCACCCTTTGGGGTGTCTCTAGAACAGACCCTTAATGTATTATCGTTAGAAAGTGTTACATGCTACCATATAGTATAATTGGTAAGATTAGTTTAGTTTTATTCGATGTTTGTTGTTACTCTTTATTTGTTGTTTGTTTCCTATAGTTTATTTTATATTTTACTTGGTTAGATTTCTGCCTTCAGTAGGATACCAACCTGCGCGAGAAGTGCCTCTAGTGAATACTTAACGGTGATTCACTTTCAGATTGCTGGTGCTACTACGATTTAACAGTGACAAGTTCTTATTTACCAATGCGTTTTTTTGTCTTGCCTGTGGCCACTTCCTATTTATTAGTAGCAACATTCAAAGTTTCAGTGATCACCTCCACTGATGCATGAACTTAAAAAGTGCAGTTTAAAATACTGTCGTATTTTTCACAGTGTTTGGTTAACCGATAGAATTACTATATAACGAAATCGCTGGATTTATCGGTAAATTTATATTCTCTGGTGACTACTTCCAGTTTACCGGTGAATAGTACCTATAGGTCTAACGTGAGTAAGAGTGCGCATTGCAAGGTTAGCGAGCAGATGCCTACACTAGGGCGGTTTTCTTTTTCTGCTCGCTCATCAATGTGGAGAAATGGTTTTAGTCGGTAGGTGAAAGTATAAGTCTACGTGCCAACACTTAACAGTGATTCATTTGCAAATTACTGGTGCTAGTACGATTTAAAGATGACAACTGCTTTTTTACAAATACGCTTTTTCGTCTTACCTGTGGCCACTTCCGTTTTACCGGTAGTCACTTCCCATATATGGGTGGTGATTACTTTCAGTATTTCATAAACTTATAATGTATATATATGGCGTTAATGAAAGAGAGATTGTTTGTCAAATCGGCAATTAAAACATCAAACTCAAAGTATTTATTACTGTCCTTTCTAATGTCTTTATTCCATTATGAAATATGACTTAATTAAAGATATGATCAAAAACTTCTCCTACCTACTGATGCATCTATAAATGCAGTGATTACAAGAGATTATGAGAGATTTTTTCAATTTCTTTTATTTAATTTCTTGTTTAAATCATTTCTATTTTTCATGAGAGATGTCTTAACATAATTAATTTACTATATATCGATATACCACAATCGTGTACAATTTTAATCTGAATTAATAAATTAAATATTCTGTGCAATTAACTTAAGTATTTTAGTAAAAACTTGGCTAAACCAGTAACCTTTGTATATAATATTTTTGTTATAAAATTTTAATTAAGAAAATATCAATTAGGAAAGTTGCATTAAAACAAACTTCTACTCAAAATGCATCGTGTATTAATGGAATCACTTGGAGTCAGCCATAAAGTCGTCAAATTAGGTCTCTGAAAATTTCGTATTCCACGTTGGTTCGTCCTCCTCACTAGAAACAGCAATACTCCGCAATAAACGTTAAATGGGTTGGCACGCGTTGAATGTAATCGACCCCATTTCTATTCAACTAAATAACGTTCCTTAGTTTTTTATATTAACCAAATTTTTGTTATTATAAACGTATGGAAATCGAAATCAGATGCCTAGTTCGTTCCAATTTTTTTAAGAAATAAAGATTTTATTTCTGGCTTTTTAGTGCTTTTTTTTTGAAGGCGGTTAAATTTAAAAAAAAAAAATTTTATCATTTTAAGTTGTGGGCGCCAATTCATGATGAACTATTTTCAAAACCCTCCGAATTCCGTGCAAGAGGTACAAAGTTCAATCCCCAACACTTCCGACATGTATCAATGTGACTTTTTGGAGACATAAGTAAATTGTCTAACACCTAGAAACACCATGCATCTACGGTAAAGGAAATTATCGTGATAAAACGTGGACTTAATTGTCTAAAATCACCAACTCGCAGTGAGCAAGCGAATTGATTTAATGATCATGCCTTCACCTTGTGAGAAGAGACCTTTGGGTTTGGAGTGGGAAAGTAACAGACTAATTATCATGTGTTTATGTTATACATCATTATTATTATAACAAGTTAACTGCAGAGCTTATTCTGTTGATTTTTGTGGTATTTCCTGATATATTTTCCACATTGATGACCAGACCTTAACCAAATTTTTATGGGATCACACAGACACACTACTCTTTTGAATGCAAAAAGAATTATTCAAATCGGATTATAAATACCAAAGATAATCGGTAGGAAACATATATAAAAAAAAATTGTCGAATTGAGAACCCCCTTCTTTTTTGAAGTCAGTTAGAGTGGGACAGTAATGTGCTAATTATTATGTTTTTATGTTATACATCATCGTTAACTTAACTGCGGTGCTTATTTTGTTGATTTTTGTGGTATTTCTTGAATTACACATTGATAACCAGACCTTAACCAAATTTCTATGGGACCAATTAGACACTCTACTCTTTTGGATGCAAAAATAATTTTTTTACATCGGATTATAAATACCGGAGATATTCGGTAACATACAAAAAAAAAATTGGTCGAATTGAGAACCCTCCTTTTTTCAAAAAGCTCTTTGATCAGTACATAAAAATAATCATGTTTACTTGACCGAACGTATCTACCAGAATTTAAGTCAAAGAACGACCACTGGAAACAAGTTTTCATCTTAAGTCTCGGTATAGACAGCCGTAACTGCATATTGGGGCTCTCCAATCGTTTTTATTCAGCTTGATGTTAAAGTAAATGCGACAAGAAAAATCGGTCCGATAGAGCAAAAAAATTGTAATGCTTCACAGAACGTGGTGAATTTAAATACATTGTGTTTAGTGATAAAAAAAAATATATTTATTGAGTATAATTATTTATTATAAGGCAATAATCCATAAATGATGCTTATTATTTTTATATAATCACAAAAATCTCCCACCGTGGCTGAAGTGGTTAGAGGAGCTACCGGCTAGAGGTAGAAATTGCAGGTTCGTGTCCTGCCAAATTTATCCGTAATGTTATTACTTGTTTAAATTTCAATTTTTAAAAATCACAATTTTCCTGTTACACATGTTCGGGTAGAGGTTAAAAAAGATTTATTGTTTGTACTTTTAATTATTTAAACTTAAATTGTTTAAAAATTATTTAAGCCAAAGATACATGCTGTAATTTGGATCTTTAAAAAGTACGTAATTAATAAAATATTGTCTGGATAAAGTATTTCTTGTAGTGTATGTATCAGCATCCAATATACGAATTTGATTAAACATCCAGACACAACTTAGTTAAACCGTTAATGTAATGTTTCCATTCTCCACGTTATGTGTGCATAGAAAGGCGAAAATAATGGCATTACCTATTTTCCTTTACCTTGTTCAAATTGGATCACGAACCCATGAGGTGTTTTTATCAGATTTTCCATTTTGGTTCAAAAAGCAGTTAGGGCTCGATTTAAATTTATATTTTCCTTACAACTTCTTTATAAGACTTTATCGCTACTACACAAGATAATATATGCCGATCCTTTAATTTGCAAAAATTATATTAATCGTTAAAATCCAATTATGAATTATTTTAACGGTTAAGTGTTTTTTTTTTAATATTTGGTATAGTTTTAAAGGTCCAGTGGAAATCCAATTGTCTTTTGTACGTATTTTAAGTAATTTATTATTTCTGTGGAAATCCAATTGTCTTTTGTACGTATTTTAAGTAATTTATTATTTCTGTAAAATTTGTCTGATTTTTGCAAAAAGTACATTTTAAGCATCTTGAAATCTTATAAACTCATAATTTTTAATAATTCCAAATACTTACATAACTAGTAGGGGTATAAATCTGGGTATCTCAGAGGCCAACTAATTAAACCACCTCTTTCAATCGATTAGTTTTCATACGTGTTGTTAAGAATTTACATCTTGCATGCTTGGTTTCTTAAAAAACTCTCCATATTTCGTACAAAAGTAATGTTTTTTGGTCCTCCTCCATAAATCGTAGATTTTTCTACGCGGAAGGCGTTATTGATATTCTATAATTTGTAACTAACACGCTTCATACTTCTATAATTATACCTTGTGAACTTTGCTCTTCTTTACCACGTTTCCTTACCATGTCAGGTCATGTTTAGAATTGCATTTTACCTTGTTGATTTTAATTTGTTCGTATTGTTTTGAAAAAAAGATCTTGACAATACAAGTGTTTCTACGTTGCCCAAAAAAATCAATTATGCAGTGGCTACTGGGGAAAAGAAGCAAAAGGATGTTGGTTAGCAATATGAAATCCCCGTTCTATTTTGACTTTAATTTTGAAGAAAAATTCATGTTTATTGGCAGCTCTGTCTAGCAGCAAAACAAGACGGTAGAGACCCAGTGACTACCCTAAGCTTGAAAAATGTTTAGTGAAGTAGATAACTAGTGCCGACTTGAGAAAGTAACCATAAATGATCTCATTTTAAAGAAAAATCCTAACGCATGTGCAGTAAAACTAGTCAATAGTGATTTTAAAGCTAGTGAAGGGTAGCTTAAGAAATTCAAAAAAAAAGTAAGGCATCAATTTAAAGAAAATTTGGAAAAAGAAATCAATTGTATAAGAAAAAGTACAAAATGGAAGGAAAACTGCTCAAAGTCATAGAAAAGGTGAATTCAACGCCAACGAAATTGGTTTATTTTTCAAGTGTTGTCCAGACCATACATGAGAGGCAAAAACAGCAAAGGGAGAGTTACACTTCTCTTTGCTACGAATATCGACAAGTATGAGAAACTAAAGCCTTTGATGGTGGGGTCAATCTGCATATCCGTCAATCTGCATATCCAGCGTGTTTCAAAAAAATTAAATTATTCCTTATGATGTATCGGGCTAGCAAGAAGGCGTAAATTATAATAGAGTTATTTTGTAAATGGCTTCGCTCGTTGGATTCGAAAAAGAAAAGGTAGAAAAAAAGAATCTTCATGTATCTAGACAACTGCTCCGCACATACTCTTGTATAAAATAATGACACTTTAAATAGTTAACATTTTATATGCATAACCTTGTAGTACTTAAATATACAATATATATACATAGAATTTTGTGTCATTAAATGGCCCTAAATTATTATATTGTAAGTAGTCAAGAAAAAGGCTCAAGCATTAATATTCATTATCACTTTGATAAAGGGAATAAATTAAATGACTATAAGAGTAGCTTCATTAAAGTAAATTGAAAGCAAACTCAGTGTTTTAATGGTTTAACTTAATAAAAACTATCCGTAATTAGCATGGCAAAGAGCTGAATTCACTTTTGTCTCTGATCTCCGAGTTTCAAGTAGAGCTTTTCGCCATTCGACCACTTCTAGTCGTTCCACCGTCATCAGGCCGCAACGACAAAACCCTCTAAACCATTATACCCTCACAAAACTATTAAACTATCAGAGGCACTTATCTGCATACGTGGGTCTGCGGATGGCCTTTATTTTGGCCTCCATTTAGCCAGTGCTGGCCAGACCGCTTGTCGAAAGTGTCAACGCCAGATATTATTTTGTACGATGCCACATTGTGAGCTCCTAACGAAAGACTGTTCGTGATATGCGGATATTTATTTATACATTTTTTTGTTTATTTTTCTCCCTTCTCGACAAATCAGACATTCAAATACGCAACTTTTTCTGACAGATCATTTACATACAAAAATTCCCTTAAATAAACAGCTACATTTTAATATTTTTAACACAAGTATTAAGATTATATTGTTTATCAATTGTTACTCTTTAGTAGAGTATTAATTTGTACAAAGTAATTTTGATAAATTTGTTATATCTCGACAGACTTGTTGATTAAAACATCTTTTTGGATAAAAAACACTTGAAGAATAATTTAATTTAATTTAATTTATTTAATAATTTTCTTTTAAGAAAAAACTTTTCAGAAAGTAATCTTATGAGTTAAATTATTTTTTTAAAGGCATCTTTCAGGAATTTCAATGCATAATTAACTATATTTCTTAAAATTTGCCTCCTAGTTAACAAAAATTTTATGGTTTAAATGTCTTTAACTTCTTTTTTTCTTTTTTAGCTTTCAAGCAAGTCTATTCGCCAGCATATTAGAAACATTGCATTTCGTCTTGCAATAAGTAATGATGCAGTGTTGTAGGTTTAAATGCTTGGCAAGTCTCTGCAAGCTTTCACAAACAAGCGTATAAAGAAGGTGTATGGCTTGGCTTGAGTGACATGTTGTTAATCCATACCAGTGTCGGTTTTCGAACAAAGATTAATGGAAGCTTGCGGCAAGCGCTTAAGACGTATTTACACGTTGACGCATAATTAGTGTAGCTCACGAGATCGCCCGTGCAGTTTTGTTTTGTACTAAAAATCGTAGTGTTATTGTAAGAGAATATTTAGTTGGTATAACTTCTGCATCCTGGTTTGCGACTATCGGGGAAATTTTTCTGAAACAACTTCGACGTCTGTATCTTTCAGGTTTGCCTCTTTGTAGCATATTAGCGCACTCGCAAGTGTTTAAACATCTTTCAAGCGTTTGCAAAGGCTTGGAGTTTATGTATGCTTACGAAGACTTGCCAAGCGTGTAAACCTACGGTTAAGTATCAACTGTCAAAACTTACTTCTCTAAATGGTGGCCTTTAAATAATCAGTAATTTAATAAACTAATTACTTAAAGATATCTTTCATGGAATCTTTAAAAATTAAAAAATTAAAAGAAAAAGAAAATTGAAAAATTTTCGTATCTGAAAGGGCTTGACGCTGCAATCGTTACTCCATAGCAGATACCTCCTCTTACTTACTGCATTAGTAGTAAGTCGCTTGGTTAAAGGTCTTGATTCATCTATGGAGTGAAGAACGCAGTTAGCGTTGATAGAAAAATAAACAAGGACCGACGAAGTATTCACAACTACGCAAGCAGTTGAGATTCTGTATACTGGCATTTCATTAACTACTTGACTCATGAAAAGATTTAATTTTTTGATTTAGCTTACTTCACTCACTATAAAACAGCTGCATTCGTATCGCAATTTTTCGTACGTCAGCGCTGTTCTGGTAGGTACTTGAAACTCTATTTTCAGCGAATGCTGGACACTTTTTTGAGTTACCCTCCTTATTAGACAGTTCTTCTTACCTCTACACTTCATAGATTGAACTCATGTCACATATGACACTTACTCAATTCCTCCTTAAACACATGTATGCTTGTTGTTAACAAGAGAAAGATTTTTTGTGAAATCGACATTTGAAACATTAAACTATAAGTGATCCTTGTTTGCATTGTCTTATATTTTTATTTGGTTAGAAGACCGCAACCATGGATTTTTTGTAAAATAAGTATTTATTATTTAAAATATCTCTCATGGGAACTTGATATTTGGGAATTTTATTCCTTCTGCAATTTTTACCTATAGCCGGTAACGCATCAAAGGAGTTTAGTATTGTTTCTGATTCATGTTGTTTTTTATACCAGGACATTCTCTAAAAAATATTATTTATATGCCATTTACTATGTTTTCATTTAAAGTCATTTTTTTATTACGCACGTAATATATGTCACATTCATTCGGTTTCATTTCCGTACATACAAATATGAAATATACAGGACGGCAGAACGAGTTCCTAAGAGTGTTTCTTTTCCCAAAGGAAGTGCACCACGGACAAGAATTATGGTTTCATACTTATGGACCTGTCTGCTTTTGAGAATGTGTTATTTAAAATTTGAAAAAACTAGAGACAAATGTACAAAAATATCGTTTTAATAAGAAGTTCTCCGAGAAAAAAAATGTAACAAAAAAATGCAGCGATTATTTGAAACAAGACTTAATATAAGTATTATCTATCTATCTTTCTTTTTCAAAATATGTAAAATGTTCTAAAATAATGAAAAGTCAGTAAAATATATAGACAAACAACATTTAACAATAAATGACATACCTGGAACGTAAATTTGCATTATCTTCTTATTTTTTAAAAGCAGGTTTAACGATTAAAATGACCACTTAATTCGGGTTATGTTATTTAAACGTTGGGTAGATATTACTGGTGATCATTATGTGGTATTTTATTCCTTGATTAGTTGGAGAACAATCACACAAATCACTATATGTTAAAATAATTAAAATCAACGTATATAAAATTATCCGAACCGCCGGCGCCGTCTTATCTCGTATGTGCCGGTGTAGTTTTCAGTTATACGACTGAACCATATATTTTGTTAAAGCTGTTTACATCTTTTTTATCGTTGATGGAATTCGAGTTTTTCTGAATGGCCATAGATTCCAATAATTCTCTCTTTTTGGTATTGCTTTCGGTACCCAGTATTTTAATATTATTGTAATCAAAATTAAATTTATGATTGTTTTTCTTTTCATGATTATTTAAGGCGGTAGCATTACCTTTGTTATATTTGTGGCTTTTTACCCTGTTTTCTAGATATTGTGTCGTTTGTCCAATGTATTATACACACCGTTACAATTTTGACATGGAATTTCGTAAATTATGTTGCTTCTTTTGTTTTTGGGAGTCTTGGTTTTTAGTTTAGAAAAGTTTTCAGATAGAAGGTTGTGTGCTTTATGGCATATAGTGATGTCGTGCTTCTTGTACAGTGTTTGTAGTTGTTGTGAAAGTCCGTTAACATAAGGCAAGGAGACGTAATGAATGTTTTGATTGTTGGTTGGTTCATTGCTTTCCGATGGATTATATAATTTATATATTCGTTGCGAGAAAATTTTATTTATTAAGTCTGGAGGATAGTCATTTAAGAGTATAAAGCGTTTTTTTGCTTTGATTATCGCATTTGTTCTGAATTCTACATCGGAACGCTTTATAGATCGGTCTGCCAACCCTATAATAACTGACTTTTTTTGACTTATTGGGTGATTTGATTTAAAGTTCAAGTATCGTGCCGACCAAGTGTCTTTTGTATACCATTCTGTTTTTATTGTATTGTTATGTAAAGTCATGTCCAGGACGTTAATCTTTTTATCGGTTTCAATTTCAACAGTAAACTGTAGTTTTTTATGATAAGAATTGAATAGTTTTAGTATATATATATATATATATATATATATATATATATATATATATATATATAAAGTAATTTAAATTATTGGCTATGCAGCAGCAAAATTAAGGAACGAGTGTACTCTTATAAATTGAAAAAGTTGTAAGTACACTTTCTCATATTGGTACTATTAAGTATCTTTAATTATAATGTATTGTAGCTTCCCAGATGATGGCTGTAATCACAGCCGAAAGCTTGGATTAAAGAATTTATAAGAGTACACTCGTTCCTTAATTTTGCTGCATACCCAATAATTTAAATTACTTTACTTAATTAGCCAGCAAAGAATCTTTTTCATAGATATATATATATATATATATATATATATATATATATATATATATATAGTCTGTATAACGCAACAAAAGAAGTTTAACAGTTTTTCAAAAAACTATTTAACAAGTTTTAAAAAAGAGTAACTAGTTCACAGTTAGATAATTGGTTCTAAAATTTGTTTAAGAAAATATCTTGTCATCAATCTATACGTTTTCTTATTCATAAGGGGGTCTAGGAGCTGTTGGAAGACTTTAAATTTTTAATTTATTCAACATGATGTGGATACTAATTAGGATGTTAAGTTAATTAACGATTGTGTTGTCTCTAGACACTTGACTAGAGAGAAGACAATAGCCACAATGTTAAAAATTATTGATATAAAGTGAAAGGGCATTTGGAAGACTTGGAGGATTGTTAAAAAATCAGCTAACACTTTAAAGATTGTCAATTAACTACTATTTAACAGTAACAGGTATGCATTCAGATAATAATTCTAAACATTCTTTTAAAAATAAAATGTTTAAGAGCCTTTGGTGGTAGTAACTATCTAAAGAAAAAAGAAAGTAGTACACAGTCCAATGATAATTTCCAAACTTTATACAAGAAAACATCGTGTCATTAATCTAAAGCCTTTCTTACTCATAAAAATTTAAAAAGCTTTTGGAAGACTTAGAAATTTAAAACAAGAATTTGTCAAATAATGATATAAATTGGCAAATTTGCAAGAGTTTACTCACTCATTCATTAAACTTTCACATTTAGATAGAATAAGATACTCTTAAAGTGAAAGGTAAATGATATAAGGTCAAAGAACTTCTGGAAAAGTTGGACGATTGTTAAAAAATATGCTATTGGCAATTAAATACTATTTAAAGTAAAAAAGTATGCAGTCAGATAATATTTAAAAGCGTGGTCTCAAAAGTAGAATGTAAACAGCTTTTAATGGATTTAAAGGTTCTTAAAGAGGTTTGGAACAAGACGTAAAATAATAATTTTAGGATTAAGGTCCTAAGAGAGACTTTAAGAATTCTTTAGGGGCTCAAAAAATTCACAATTAGAATTATGTAGGTACTCTATTAATAATAATTCAAATGAAAGAAGATTAACAGTAAGCAGTCTGCAATTAGATAGTTAGTTGTAAAGTTAAAAAATCGAACACTATTTAAATAATAAATCGAAGAGCCTGTAAAAGAGTTTAGGGATTACTAAAAAGGTTTGATATGCAGTAACCACATTACGCGCTAGAGCGTGATCAACAGCAATTGGTTAATGCATGTTTAGATTACAAGTTTGTAAAAAATATTCCCAAACTTGCTTCAACGAATTAAATCTTACCTTCTATTAGCCTTGAAATTCTATCTTCATATTCTCCATACATACTAGCACGATATTGTGCACTTCTTCTGTGAAATCCTTCTCCGAAACCATCTTCGGATAAATCAAAATCATCGGGAGGTTTACTACTTCTCCGACTATGCCTTCTTACAACTTCGGATCTTTTTGATCTTTTACAAGCTAAAATCGCCGCCACTGTAATTATGCTAACTATGAGAAGAACAGCAGCTGTGGCTAAGCTCACGATGATAACAGTGATGTTCACGCTAGAAGTCGATGTTTCGGCAATAGGGTTGGAGGAAGAGCCTTCTAAAAAAAGAGAAAAAAAAAGAAATCAGTTATGTGGGAAAAAACGAGTGTCAGATCAAATCCCGCATGAGTTGTATGATATAAAAATATTTTTATTGCGTGTAGAAAGTTCAATATTTATTGAAATTAAATTTTTCGAATTTATTTTAAGCAAGTTAATAAAGAAAGAATTTATAATTTTCCGAATTTTCTTTAAATTGCTTCTATATAAATTTTATCAGGATGATCGAGCTTTGCTTTTTTTAAATAATATTTTTGGAAATAATATTAAGATACAAATTATATGCTCATGACATATAAAACATATTTTTGTTTTTTCGAAAATAATCGTATAACTACTCGCCAATAGATGTCAGAAAGAGTCATATTTTTCCAAGTTTATTGTAGGTTTTCATTGTCTGAAAACTAAGATTAAACGACGATTTCTAAAAAGAAAACCTACATAGATCGATTCATCACCCGCTGAATACTAAGTTTCATTAAAATTGTTATAAGAGACATTTTCGAGATTCAGATATATGTGATCTGCATATCGAAAAATTCACCAACAATTTCAATGAAATTTAGTAATCAGAGGGACGATAAAACGATTTGTATGTGTTTAATTGGATTTAAGAATGCTTTAGTTTTATTTTTAATTTATTTATTACTTATTTGTGTATTTATTGTTTAGTTCTAAAATTCCTAATAGAAGGCGATGTAAGTTAATAGATGGCGCGGTGTTTCAATTTCTATATTATTATTACTATAACTCGAGAATCGTTGATTTTAATGTTGAAAGATTTGTAAAAGTCCATGCTTAAACAGTGGTAAAAATTAATAAGTACCAGAAAATAGAAAAACGCGACAATTTGTTATTCCAATACAAAGTTTGTGTTTATTATATTATCTAGTCTTCATAATCACCCGTGTAAGTTAGTTTGTGCGATAGGGAGATTACGTTGTATTTCGATTTCTAAATAAATAGTAAAAAAGAGAAATTAAAGTAAAATAAAAATCTTAAAAAAAAACAGAAAAAAATTGTGAAACTACTAACTAAATTAAGCAAGGTAACGCCACTGTATGGTGCGCAGTTGATATCTCGTATATTTTAAGCATTTCTTACTTAATAAATTAACATGACGCCACCGTTAGGTGGCGCAGTCAATATTTAATATATTTAATCAAGAAATTACGAAATACATAAAAATAGTAAAAGCCTGGAAACGAGAAAATATGATAAAAATGATAAAAAACAAAACAAAATCCTAAAAATCTGGGATGATAAATCGTTACAACAAGGTTATATGTTTAAATATATTAGATATATAAAACAAAATCCTACCTAACTGGAGTAAAACAAATTTTAATTCTCGTGTAAATAAGCCACGCATAAAATTTGACTTTGGTATTATCAAGAAAATTCTGTAATCGTATGCCTAAATTAAAGAGTGAAACACGTGTAGAGTGTTCCATTTGGAGATGAAATTCAAGACATGCAGAACGCTTATTCGGTTATTGTTAGTGTTTCCCTTAATTAAATAAACCTTTTCCCCTGCGAACTGTTGTACTGTTTCTACTCATCAAAAGGGTGTGATGCTGGAATTTTAACGCAAAATTTTCGTAACTGTAGTAAACGTTATTAAATTTAAAGTTTCTAGTAATACCAAAATAATTATTAGAAATTAAAACCAATACGTAGGTTTCTTTATGAATTTTTACAAACTTTTATAATTTTTTCAAATTTTCATGATCTTTTTCATTTTTTAATATGTTATGTTCTTTTATTTCTGTTTTTTTAATGTTTTTTTTTATTCAATTTTTTCCAGTTTTCCATAACTCTTCTAAATTGTCAAAATATTCCTAGTTTATGGAAGCTTATTTATAATTTTTACCGATTTTTACAATTTTTTACGTTTCATCAGTATTTCAAGAACTTAAAAAGTTTTTACCATATTATTTACGAATCTTGAATTATACACAATTTTTGGAGTTTACTCCTTAAGAATCGGTTATTGATATAAGGCGCCCGGTATGAGAAAAATGTGAGGAGTGAAATCTACTGAATGAATGACCTCGTTACGTTTTTGGTGCGCAACCTATCGTGCGCAACTTACTAATTTGGTGTTGTGAGTGTATTAAGACGTGTATAGAGTATGCTGCAAAGCGACTATATCTATATCTTATTGAGGTTGTTTATTTCTATCAGTATCGAATTACTTATATTGCTGTTTTTTGTTATAAATATCAATAATTAAAATATTGTTATTGTGAAATTATAATATTCATAATTATATTTTGCTATCGTGAAGTGCAAGTGTTTTTGAATTTACTATGGCAGCAAGGGGTGTAGATAATACTGCCGGAACTTCTGAAAAACACGTGGCTGCCAGGTACGTTATAATTCATGTACCTATTATGTGTATGAGCATTTATGATTTGTAGTTATTGAATGTATAATAATCATTAATGTAGTTCATATGATTATATATATGAGAACAACATACAATTAGATATATAATCCAATATGAATTCCCAAGTGTATCTACGTAAAATAGACAATTTCTAACCTAACCAAAAATTATCTTTTTTTCCGATATCTATAAATTCCTTAAGGTTATTATAATTTATTTTATGAATAATTTTTTGATATCAATAAATTATAGTCAATAATTCGATAACATTATCAAAAAAATTAGTTATAATTATTTCAGTTAATTTCAGTTAAATAAGCTATTTTTGCGTCTGTTTTGACAATCGTACTTAAGGAGTAAACTCCATCGTGCGTCGGAGCTGACACACACAATTTTTTTTCAATATATTTATGGTTAAAATATTACTTTTCCATTTGGTTATGACTGTTTATATGTTTTCTTGAATTTACCAAATTTATAATTTTTATTTTAATTATTGACCAGTTTTTCACGGCTTTTTAAGTTTGCAACGATATTTCTAGTTTTCCTAACTTCTTTAATTATCCTTATTCTTATATTTTTAAGGTTTGTATTTTTTTAATTTTTTATGATTTTTTCACTTTTCCATGACTCCTTTACTTTGTCCAAATATTTCCATAACTTTTACAATTCTTCATGTTTCTTTTTAGCAAGTTTGTCAATTGTTCTCGATTTTTAAGGATATTTTTTACAATTCAGTACTTTTGTAATCAGTATTTTACCAATGTTTTCGTTAATTTAACAATTTTTAACGGTTTTTTTTTCCATTTTTTGTTGTGATTTTTCAATTTTTTTATGATTTCTACAATTTGTCGAGATATATCTAATTTTTCATAATTTTTTCAATTTACACTATTTTTTCTGTGTTTTTAGAGCTAAACATTTTTTTGCAATTTTTCAGTTTCACAAATTTAAAAATTAAAAAAACAAATATTGACATTAGGAGACATTAAAATCTAGAAGGATTTAAACCTATACTTTTATCACTGCTGGTAGCACCTTAAACCGTTTGGCCACGCCAAGGTTGCCAGTTTTTCAAAAATTGTAAATATCAGGAACAATAAGCGTAGAATTTGCATTTATATGTCGCTAATAAAAGTGAGATTATTTATCAATACAACAATTAAAACATCACACTTTTAATTTTTTTGTAAGAGATCGCAGGTACAATTCCTGCTGAAAGTGACATTTATACAATTTTTTCTTAACTCCATAAAATGATCAATTTTATCAATACCTATTATCAAACATTAATAATGGATCAAGTAGAGAAATTAATTGTTAACATTTATTATACGTAATAATTTTAAGAACTAATGGAATCCTATTGCATCCGCCATCTTGTTTTGATTAGCACTAAAATTAATCCAGTTTAGGGATATTGGAAGTTAGGAAATGCATTCCCATTTACATTCAAGTAATATATTGAACCTCATTGAAACATAAACAATATTCTATCACCAGATCCCTAACCCCTAAAGCCAGGATCTTCTGCCAACTATTAAATACCAATTAATATTAACAGCTTGAGCCTTTTCGCTTCAAAATGGAAATGATTAATTTAGCTAAACACAAAAAACTTTTTTTTAGTTTGGTCGAGCTTTCGCTGTTTATTTACAGCTTTATCAAGAACACACAGTAAGTATATTGTAATGAATAATTAAGTTACCATGTTAAAAGTTTAGGTACTTACACAAAGTAAAGATGATAATGATATGCTTAATTGTTATTACTAACAAAAAAATAACATTCCTAAAGATATTTCTGCAACAAACTCTATTTTTTTTTAAATATCAAAAACTCTAATGACCACTATAGACATTTTTAACCTTAGCCTTATGACTAAGCTGTTTTCAACTTTACGCAAAAGTTTTATTAGTTATGTTTTCAAAAAAAGCTGTTTTTAATTTTTTTAAAATTATGTTTTAAACTTATCTGTGCTATTTTCTATTCGTTTTTAAAGTTTTGGTTGCATTGCTATTCTCATTATGATTTTCTTTGAGCATATGGCTTTCATTATCATCTTTACTTAGTGTAAGTACCTACCTAAAATTTTAACATGTTAACTTAATTGTACATTACAATATACTTACTGTGTGTTCTTGATAAAGCTGTAAATAAACAGCGAAAGCTGGAACAAACTAAAAAGAAGTTTTCTTTTATCGCCACCCCCTGACTACATTGCCCAATCTAATTAGGATTTTGTTCTTTTACATTTTGGATAGTCACCTTAAAAGAAAAATTTTTCAAAGTGGCGTGTAAAAAATATGTTTTCTCGGAGTTTTCGTGGGGATGACGACCTCCTCATTCAACTCAAATTTCTGCCGGGTAAGTGAGTTTTTTAATTTTGTAAAGAAAAAGAAGTCACACAGCACTAAATATTGAGAATACGGTGGATACGGCAGGAGTTCGTAGCCTAATTCGATCAATTTGGCCGTGACGACAGCGAATAAAAAAAGCACGTTTCTCTTCGCTAAATGGGGCAGTTTTTCTGCATTTCGGCCTTGAATCGCCCCAATAGTTTGACAAAGTAGATACTTGTGATCATTTTGCCCTTTTTAAAGTAATAAATGTAATTTATACCTCGTTTAAGACAGAAAATATTGGCCTTTAAGTTTCCAGAAGATGAGATAGTCTTTGCATTATTTGGACCATGTTTATACTGTTTCGACTGATCCTTGGTCTCTGGTGTGAGCATTTGTTATACGGAGTGATCAAACGAAGAACCTATTGTAACGTTTACTACGTTATTTGTTTGGCCTGGCCTATATAATATTTAATTTCTATATTATCTCGGCTATTTTGCTACGTTATTTTTGGCCTGGCCTACGTATTGTTTGATTTTTACCATTCCGCGTCTATAGAGTCGTCGCAGACTTGATTTCAGTATAAGAGGGGAACTTTTAGTTCTCTCGGAAATAGTGTCGCTATTTTAATTTCTTTTACAATTTGTGCTTCAAGTCTGCAGTCCTCGCAAATACCTTCTCCCTTCGTGGTGAGTAAAAATTAAATTGTTTAAAATTTTTAGTAATAGTCAAAAACTTGGTGAATTTATTTATTTGATTATAATAGTTATATTGTTCTAACATTTTAATTATTTCGATTACAATCATTGTTATAAATCAGTTCTTATTGTGTTAAAAATAAGTAAACAGTTCAGGTGATTAACTTTTTTTCTATCTCGAACTTGGAGAAACCTTGAATGATTGTAATCGAAATTAAGGTTTAGTGAAACGGAATTTTGACGGTTTTCATTTTTATTTCATAGGCCGATTGCCAAATATTGAAGGGTCCTAAGATAGGAATTAATAGCTTGGAAGCAATTTTTTACCAAAGAAGCTTTGGTCAATCCGAAACTATTTTTTGCTGTCTTCTACCGGTGTTACAAAGGAAAACATCTTGCCTTCGACTTCAGGTCCTGAACCAAATCTTGAAGTGTACCTTATGAAACCATCTTGCCATCGACTTCGGTGTTCCGTACCAAATCTCCGCAGTCCACAACCAGTCTAGAGGAAGAATCCAAAAAAGATAAGGAAAACTATTTAATCACTTTAAATAACTAATTTTCTTGATAATATTCAAATTCTTAAAATTTTGAATAAACGATTTTAACTGATTTAACCTCTTTTATTTGCTTGTCTGTACTTTGGCGCCCTTATATATTTGTTTGGGGGGAGTTAAAGAAAAAACCAGAAGGAAGCCACGATCCCTGGAGCTAGCTACGGGTTAATTACGCCACAAATTGGCTTTGTACGTTACAAATTGGCGCCCAACTAAGTATTCTGGTTTTTTTTTTGAAGCTTTTCCGAGCAATTACATTAATTTAAGTAATTTTAAATTTTTTTTCCATCAAATTTAAATACAGACATTCAAATATTTTATAAATATTTTCTAACAACTAACACTTTTTATCTTTACTTTATTTTGTTGGAATTCATTATCGATAGATTCAAGGCTAACCACTATTGATTGGTATACTTCGGGTTTAATTTTTAATTTACCGAGTTTTATTTTTCGACGAATATTATAGGTTCTTCATTAATTTATTCTTTTTCCTTACTACAATGTTGCCTTCACAGTTAGTAATAATTTTTCTATACCGATTGTCTCTTTCGATGTTATCTATACATTTAAAATATTTCTTTATCTTGAATTTATCTCGATTATCCCTGATTTATAGGCGGAATTTTCTAAACAGTTAGGGCCCTTCTAGGCAGATTTTAAAGTGTTTGTATCGTGTTATCAATATGTCCTTTTTTGTTGCTATCTATGCTTTCTTGGTCGGTTTTTTTTTAATGACTTTATTTTGTGGGTGTGATAGTTACAGTCAAATTGTTTCGTGTATTCCTTTAATTTCTGTATTTTGGTTTTTTTCTTTTCTCTCTTTGTCATCTCATTTCTTTCAGTTAAAATTTGGAAGTTGGTTTATAGGAATTTTGTTATATCTTGAGTGTGGGTACCTATCGTTATGTGCCGTGGGCATATTTTTGGTGTGGTCTGGAAGACCACATTATTACCGTGTAAGGTCTGTGAGACCTTAGTATCTTATAGGGGTCCATGAGACCTCTTTATCGTGGAGCAGTTGGTAGTAACTGCTTCTTATCGCTTCTATTGGTGTTCCGATGGATGGGACACTATAGAAATTTACCGTATCTTATCTTGTGTTGTGGGATTATGGTCTATTTTGCTTCTTTTTTTTTAACCTTTAAGGTTTATCTTTGTGAAGAAAATAGATTTTCCATGTGTTTTTGTACCTACTCGAGATTTTTGTTTCCCTCATATCATTCTTTCATTTTTTTTTCTGTACTGTTTTGTGATGTACCAAATACAGAAATACTTTTTAATATCTAGGACTGTATCCTTCACATACCTAGGACATTTTGATATGATTTGTGATTTGTTTCGTATGTTTTGTTATCTTTGTAGATTTTTGTAGTAACTTTCAGTGCATTTTTGAGATATCGTTTTATATTTTATCTTTTCTCGATATTTTTGAATTATCTTATTTTGAAATATTTTCATTGCTTACCTAACACTGGAGTCACTTCACTGAAGGCATTAGTTTTATTAACTTTTCAATTTCTATTTCTTAGATTTTTTTAATTCTTAAAACTTTTTCAAAATTCATTTCAACTTTTTAAATTAACTTCGATTGTCATTTAATTTAAAAAAAAAAAAATTGTATTTTTGAATTCTTAGTTTGTTCCTTTTTCAAATTTTTTTTTCCTTCTTTACTTATTGATTATTGCCTTTCAGTATTCTTGGCGTTTGAGTATTGGTTTTCTGTTCTGATTGATTTCGTCGTTTTTACTTTTATTAACTGTCCTATTTTTAATGTTCTCATTATGACCGTAATTTGTTGTCATTTTGAATGATAAATATTATCGTTTATCTTTTTCATTGTCTCCAGTTATTTCTTGTCTTTTTATGATAGTAATTACCTTTTATCTTTTATATGTCTCTTGTTTGCTTAGCGATAAGACTTGTCAACTTATTTTTGATCTGAATATTAGTTGATTTATCTTTTAGTGTTTAGTCACATTTTCGTTCAACTGATATTTGGTTTCAATTTATCTCGTTCATTGAATATTTCCTTGGCTTTTGTGCTTGTTTTTATTACTCAAGTTGAGTATTTATTTTTGTATTCAATGATTCTGTTGTCGACAGTCTTATCTTTGCCTTCGTTGCTATGATAAGTTATTTTACTTTTGGAGATAGACTTTTTGCCTTGTATTTCTCTGCTTTGTGAACATTAATCTCTTGTTTCTTTCGTTACATCTCGTTATTGTTGTTTTCTTAAACGACCTTAAATAGGACAGTTATTAATTTATTTTTTACCGATTATGACTTAATGCTACTTAATTGTTAGCAGTACCGATTATGACTTTTTTGGTACCCTAGAGGTGCTGGTCAATGCGACCAATTTTTTTAGAGTGGGGGGACTCTCTTACCGATTGTGACTTACTTTTTTTGTTTTTCTTTTTGTTATTGCCACTTTTTCAAAATTTTTTTTTTGTCTTAACCTCTTTGGCTTTAAATTCTCTCTCTCTTCCCGACTGGGCGTTGTCTGCCTAATGGAGAAACATGTTCCCGGGAAAGCTTAATTTTCGGAACTCCCTTGGTCAAGTCCCTTTATTTTTTTATATATATTTACCTTTTTTTTCCTTTTTGTTTATTTTTATTTTTCATGGCTGACATGCCATCTTATAGCGATGCGAATAACCGTTGGTTATGCCGAGACCACCCGTCTTCACTGAGCTCCTCGCATCCCCTGTCCAGCGTGGAGAAACTTCAGTGTTGACCGTTCCATTGGGTTGGCTGGTACCCCTTGTAAAAATCCAGTCACTTCGTCTTATGACGGTTTAACTACCTGGGTTTCTTCAAAACCCATGGTAATTTTACTTGCTTCACACTGGGTCCCTTCAGGTCCCGGGCTTAGGCCCAAAACGTCCCTCCGTGCTCTTTTTCTTTGGCCTTAGGTTTTGGTGGGTGCTGACGCTGCACGGGGAGTTGCTCTTAAGTGGGACTGCATTGGTTACGCTCTGCCAGTGGGAGGTGAATTGCTTGCCGACAGGGACCTGAGGGAAAACTGTCACTATGTGGGGGTTCACTACTGCTGGTAGAGTCAGATGGCCTTGCAGAGCGCCTCGTGGAGGTCCCAGCGGTATCATAATCTTTGTTACCGTAACTTGTCTTTTGTTATTTTTCCCGGCGGAAGTTCAGATGTGGGTGGGGACTGTGTTCGTCGTTTGCTGGGTGTGAGGGCTTTGCATACTGTATGGTGTGAGGTCCAAGGGTGTGTAACCATGACGCGATTAACATCTTTCGCGAGGTCGCCCTTGGAAGTGTGCATTGATACCGCTCACTCGGTGGGCCTCGACCACGGTTCGCCGATACGGATGGACCGACGTCGTTTTAGTCTGGTGTGTACTTTATCGCACTGGGTGCTTGCTCCCGAGTTTTCTCAAAAATTTATTTTCTTTTTCTTTAGAGGTAAAGTGTAGTAAGGTTTCGTGTTTTTGAATTTTTTTTTCGAGAATGTTTTTTTTTTATTATTTAAGAAGTACACAAATACTTGTGGTTACCTTTAATTATTAAATGTTGTTTATTTTTTTTTACCGATTCACCAGTTTTTGATTATTTACTTTTTTAATTGTTTTTGGATTTTAATAGTTTAACTTTTAATAAAAAAAAAGAATTTGCAATTCTTTTTTTTTCGTCAGGTTACCGTGGTGTAACGTTTACTACGTTATTTGTTTGGCCTGGCCTATATAATATTTAATTTCTATATTATCTCGGCTATTTTGCTACGTTATTTTTGGCCTGGCCTACATATTGTTTGATTTTTACCATTCCGCGTCTATAGAGTCGTCGCAGACTTGATTTCAGTATAAGAGGGGAACTTTTAGTTCTCTCGGAAATAGTGTCGCTATTTTAATTTCTTTTACAATTTGTGCTTCAAGTCTGCAGTCCTCGCAAATACCTTCTCCCTTCGTGGTGAGTAAAAATTAAATTGTTTAAAATTTTTAGTAATAGTCAAAAACTTGGTGAATTTATTTATTTGATTATAATAGTTATATTGTTCTAACATTTTAATTATTTCGATTACAATCATTGTTATAAATCAGTTCTTATTGTGTTAAAAATAAGTAAACAGTTCAGGTGATTAACTTTTTTTCTATCTCGAACTTGGAGAAACCTTGAATGATTGTAATCGAAATTAAGGTTTAGTGAAACGGAATTTTGACGGTTTTCATTTTTATTTCATAGGCCGATTGCCAAATATTGAAGGGTCCTAAGATAGGAATTAATAGCTTGGAAGCAATTTTTTACCAAAGAAGCTTTGGTCAATCCGAAACTATTTTTTGCTGTCTTCTACCGGTGTTACAAAGGAAAACATCTTGCCTTCGACTTCAGGTCCTGAACCAAATCTTGAAGTGTACCTTATGAAACCATCTTGCCATCGACTTCGGTGTTCCGTACCAAATCTCCGCAGTCCACAACCAGTCTAGAGGAAGAATCCAAAAAAGATAAGGAAAACTATTTAATCACTTTAAATAACTAATTTTCTTGATAATATTCAAATTCTTAAAATTTTGAATAAACGATTTTAACTGATTTAACCTCTTTTATTTGCTTGTCTGTACTTTGGCGCCCTTATATATTTGTTTGGGGGGAGTTAAAGAAAAAACCAGAAGGAAGCCACGATCCCTGGAGCTAGCTACGGGTTAATTACGCCACAAATTGGCTTTGTACGTTACACTATCGTGTAGACAACTTTCTTATTCCCAAAATTTCATGCAGGAAATAATCCAAGCGCTCCTTCAATCGAAGCACCTGGTCGTGGTTCATCAAAAACAGACGTGCTACTACGTTAAGACTTGTTAAAACAAATTTTGATGTCATCATCGAAGGAGAAGAGTCACTGTACACAGCATCTAGGAGCTATTGGATTTTACTTCGCAATTTTATTACCAAAAACAAGAATCGAAAAACAGACCGATATTGTTCTTTTTTTATTTTTTCAAAATAAGCAGACATGAACGATTTCTCACAGGTTTTCAAAACAAAACTAAGAGTTCGATTCAGATGAAATTTTAAATAAATAAATTTCTCTTGTGACATTGGCGGCATCGTGTGGTGAGGCTAAGTACTTATCGGACCACTTTCGTATAAACCAATTAAATTTATGTAAAGCGAATAATCAAACAACAGTTGTTCTTTATCCCCCGCCCGGTTTTTCTACTACTGATCAAAAGCCATTTATATCACGTCTTATTTTTATTCAAAGAGATTCTGGAGATTTTAATATATAGTAGTATCTTTGATGTAAACAGATAAACGTTTAAAAAAACTGAATATTTAAACCGAAATCTCTTCTTCAATGTTTTAAAATTATTTCGCTCAGAACAAGGTTTAAATAGATGCGTCTTTTCACATTAAAAATCGAATCAACGTTATTTAAATAATTGTTTTCAACTTTTTGATTTCTACTAATAAAGCTTACGAATAAAGTCCCGAGACAACTGGGCACTTTCAGAATTTTCTAGAGAGCTTTTTTCGAGCAAACATCGCATAATGTGAGAGGATTTGTTTAGCAACAAAATAGCTTGGTGTATAATATATAAAAAAAGTTATATCCATTAGATTCTCTTTAGTTTTTATTTTTTTAATAACAATTTAATACTGAGTATCTAAACAGTGTGAAAAATTACAATTTTTTAGCTAGAAAGTTCAGTAAATACAATCTAATAAATCTTATAAATATTTACATACTGAGTCTAATTCACATATAACGTGATCTCTTAATAATGTTAGCATTTATATTACTTCCCTTGGGTAGCAAACTTTTTTCCAACATTTCATTTAAAATTTTCCTGGAAATTTTAATTTTGCAGCCCGCAGCAATTTCGTATAATTATCCTTCTACAAGACTCTAAAATTTGTTTCATAATTATATTTACGGTAAATATTGATTCTCAGTCTGTTAAAAAAGTGGTTCTGTAATTGAAAAAAGTTTGTATGAATTTTGATTTTCGTAGAATATCTACAGTGTGATACCTACCCCTGCTGAGAGAAATATTTGCAGATCTCAAAGTTTTAGGTATAGAGTGAAGTTAAAAGACTTACCTTCCGTATTAATAAACATAGTAGTAACTTGATCTTCTAGTCTAACATTAGGTAATATCACAGGTGGGTAGCTTTTTCCTTTCGCATTTTCTGCGTAGACTGATACTTGATAGTCTCGTCCTGGTTGAAGACTATGCAGGCGAAAGACAGGACGTTCTCCTAGAACACGATATTTTGGAGGAGGTAGTTCGCCTACAAAAAAAACGATGTGCATAAACTAACTACTGTAAACTATTAAAAAAAAATGTATATTAGAAAAAAAGCTAATGGCGATTAACATCTTATCTTGCTGGTTTTAATCGACTTAGAGTTCTTAGAGCGTCATGGTAACTAAGATAGTAAAACAAACATATTAAAAAGCTATTTCAAATTTGGATTTACCAAGAAAAATTTAGCAAAATTACATAAGATTTGACCAACAAGTTCCAGTAAAGTTGAGAAATTTTAACTAAAATATAATGTCTACGAAAAACCTGATCTTTACATGATTTTCTTAAATTATACGAAGGTTAGCGAAATTGTCATAGTTGTGAAATACGAGGTCTGACAATTAAGTTCCAATAACATCTTTAATTTGCAATTTTTTACCATTTTTCACTTTTTCGCTTCAATATGTTTATCCGCATCCCGACACCTCTCCATGCGAACCTTCCACTTTGCGAAGCAGTGCTGCAAGATATCTTCTGAAAAGCTGTTGAGTGCCAGCGTCAATTTTTGTTTTACGTTCTCTATATGCTCGTGGTGGGTACTTTCAAGCAGGATTTGATTTTTGGTAACAGTTAAAAGTCGTAGGGTGCTAAGTCTGGCGAATCGTGTGCGTGTTCCAAGACTGTGACCTGGTTTTTGACCAAATAGTCCTTGACAGACAGTCCGTTATGATCTTGGATCCAGCAGTTCTCTTTTCTCATTTCAGGACCTTTTTTGCAATTTTTTGAAGTGAAAACTTCTTTAGCCGCGTTGAGCATATTTTCTGTAATGGGTAAAAAATCTTAAATTCGCGTCAGGACACGTGACCCTGATCGAAAAAACGTAAGATGACAAATAAACAAATTAAAGAGACGTGCAATCATATATTTTGTAGTGGTGAAAATAGGAACTAAACCAGCTGGTAGCGCGAAAAGCGGAAAAGTAGTTATAACCGGATAGTACCTTAGTAAGTACTAGTAGTGTTATTTTAATATAATTTTTTAAGGTACTTTAAGCATAAAAAGTGTGTAGAAGTATAGTGAATAGTTTTAAGCATGGTGCACTGATGTCGGAACTTGTTGCCAACTTTATATTATGCATCAACACATCTGTTCTATTATTATCTCTGGTTTTGTAGTTGACATTGGTCAAAACATGGCTTTCGATAATACCTATGTTTATAGTGCCTTAGTCTTAATAAACTTATTTATAAATAAAATTATGAAATTATCAAGTTGTGAAAAAATTATATAGGTTTTAAATAGATTCGACAAAAAAGCGAATATTCGATGTTACTATGAATAAAAATATAGATATATCGGATACAATAATACAATCAAAATATCGATATATCGGATACAATAATACATGATAGTAATTTTATACTGATAAAGCAATTCGTGCAAAATTATTCCCTAACCATTCCAAAATATTAAACATGAACAACGTTAATAATCAAGTTTTCTCTTCTGCTGGCACTCCCGGAGTGCAACCCGTCGTTTTTTTCTCGAAATCTTCGTAAAACGTTTATATAGCAGTATTGATTGACTTTTGGTACCAATTCCATGTGAACTACACTCCGTATATCTAAGAAAACAATCAATATCGTCTTGAGTTTGGACTTGCTCATCCTCGATTTTTTGATTTTCGGAGAGTGTGGAGACTTTAGTGCATTGATTGCGTCTTGGTTTCCTTTCGATGCCCTCTAGGAAGTCAGAACAAACGCCTTTACGATGCATCCTCTGTTCCGTTGTTAGCATACACTTTTCTCATGTAAAGTTTTTGTTTGTTAAAATCGCTTTTTGAAATCACAGGCTGTCAGACGCGAACGTCATCTTTAACATGATCCTTCCACTCCTTAAAACATTTCTACCACTCAACAATTTGGACAAGGGTTAGACAATCAATCTCTGTTAAGTTTTATAGCTTTCTGACGTAGACAAAAACTTTAAATTCACTCTTTGCGCAATTTTATTATACAAAATTTTTTTTGGCGCGAGCCATTTATGCAACTTCTTTATTTGATAATTACAACGGCAGCTGCCTGAAATTTTTTACCAAAGTCAAGGGATACATTAGGAGCAAAAAAAAAGTCTCGGCCAATTACACGAAATATGGTTAATAATCTTAGACAGTCTCTTCTCATCTTGATATTTTCAATTGAGTTTATCGATTACCTGCCGTTCTTTACCACCTAGAATCCGCAATTAATAATCGTTGGTAGCAGATCGCATGAGTTAGTTGTTAGCCCGAATGGTATTTAGCGAAAGCTAACAAATAAGCAACATTTTTGTTTTGAACAGTATCATCTTATCTCCAATGTTTTCGCATTATACAAACGAGTCAAAGAAATCTTGAAGTAGCACTAAAGCCTAGTTCGGACTATACAAGTAATTTTGTTAAGTAGCGAGTAATTCAGTGGCTAAATGTGTGCGAACCACAAAAAATTAGTCGAGTAGTTTAGTGAATGATTTAGTCAACCCATTCTACTCTATTTGTATCGGGCGAGTAGCTCTTCCACCACGCGTCCGTGCCTAATGGTTCACAGGCTAAACAAATCCGAACCTGTTGTTTTAGTGTAGTACATTAGTGCACGCAAAAATGTCGTTCTGCTGGAGTCAGGAAACAACTTTACTTGTGTACTGTATACTAAACCGAGTGCGAACGATTTCTGTGTACAGTACCGAGTAGAAGCCACTAAATTACTCGCTACTTAACCAAAATTACTAGCCTAGTCCGAACTAGGCTTAAGGGTGAGTAATGAGAGATTATACCATGTTTATTAAAATTCAAAAACCACTCTGATCTGTGATCCTTGTAAATCTTAAAGTTTTAAGTAATCTAGTCTTGTCTCACAGGTTCTCATTATTTTTAAATGAATCAAAGAACTCTTAAAGTGCCATATATAATAACTAAAATCTACCAAGAAATTTTATAGTAAAAATATATGACGTTTTATTTGATGGTCTCCAATCCAATAAACTTTGTTGGAATTATAAGAATGGTTGTTGATTATCAACAGGTTAATTTTAAGTAACATTTTGTCTACTATATTAATCATTTTGTTTTGTTAGTGCTTTTAGTAAATATATATTTTCTGAAGTGTGTCGCCTATTTGTAAGCAAACTCTTTTCAAGTACAATATAAAAATCAGCAGCCGTTGTGAAGTGGTTCGTATTTGCCAGAGGAATAACAAACTCTCGAAAAAGTTGCCAGTCTAAAAATTGACGACTTAGAACACCAACGGGCGTTGTATTTGTGCACATTGCGGAATTTCTATGCAAGTTTCCCTTTTATGCAGTCGTGCTTTAACCAGGAGTGCCTGAAACATCCTTTTTATTCATTTTCTTTGTGCTATAACAACGTTGAACTTAAAATACAATCTTATTTTTATTCCGAACGTATTTTAGTAAAATTCTTATATAAACTTATACCATAAATTTTGTTGAAAAGTTTTTCTTATGCAAACCTATTTGATTTCTCATAGGTTGTTTCTAGAATATTATATTAATATTCAAAAAGAGTAAAATAGTAGAATATAAATTTAATACTCTAAGATCACATTCCTGTAACAGAGAAAGAACGTGAATCCTTCTTTCGATAAATTTAAATAGGATCATCTTCTACAAAATAGTTCCGTTTTATTTTGTATATAAAATTCGAATAAAACAGACTTTACTAGAAAAATAAAAAAAGAATAATATTCTATCTTTCGTTAATTTGATTCTTGATTTTAGAAGCAAAATAGCACCGGAAAATCAAAGAGTAGTGAGATGTTATGTACGGTGATTATTTTACTTTAATGGTGACGTCAAAAATAAATTTAACAAACTTCAACGTGTTTGCACGTCGGTGTTGCGGCACGCCCTGGTGCCCCGAAAAAAGGATAACGTGACAAAAATCAACGATATCGTATTAGCAGACCGCCAATTGAAATTGTGCGAGATAGTTAAGTAAAGTATGGGAACAAACGCGTGAGTCACTTACTGCATAAAATTTTGATCATGTGAACAAGTGCAATAGTAAGACCACTTCAGAACAGTGTTAAGACCACTTCAGAACAGTGTTAGATGCTGTTTAAGCGCAATCCGAAGAAATTTCTACATCGTTTTGTGACCATTGACGAAACATAGATCCACCGGTACATGCCAAAAATCAAAGAAGAATCGAAACAGTCGACTCTAGTGGCCAGGTATTTCTGGAAATAACGATTACCTTAAAAGAACAAAACGTGTCGATTCGATGCCCAATCACAGAAAAAAACAGCCTCATTTGGCGAAGCAAAGAAGGGCTTATCTATCATGATAATAATAATAATAATAAATACAAGTCCTATTTTGCAGAGCTGAAGAAAACGTATTTTTTAGACAGGTTAACCAAGTTGGAGGAGCTATATGGAGATTACATTAAGATTTTCGCTATTCATTTTTAGTCTAAATAATTATCGGACCATGCTTGCATGATGCCTCTGTTTCAGAATATGGTCTTCGTATAGCATCAATGTGTTGGTAGATTTAGGAATTTTTTTCTACTGACCTTTGTTTAGTACCATCTACATATATTCTAACATGTCAAATTTTGCTTAAAATAAATGAAAGTTTTAACGAAGATTTAAATGTTACAATATTTAATTAAAATTTTACGTAAGTCTTAAAATAATTTGTTTAGTAGTTGTAGTTATGATTTAAAAAGCAACTGCACAATGTGACAAACGATTATAAAGGTCTACTAACCTTGATCGCTGAGTGTGGTAACACCTGCCTGTGGATCTGAGGGCGCTGAGATATCAGAAACTTCCAGAACAAAACTTTGGTGTAACCCTCCGTCTTTGCCAGCGATACAAGACACTTCCAAACCCTCTCCATGTGTCGCATTCCTAACAAGGCAACTTTTCGGCGATTCAGGGGCTTCTGAAAATATTACTAACTTAGTAACCATGAAAACTTTATAGATATACATATTGTGGGAAAATTGTTTTTGGTGAGATGTTGATTATAAATTTAACGAAGTTTCAGCAGTTTCGTAAATTTTTAATCCTTTATTCATCAAGCTATATTTATAAATTCATTAATAATATTAATTACAAAAACGTAGAAAGTTGAACCTCATCTTTCAAGACTTTAACAATTTGCAGCATTGCTATTTAAAATTTGTTAAAATGATGTTTTACTTTCTGTATTAAACGAATTAAATTTAAGTTTAACTAATATTAACTTAGAGAAGTAGATTTATAAAGATGATTTCTATTTGAACCACCTTGTTATAATTCTTCATTTGCCTTATTTTGGAATATTCACGTATTCATATGCTGAAATCTGTTCAAAGTTCTCTTCTTCGTATTTATCCTTTGAATCCGAGTTTAGTGCTCATTGTTTCAAACATAGCGTCTAAAATTAAATTCATCATATTTAAAATTAGGTAGTTTAATAATGAAGCAAAGTTTATACACTACGAAAATTTGATAATATGAGTCGAAGCAATTTCATTACCATATTCGTATCTCTCGAGTTCTCTCTTGGTTGGCTTATGAATATTCAACTACTTATCTGACGGTAATCACTTACTTGATGTTGAAGCAGTCGAAACCTCGCCGTCTAAATTTTACCAAAAAATATTATTACAGATTAGAGGTAATTCCGCGTTCTTAACAAATTTGCAATTAAACGTTCATTTCAGCAAACCTGATTATTACTACCCATACATGGAAAGATTTCGTATTGATTCTTTATTAAAACAACCCTTTTTTAAGCTGTGGTATATTACTAGCTACAGAAATTTAAAGTAGGTACTTCTAACACCACCTAGCAGCGAAAACGTAGAAGAGAACATTTATCAAATTACAAATAGATGCTACTGAAACAGAAATTGAAAAAAAAGATACAAAGAAGACCAAAAATATTTAACTTTTTAAGAGATATATAAAAAAACACTTGAAGAAAGATAACTAAAACAACTTCAATGTAAGAACTCAAAAAGTACCATTGTATTTATAAGTACACATGTATTATATACACGGATTTCGGAAAACCCTTAAAATTTCAACGTTGGGGTTATTCGATCTGGACCAAAATCAATAGGGTTCTTACCCATGACATGAGGATTCTATATCCTAAATTTCATGACTCTATGACCTACCGTTTAAGAGTTATAGCGCACAGAGACGGAAGGAAATATGCATTTCATACATGAGTTTCGGAAAAAAACACTAAAATTTATCCGTTAGGGTTGTCCAATCTGAACCAAAATAAGTAGGCTTTTTTCCCTAACATGAAGATTCTATATATCAAATTTCATGGCTTTTTAGGTGATAGCGCACACGGAGAATTGACACACAAGCCGATCTTATAAAGTACCTGATGGTACTTAATGCATGAAAACTTTCGATGGTTATTGTCAAGGGTTTGACAGCTGAAAGGGTCTAATTGTGTTAACATTTCAGTGCAGTAAGGTTTTACAGTTTATTATGAAGCGCTTACTAGAAAAATGCTTCCAAATTGTGAAAATTTACTTTGAAAACAAAAAATACATTTGCGCTGTTATGGTCAATATAATCGATCTAGTGTTTAAAAAACTCGTGCAGTAATGGATCGTTGTTTTGACTTAACTTCACTTTTCTTGACTACAATCCATCAACAAGACAAAGAATATTCGTAACGAACAGAATATTGCTGCTGTAACGCAAAATGTTTAACATGTAGCCAAAATGTCGATTTGTCGCCGATCTCCATTTGTTGGCCTTTGTTTAAATTTTACGTAAAGATCTTGGCTTATATGCCCCTAAAATACAGCTTGTGCCAAATGCCTATGGTCGTATATTTTCTTATTGAAACTGCTCAAAATAAGCAATTTTTATCGAAGAATTATGTTTACCAATAAAGCTCATCTTTGTTAAATTGCAATTTATTGGACGAGAACAATCTTCAAGCCGTTAACTCATCCACATCATCCATTAAAATTGACTATTTGACGGGGACTAGACTATGGTGGCAATATCGGTCATTACATTTTTCGAAATGAGGAAGGGTCTTTCGTTAAGGGTAAGCGCTATTGAGCCATACTGACTGACTTTTGTTTACAAAAGTTTATCAGCTAAACATCGACGACATTGGGTTCCAAAAACATGGCGCAACGTGACTGTACAGTGCGCTTAACCATCAATTTGGTGACAACACGGGTCTTGTTAACTAGCTTTCTTGTTAGTGTAATTTATTACTGTTTGCAGGGCCATGTTAAATCATTGGTTAATGACGACGAACCATCTTAACGGTTTGGAAGTCAATATTCAAGCCACCATTTATGCTAGATTTATTGCCGGAAAAGTAAAAGTGAAGTGTTAGTAAATGCCAGATTTGTGTCTTCTAAAAAAAGTTTAGAATAAAGCTAAATTTAATGAAGTTAATAAAAAGAATAAACAGGACAAACTCGATGAAAGAACTCAGTGGAAAAGAAGTATAATCCATTTCCGAAGAAACAGAAATAAAATGAACAAGAAATATAGTGGATCAGGATTAAAATAACTACTATAACCAAAAACAGTTTAATCTTATAAGCAATGGCAATTGGCATCCCCAGAATCAGATAGTACTACAAGCGCTACATAGCCCTCAGTGGAAAAGAAGTATAATCCATTTCCGAAGAAACAGAAATAAAATGAACAAAAAATATAGTGAATCAGGATTAAAATAACTACTATAACCAAAAACAGTTTAATGTTATAAGCAATGACAATTGGCATCCCCAGAATCAGATAGTACTACAAGCGCTACGTAGCACTAAGAGCGGAAAATATAAAATGTAACTTTAATTAGCAATGACAGATGACAATTTATAATTCCCAATAATGACAGTTGACAGCGATAACAGAAAATAGTGTTCAGTTGACAACAACAACCTGAACGACAGGTATTCATAATCGAAACACTAGTTTTAGTACCGAAAGTTTGTGTACAAAAAAGGTGCATCAGTGTTGATATTGCAAAAAATTACAATTAAAGTTCATTAGTATAGAGACTTAAAATAAAGCGATCCGAGTAACTGTATTTAAAAATAAATTCTGCTGACAATGTTTGTATCTGAATCTGTAACAGAGATAACTGTAATTATTCTTTAAAATATAATAAAAGTATAACTTATTTTATAGTAATCCCAACGAAAAATAAAAGCAAATATTTAATAAGAATTCCATGCGGAACAAATAAGTGTAAAAGCTTGCGTCTTCGCATAAGATGTATTCTGGGGGTAATATTAAATGACAGTAGGCAAAGTAATGATTGCCAGTCACAGCTCGAGGATTATGCCATTTCGTACGCTTCTGCCAGAAACTTAGTCAGGATTTGTGACGTTTATTGAGTTATTGTCTCGAGAAAAGCCGTTTGAGGTTAGTTGCTTCGGATATGCGGTGAAATTTCAGTGAAAGGAAGAGTTAATATCATATATTTCACCTGTTGGTTGTTTTCATAACAACAAATCGCATCATAGTTTAATATATGCATTGTATTGATCTTCTGCCTGTATAGTCGATATTGATAGTTGGTTATCCATTACTGATAAGTAAAATTATTAGTGGGTTTGGGAATCTTTAGAAAATAAAATATTTAATAGATATTATACTGAAAAAAAATCATAATACGTGACTGAATTATCAAATACCTAGGTAGATCTTTATATATAGGTATTGCAAAAAAATGTGCCAGTTAATGATTTTTAAACAATTAAACAACTTCATCTTAATATTTATTGAAAACTGACGGTATGTTATTGTTATACCATTTGACATTTATGTCATGTAACCTGACATTTATATCAAACCATCTGACATTTATGTCATTCCTTTCAATACCGTACCATATCTGTTTTTATTGCTTCATCATCTAATTTTTTTGATATTTATGTCATATCTGACTTCTTTACTTCTTTTTTTTTAATTTAAGGTTGTCCTCGTAGGTATAGACTTAAATAGAAATGTATCAAGAACATGAGACAGAAGAGGCAATTAATTAATTTGGGATTTAAAGGACTGCATGTTAGGACGAGTGAGAAAGACATGGAAAGATAAGGAGTTTCACAATCTGGAGACCCTGGGGCTGCAGGTCGCGTTGCTGCTGGTCTGACAAGTGGAGGCATTATAGAGGTGAGTTCTTCTAAGCAAAATCCGTGTAAGTATCGGTAAAACAGAGAAAAATCAAACATTGCACTTCAGTGGGACAATGGGGCACGGTTTTTGGTGATACTAGTGTCGTTTATTAGTCGAACTGCTCTTCTTTGTACTGCATCAAGAACTCTGAGCCTTGACGGAGTCGTCGACCCCCATACATGCGAGCAGTATTCAAGATAAGGCCTTATTTGGGCTTTGTAAAGAGTAGCTAAGTTGTATGGAGAGAAATATTTCCGTGCTTTAGAACGATGTCTGTCATTCATACCAACTTTTACCTTATGACATATTTGCCATTAATATTGAATCTGTCATTTATATCACAACTTTTAGTTTTTTCCACTTCCATCCTTTAATTATCTTTTGCCAATTCATTGTCAAATCACAACCAACTATTGTTAATTCATCTTAATATTTGCTACCAACTGACGATATATTAATGTCATGCCATCATTATTTCATATCTATCAACTTTTCTACTTCCAATCTGTTTTTTTGCCATTTCATTATCATATAGTTAAAAATTGTTGTGTCCTCGAATGAAGTTCATAGCTTTATTTACTTTATGTTATTATTAGGAAACAAGAAAATCGATTATGTAAATCCTTTGTTCATAAATACCAGAAGTAGCATTCTATATTTTATTAAATTTGATTTAAATGTTAAATTATCTCTAAGTTTCCCGTTCTATTTAAACACGCAGTGCAGTCAGCAATTAAAATTTTCATGTTCCATAAATTACTGAAAACAGTAAAGCAACCACTGGTAAATTATGAGTAATGGATGAATTTAAGGATCAATGGACAAACAAACTGAGTGCAGTTCCATGTAAGATATACGAACTCAGACCTGACCCAAATGACCCAAACGTGCCCTTCGTTCGCTAACATAATTCAATGAACTTCTGTTTTCACACCATTAAAAAAATAAACGCAGATAAACCCCAAAAGAAATTTGTTCATGTGTTATTTAGAGGAGAAAATCTTTTTTTTTTATTCTTTTTTGTTACGAAATATTTAAATATCGGTATTAAGGAGGTCCTTTCGCTGCAAATTAGTCAAAACAAGTGTTGTAGTCAATACTCGATAAATTAAAATAAAAAACCCATAAAAATTCCTAAAATTAAAAAATAAATAGTATATGAGGCATTGATAATTGAAATTTTGAAAATTAAAAAAAAAAATAGTTAACTACAGAAGTTAATTTAACTCTTGTAAATCAGCTGTTAATAGCCTGTCTGTGATTTGACAACGCTGTCTCACGGTTGTTCATATTTGTATCCACAAAATCCTAACCTTAACCACGTTTACACTTTAGCTGTCAATGTGGTGGATGAGTAAATTGAATAAAAATGCTTAATCATAATATTCGAATGTCTCGTGGCAAGGATGCTTGTAAATTTGTAAGTCTTAAACGTAAACAATGGTGTGATAATGTTGTAAGTACAAAAAAAGAAAAGTTTACATTGAAGGAATTAGTTCGCGCGCTACGCAACGTTGCCAAATGTTTTGACTCCATTTTAATGTAAGTTACTTGAGATTCTTTTGTGATTTTTAATTATTTATTTCTCAGTAAATTGCCCGGTGACTGATATATTTTATTGCAAAAAAAGGAACCTGGATATTTCAAAAATCTAATTTTCAGTTTTTCTTTATTCCATCTAATCGGTGACTGATAGTATAATTCGAAAAATATTGTTAAGGACTTACTTTCTCATAAGACTCTGTACAAATACTAACATTTTAAAACTTTTTTTTTTCAAAAATTTGCACGGTAAGGTATGATTAAAACTTCAATATTCGATAAATAAGATCTTTAACTATTAGAAACAAATTAAATTTATTCATAATCTAATATTTTTTATTTAACATTGGCGGCGAAAGGACCTCCTTAACGACAACATACAAAAAAACAGTTTTGAAATTTTGGAAGTTATTTGGGTTGAGGACAGTGTAATAATATATAATACTTCTTTTTCACTTTTACGATACCAACCTGCAGAAATGATAAAGAACAAACATGGAGTTTCTTGCCTCCCCACGCTATTCGAAGCCCAGCAAGCCAACGATTCGACGTCGTCCGATCCAGGAGTGAATCTTAATATTGACACATTTCCCTGATTTTCTATCTTTGCTCCCTGAATAGGAAGAACTCCCTTACTGGTGTTGTAAGTCCAAGAAAACCGAGACACTTCAGGGACAGAATCCACGTGGCATTGAACCGCAATTGTTTCGAAAGGAAGTGCAGCCACTCGCACTATTTCGTGACCTTTTCGACAATGGGGAGCATCTGAAAACAAAAAAGGAGTGATTTATAGAATGATGTAATGCTCTAGGAGAAAAACACACAGGATTCTTTTAGTAGCTGAAATTTATTATGTATATAGTTTTTCGGATATTTAAGTACCATTTTTCGAAATGTTTTATGACTGTATATTTTTTCCATTATTTTTTCACCTAGTGCTGATTACTTTTTTATTTATAACTAGCTAAATCGGCGAACTTGTTATCGTCTAGCCATTAGTGATTCCTTCGTCTCATTTTCCGTTTATTTTTTCGATTTTCCAAACATTTTATTTCCAAAATTTTCTTGGTTTATATTTTCTGGTTATTTTTATTTCGTCATTTTTCTGTTTTTTATAATTCTCCATTTTGGATTTACATCCCATACATCCTTCAATACTTTTTGAGTACAAGTTGACACACAAACAGATAGACCAGCTACAATTTTATAACATGTATAGATTTATTAAGTTTTAATTTTACACTCACTAACGTAATTCATTAAAAAAAGAAATCTCATAAACTTGTGTAGTAAAAATATATATAAATTACGTTTATTTGACACTAGAGAGTATTTTAAAGCAACTATTAAATTTAGCAATTGCCCGTGGTCGTCCATTGCATCTATAGGGCTTTAAAGCACGCATTAAAACAATTACAGACTATTGTTGTTTGGTTAATTACTGATGTTTGCTTGATTATGTTTGCTTATCGACCACCATCTTGTGTTGAATGTGAAGTAGGACACAAATAGACTTTAATGTTTGTAGTGCTATGCATGCTCTTTATCAGATTTAAAACATAAGGTAATACTGGAAATGGTTTATGAGAAAATTTGTTTTTGCACACCAGTTAATATCACGATTTTATATTGCAACATTTATTTCGATTAAACAGCACGATTTTTCTCAAATAATTCTTTTACTTATTTTGGTTTTATGAGTAATTTTTTTTAAGCTTTGGCGAGAAAGAGAATTATTTAATTAAAGCTAAAATAGAAAGCTATCATATTTAGCTTTTTCTCTTTCAATTTTCATTGACAGGAAGTGATGTTTTCAGGATAAAACTGCAGTATAGTTGTTATTGAAAATTTCTTCTTCTTTTTGAATTGCCGTCCCCATCATGGAAGTTGGCAACAATTTCGGCAGATTGTGTGCGATTCTGCGCTGCTCTCAGGAGTGTATGCGAATTAACCCATGTCAAGTCACGGACGTTCTTCAGCCAAGAACATTGTCTTCGGTCAGGTCCTCTGCGACCCTCTTCTTTTCTTTTATGATGATTTTTGGGAGCTCGTATTTCTGGTGCCGAGATATGTGTCCTAGATATCCGGTCTTTCTTATCTTAATTGCTGTTAGCAACTTTCTGTCTTCTTCGTAGAATTTCTTCATTCATGATGTCATCTACACAGGATATCCTGAGCATACGTCAAAATTTCCACATTTCAAAAGCCTCAAGGCGATTCATTGTACCTACTTTTATTGTCCAAGTCTCAACTCCATGCAAAAATCTGAGTCTTGTTGCTGTTCTGATGCTACGATCGTTCAGCAAGTTCTTTATCTTGAGGAAAGTTGCTATTTTTTCGTCTGGGTCTAAATTGACCGTTATTCAACATCCGAAGTATTTAAATCTTGATACTTGTTCAATTGGTTTCCCGGATAAGGTTATGTTTGTCTGTACATCATAGACATTATATGTCTATGCTGTACATTTAGGTTTTAGCTCATGACCATAACCTTAGTCCTCGCAGTGTTTATATTTAGACCAAGCTCGTCGCATTCTTTAATTAGCCTGTTTAGTAGCATTTGAGGTCTTCTGCACTGTGAGCTAATATCCCTGTGTCATTGTAACTTTATTTTCATGCATTCCTTTGCGCACTCGTACGCTTTCTGAAAGATGAATTCTGATTAGACATTAAATAAAGTAGGCGATAGTAGACATCATTGTCTAACTCTATGGTTAATGGGTGTTTTACTTGTTAGAGTAAGGAACTATAAACATAGGTATTATCATCAGCTATGTTTTGTCCAATGTCAACCACAAAACCAGAGATAATAGAACAGATGTGTTGATGCATAATATAAAGTTCGCAACAAGTTCCGCCATTAGCGCGCCATGTTTAAAATTATTCACTATACTTCTACACCCTTTTGATGCTTAAAGTACCTTAAATTTATATTAAACTAAAAGTACTATATAGTACTTACCCTGTCACTATACCGTTATTACTAATTTTTCGCTTTTCGCGCTACCAGCTGGTTTAGTTCCCATTTCCACCACTACAAAATAGGTTTGCACGTCTCTTAAATTTGTCTATAGTCTAATACGCGAATTTAGTGACATTGGAAAAAAATGGCTGATGATAATACCTATATCTATAGTGCCTTAGTTAGAGCGCTCTGCAGTTCTACGGATGCTATTTGGTGTCTAAATAGGTGAAACAGAGTTTGTAGGTCGTTGTCATCCAATTCCTTTGCATCAAAAATTGTCATTAATTTAGAATGTTTAACACAATCAAAAGCTTTTGCGTAATCTATGAAGCAATTATATAATTCCTTTCGCTGATCTCTGCATTTTTGCAGGAATACCGATATGCTGAAGAGCGCTTCTCTAGTCCCGAGTTCCGTTCTTAATCTAAATTGTTCTATATCGGATTCGCATTTCCGGTATATTATGCGATGCGTCATTTTTAAAGTTTGGCTCATCAGACTTATTAGAGGGAATTGTTGCAATTTGTTGGCTTTATACAGTATAGGTATGAATATGGATTTTAGCTAGTCTTTCGGTAATTCTCTTGTTTGGTAGGTTTTGTTGAAGAGCTTTACTAGTACATCTATATTATGTGTATCTGTGTCTATGAGTTTTAAAATTTCTAAATGTATTCCTTTTGGAGCTGGTGCTTTGTCTGTTTTAATTTCGTTGAGTGCCAAAAATATGCTCTTCGCCAACTTTAACTAACTTTTTCGCGAAAAAAACACCACACCTCATTTGTTTTAAAAGTTAAAGTAAGTTTTAAAGGATTTCTAATTTCTAATTATGAATTTGTCTAATTTAATCTATAATCTACAATTCCTGCTCAATAGCCTTCATATTACCAATTGTAAAACTAACCTATAGAAAAATATATAAATGTTTTTTTAAATATTTTCTTTGTAGTTAATAATCAATTGCAACCTTAACGACATACTCAAAAAAATGTCCTTAAATTTAAAGAGGTTCTCTTTGTCGCCTCGTAAAATCAAACTCATCATCCTCCCCCTTGAATCACGTTTTCCAATAACAATCCATTTTCTCTTCCAGACACTCTCGATGCAAAAAGGGCACGAGAACGGGAATAGGCACTGTAACTTCCTTTCTGAAATACCAGCGTCACGTAGAGAGACGTGGCCGCTTTTTTTCTGGACATCAGCACGGCAACCTGCTGCTAAAGTAACTTGAAAATAGTTGTGAAATTTTAAAAAATTACTTTTTAAATGTTACTTAAAATTTATTATATATATATATATATATATATATATATATATATATATATATATAAACAAAGTGCCAAGAAAATGCGTATTAATATAAACAAAAGGGGAAAATTATTGGGCATGTACGCAAAAAGGATCAATAAGGCCATTCCTATTCGTGGCCTTATTGATCCTTTTTGCGTACATGCCCAATAATTTTCCCCTTTTGTTTATATATATATATATATATATATATATATACAAAGGGTGCCAAGTATGCGTATTTATGATAAACAAAAGGGGTAAATTATTAACGGGCATGTACGCAAAAGGATCATAGGATTACGAGTAAGAATGGTAACCGCAGACATGCATGTTTCTGGCTCATTAGCCGTCATCAGTGCGGCATAACCAAGAAGAGTATTGCACTTGGCTAGCAAAAGTGTTAGGTACTTGGGAGCAAAGGATGTTGGGGAAACATGTGTCAAGAAATACAAAAACAACGAACGCTCGGCACAGCTGACCGAAAGCACAAAATGGCGATAGGACTCCTGAATTTCAAAATTTTTTATTAGTGTAATGTTGTCAAACGGAATTCGTCGCTTCTCTTATAACCTCACGATTAGTAAGTCATCACATTTGTAACAATATTTCTTTATTATATAAAAATTGTTCTTCACCACAGATGTCCTGAAGAAGAATTGAATAAATTCGAAAGCTTGACTGAAATCAGAGTTTTCTTTACTTACCTTGGCCAAACGTTGACTGCAACTCCACGATTGACTTCACGTTATATATATATATATATATATATATATATATATATATATATATATATAAATATATATATATTTATGGAATTGTAGATATATTATTGATCATATAAGTAAGTAACAGGTTATTTAATCAAAGATCTGTATTACCGATAATACTCTGTTTTTTTTTTAATTTTTGATTGGTTCTCACATAATTTGCAGATTTTTAATAATAATAATAATAATATGTCTTTATTTTACAAATATGTACATACACATTTGCCTCGAGAAGGCGAAGATTAGCTAGTAGCTACTCTTTAACTCTTAACCTTTTAAGCTTAATATTATCATTTATTACCATCTCTCTTGTCTTTAACAATTGTAGTTTTATAGTATTTCTCTTATTTTTAAAACTTATAAAATATAGGTTATGAATGAGAGCAGTCATTCGTGTTGTAGCATTTTAAACAATTAAATTAGAATTTATTTTCTCTTTAATTTCTGGACATTATTATAATGCAACCAAAAACACATTTCGATATATAGTTCGTAAAGATGCAACGTCGCGGTTGGACCTTAGACGACTTTTGCTTCCTGTGATATTACGGTTTCTAATTAGCTAGCCCGATCCGAACAACTTCAGAAAACGGACGATCCAATTTGGGAAGGATAAGTCCCTCACTAACTTTGGGTTACGAAAAATGGCCGTATAGAATTTTTATCTGTTTAAAATTCTAGGAAAATTAGCGTTTAATTTGTGTTAACAAAATTGTATAAAGAACTCTAAGGTAAGTCTTTAGATCTAAGATATCATTGTAATATTGTAATATTGAAGCGTGTTCCCTTAATTTCCTTAATCCAATAGATTCTTTTCAACAAGGATTCATATATTTTCTCCTAACTGTTTCTAAAAAGATAAGATAAGTGTTACCCTTTACCGATTTCTGTTTATCGTAACTTTAGCCTATCTTCAAATACCTTCACTCTTCAATACTCGCCCCATTTGCTCCCCTGAACCACGACTCGTTCTCCTCCTACCACCTGAGTGCCGTTCGCAATCTAATAACCCCTAGTGAACCTTTAACATCCAGAAAAAGACGGTTACAGGGTAATAATTGATTAGTTAATAAATGTGAAATCTGTATTACCGATATGACTAAAGAAAAGAGGAATCTGTCAGTAGTCTAAAGCAGTGGTGTTAGATTTCTAGTAGTTGCCTAAAATTATCCTGAAAAATTAATTTTGTTAGTCATTTTATTATAAACATGCGGACAATTATGGACTTTTCTTAAATAAATAGAAGCTTTTTTACATTCGGCGATTATAAAAGGCTTAATTAATTTTGTTGTGATTATCGAACTTAAAAGTTTTATTTTGGTTGACAGCTGTCTTTTGCAGAAAGAAAGATCAGTTGGTAATGGATATTATTTAATTATTTACTAAAGAAACAAGCAGATTATTTTAGTTAATAACTGTTAATATGCAGATTACAAATATCGGCTAATTTTATTGGTTTTGGAGTGATTTGTGCATATCGTTATAGGTATGACTGACAGCAGTCATTCGCATCAGTTGGTAAATATATGATGTGTATTATAAATATTTGTTAACAAACACAAGAACTCATTAGTTTAGCATTTTAAGAAGACTGCATTACCGATAATACTGTGTTTTTAATAATAAAAGTGATAACACCCGTGTTTTTTATGGATTATTGCAAAATTTGCAGATTTTAAAGCTTCTTATTATCAGTACCTGTTTGACCAAGCTCCGCTCGGGGTTTTTTGTTAACTGTTCCAAATCACAATATGTATGAAATGTTATATGTTACAATTAAAAGTGATTCGAAGTGTAATACAAATTTATAAGCAGTCTAGGTAGCTAAAATCAAAATAAAAATGTTTATTTAGAAAATTAGAACACAGTATCTAGCCCTGCCCGCTTAATGAGACTTAATAGCCTTGACAGTGGCCTCTCCACATAACTTAGAGCAGCCGGTTTCTCATCTCCTTATACCAGATACCGTGTCTTTGCATGATCTTCACATTGGCATAGTACAGAAACTGCGGTTTCCTCTTCCTCTTGGCAGTATCGACAGATGTCTTCATGTGCTAAGTTCAGCTGCCTCAGAGTTTTTCTAAGTCGACAGTTTCCTTTCAAGAGATTGACAATCATCCTGACAACGTTTCACCTTTGTGATAGCAGCTCTGCAGTAAATTTCGCCCAGTGTCCTTTTGTAAAGACTTTGGCTTGTAGCTTGCCCGGTGATTTTTTCTACGACTCCTGGGCCTTCCCTAGCCTCCATTACTCAATGGATGCCTTTCTGAAGCTGTCAGCAACTCTGCCGAATGGTTCCGGGCCAATCATTGGGATATTTGTACCCACACGGGCCAATTAATCAGCCTTATCATTGCCTTGAAACCCTGAGTGCCCTGTTATCTATGCCACTCTCAGAAAATTCAGACTTGCGACATGTGTCAGGGCCCTAACGCAGTCCCAGCTGTAAGCTTATTTGTGTCGAGACTATTGGCTTTAGAGCTCTCCGAGTATTTGCCTACGGTTTTACCCGTTTTACCCTGACTTACGATCTCCGTTGCAGAGTGTTATATGGCTATTACTTCAGGCTGAAACACTGTGGCATACGCATCTAGACTTAGTTGGACTTTTATCCTGTGTCTTTTAGTATATATACCTGACCCTGTGCCTTTCTTAGTCTTTGAGCTATCGGTTTACCAGATTGACTCCACTTGGATTGGGGGACCATTGTAGCATGAGTCCCTTTTCAGTATTTCTACTCTAAAGTTTCTTGCAAAGTTATATATAAGGCCTGTCCTTCCTTGAGGGATACTCATTATTTGACCCGCCTTAACCCTATCATATAGTCCTGCTTTCTTTTTTCGCTTTAATAAGGTAATGGGAGGGAGCCTGGTCTTTTAGCAGCTTGCGAGCAGTTGCCATAGCCTCGCTCTACATGTAGACATGCAATGGAGGTAGGTTGAGCAGAACCTGTGGTGAGTCCGTTAGGGCGATCCCCATGGCCCCTGTAACATTCAGGCATACCTGCCTTTGAATGCTTTCCAGTTGCCTGACCAAACAACTAAGTGACGTGAACCCATAACAAGCAATTAACATCCATAAAAAAGGTTAAAAAATTCTATCTGTTTTCAACTTTTTACTTCATTTTGTTACATATATTGTACTATTCAAAAAACAAGCGTATGCGTTGGTATAGAGAGTCATATAGAGTAATTCGATCTTCTTTCTCTTTTTAACCGTTCGTATGACTTAACAATTCTAACTATAATTTGTCAGTGATCGAAAACATTCTTATAGTAAGTTTATATTTAATTTTATAGCTTGGTTCATGTTTTCCAATTTGACTTAATCAACTTAGATATCAGACAAATCTCTAATCTCTTTCGAAACTGCACACTTCGTAATGATTAATCACTGCAACGTATTTTATTGGTTCATAAATCCATCCAACACTTTGGCATTTGTGCTAGCAAATTGCGAATTAAACCGACCTAAAGTTTTTCCTAAACGATCGGAAAACAGTTTTATATACTAATGGATCTCTTTACTTTAATATAAAAGCAAATATTTCACACAATTAATTAGGCACTTAAGAGATTATCCAAATAAAACTTATTTGCCAAGACGCAAGAATTACATTAAAGGTGGAATTGTAATAAATAATTTATATATTTTTAAAAATATTTTATTTTAATTTACTTTTAAATTTTAATATTCATCAACTTTTCTACTATTTTCAACGTTTTTTTCAAGATTTAAAACAAAATTTTTCACGATATTTTACATATCAGGATTTAAAAATAATTTTTGAGACTATTAACGACTCTTAAAATTTTCAACGTTTTCTTCACGATTTCCAATATTTTATTTTTATTTTTAACATTTCTTAAGTAATTTGGACAATTTTTAACGACTGTCTTTTATTTTACAATTTTCAACATTTTTTTTTTTATAATTTTTCACAGTTTTTTAACCATTTTTATTAATTTTTCTTCATTTTGAATGATGTTCCTATCATTTTTAAATTTTTTTAGTATTTTCAATATTATTTTACGGTATTACACATGTTTTTTTTTTAATTTTCAACTATTTTACACAATTTTTTACGGTTTTGATCATTTTTGTTTGTTTGTGACAGTATTTTTAACTTATTTTTAACAATTTTTTTTTAAATTATCAAGAATTTCTTATAATTTTCACAAATTTTCTTTACGGTTTTTAATATTTCTGATATTTTTTACTATTTTCAACAATTCTAGATGCAAAACTTCTTAGGATTTTTAAGGTATTTTCAATATTTTTAACATAATTTTCTTTATAATCTTCGTCATATTATTACCATTTTCAAAAACTTTTTAATATTTTTAATAATTTTTTACGATTTTCAATGTTTATTCAAGATTTTCATAACAAATTTTTACGGTTTTTATAGCAAAATAATTTTCATAGATTTTTTGGTCCTCCGTCCAGAAACAATACTATTAATTACTTCTAAATCGTCCGGAAAATGACATTTTCCGGCCTAGGCCGGCAAAGTAGCTTTTAGATTATCTAAAGAAATGGCGCTATGAGTCATCAAAAATACATAATGAATGATACAAATTTTAATTAAATTTGTTTAAAAACAGCGTATAATATACTAAACTAATAAATTTTTCTAAAGGTAAGCAGGATTCAAACTTACATTTAATTTCTCTCACAACTTTTATTTTAAATTTGACATTTATGTCAATTTACAACTACTTATCATTCGATTATGAAAATACATATTTAGATTTTATTATTGCTCATTTAACTATAACAGTTCGTTGTCTCTGCTATTTTTATATAAAATTATTAAATATTAATATTAGTATTATCAATATAACAATTTTTACTGTGCTGCTTATTAGCACAGTATTCGTATGTATAAAAATTAAGGATCGTGAAATCGATTATCAGAAAATCATTCCTTAGTACTAATTCTTTTAATCGTGCAATAGATTTCAATAATGTCAATATACACCTAATCTTGTATGTCACAAAGTAAACAGTTTTTGAACTTTTGAAAATATTAAAAATTGGTCGGACCAAAAAATAGTGTGTGTTACACGTCCGCAAAATGTTTTGCAAGTGCTCGTATTGTTTCGCCTCGGTGCTATTACTCGCTCTTGCAAAATGGCATTTTCCGTCCTTGTGTCACAAATAACTATTTTTTAAATATTATCCAAACAAAGTTTTAACCCCTTATTTGCACAATTAGGGGGTTAAGTCTGATAAACCATGAAACACGTGTTCACCGAAATTATTTTAAGAGTCTGAATTTCAATTTTTATAAAAATCGGTGCGATATAAAAATTCTTTCATACAAACTTTTAACCTCTATCTCACCCCTTCAGGGTTAATTTTTTTTAAATCTCTGCCTAGCGGTTGTTCACATTATAAAAATAAACATCCGTCCAAATTTCTCGTTTCTACCATCAGCGGTTACGGCTGTGCAATACCTCAGTAAGTGGGAAGTTCTCATTTTATGTATACATATATTTATAGATATAATGTATAAACCTTATACGCGCACTGATTTGTATGTTTTTATTTATATATTCATTTTTTAATTGTATTAATGATTGTTAAAATAATTACTAACGTTAAAATAGTAAATAATTATATCTAAACTTTAATATAGCTATTAAAACAAAAAAGTACAATGGTCTTTAAAGTTGTGACATTAAATCACGTTCGAATTTTCCTCTTCTCTTTTATTAGCTGAGTAAAAAGAGGTAAATAATAACAAACATCAGTCGGAAGAACGTGCCAAAGTATGGAATATCAAGCTTCGTTATTTATTTCAATTTCTCTTCGCTAATTATTGCGAAACGTGTCGAAAAAAACAAATCGAAACGTTTTCAAACAATTTTACGAATCGCTAGTTTGTTACGGAGAAACAAAACGTTGAAGAATCGGGAAAATCTACTGTATTGTTTTTGATACAAATCATGATCAAACAGATTGAAAAATACATTAAAAATATACCAGGTGTTTCACATTTAAGTAAGTAAATTTAAAATTTAAGTTCAGAAACCAAAAATAAGAATAAAGTTTTCTATGGAGTAATATTCGGTAATGTTTCGTTTAATAGATATGCCCCTTCAAATTTGAGGGGTTGAAACTAGATTTTTCATGCATTAAATTGAAAAATAGCTAAATGAATACGTAAATAATATTTAGATACTAATAGAAATACTGGAAGAATGGAATGATTTTTTAAAAACAATGCATTTTTTTTTAAATTTCTAAAATATATAAAAAAATAAAGTGGTTTTTTATTTTCGTGTTGGCTTTTTAAACCATTCTTTTCTGTTTTATTTTTTTTGGTTACCTTTTTTCTTTTAATCAGTTTTTTAGATTTATTTCTATTACTTTTTAAACTTTTTCAATTTCATATGATTTTTGTGTTTTTTGCATTTTTTTACACTTTTACCCAATCTTTCGTTTTTTTTTTATATTTTCTGTTTTCGTTTTTTCACATATTTTAATTTTATATTTTTTTTTATTTTGTTCATTTTTCCTTTTTCCTATTATTTTTGTGTTTTTTGTAAAATTTAAATTTATTCTATTATTTTGTATTTTGACTTACTATCTTATGTGTTTTATAATTATTATCATGTTTTGTTTATTATTCTGTATTATTTTTCAATTTTTCCGTTTTTGACTCACCCATTTTTTTTTGGTTGTCTAATGTTTTGTTATTAAACTTTTTGATTTTTTCTCGTTTTTTATGTTTTTCTATATTTTAGATTTAGTCTTATTTTTTATTTTGTCATACTTTCCTTTATTTTTTTATTTTTTATATTTAATTTTTTTTTTCGTTTAAATTTTTTGATTGTTAATTTTCCTAACACCATTTTTACCAATTTTTGCAGTTTTTTTAAATCTATTGGTTTTTTGAATTTTTCTGGTATTTTTTTCGTTATTATTATAATTAATATTATTTTTTTAAATATCGAAGTTTCTTTTAAGAATTTTTTTCCACACAATATTATTTTGGTATCTACTGAAAAAAATTGAGTATCTTTCGATTTTTTTATTTCTGGATTTCTCCTCGTTCATCTTTTATTTTTGGTTAATTTAACAAAAATATGGGTTTTAATAGGTTTTTTTATTATTTATTTTTGTTTTTCGTTTTTCTTCAATTTTTTATTAATTTATTTTCTAATTAGTTTTTAATTTGCCAAATATTTTTGTTCTATTTTTTATTTGTTTATTCTTTTTAACTTTTGTTTTATTTGTTTCATTTTTATTTATTTTTTTATCTTTTCAAATTATCTTTTTTAGTTTTATTTTTTAAAGAATTTTTTAATTTTAATTTTATTTATTTTTCACTTTTATTCTTTCTTATCCTTTGTTTTTAATTTTTGATCGTCAAATATTAATTTAATTGGTATTATTTTTGGGCAGGCTTTTTTAATTATTAGCAACTCTTACTTGTATTTTTTATTACAACTTTTTTATTTATTAAAATTTTATCGTAATTTTTATCAGTTTTGCTTTTTCCCAATCTTCTCAATTTTTTTGTTGGCAGTTTTCTATCATATTTTGATACTTATTATCCCATCCCGTACGATCTTTTCAAATAATATTTCTTCCTGTAACACAAAGCCATCTAGCGGGTGTTTTAGCAACCTAGATATCGAACGATGGTATAGATTTGTATCGACTGATTAACTTACACCACTATCTATAGGGAACTAAATAAAAATACACACTATGCATTGGAAAATTAAGTTTTCGTTTCTTATTATTTATAATTTTTACAGTTTAAAGGGTACCTAAACTTTTACAAAAAATTTTAAGATCAAAATCAAAACATTGATAAGAAAAAAAAAATAAAAAAATCTTAGGCAAAGTCACGAGTTAGAGCTAGTTAGTCTAAACGGAAACTCTAACTTAAAATATCCGAGAAAAGAGAAAATGCAAGACTGTATTCAATTAAACTTTTCTAACAAGTGCACATGTATTGATAGTATCAACGTTCTAGCTGATGGTAAAGTTTCCTGAATGAAGAAAGTATGCCAAAGGGCATCGCACTGCCAATCTAAATTGTATCTGAATCTAAATCTAGGAAGTGTGCTGTATTAAGGCCCATTCATATGGCTAATACTAAATCAATACCACTAATGATTGGTTAATAATAGCGGAACAATGGGTCTAATCGAGGCCTTGAAATTAATACCGTGATTTCAAGAGATTATGTTCATTTAGGGTAATTTGGGCAATTTTGTTTTGCTATAAACTATAATTAGAAGTAAAAGTTATCGATTTCAAATATTTTACAATCTTTTTATATCCAGGTCAAAATAGTCAAGTATATTTTGGTTAAAAAAGACAAAAACAGCCATTAATACAAGTAATGGGGTAAAAGTAAAAGAAGTTTGTATAATTGTTCGTCGACATTCTGGAGCTAAAATTTATCGTAAGCCTCTTTGAATACAAGAGGATTAACTTTAGACAAACTTTTCCAAAAGAAATTAGGAAGGCAAAATTTATCAATAAGTATCTACCATTTTTCTTAAGGATATCCTAATCAATTCACTCAAATGAGTCCATAAGCAAACACCATAAGCAAAAACAGTAAAATTTTAGTAAGAAAAGATGCCGCTTAGTATATATTCGTATGAAAGCCGCTTAGTGATTAATTACCTGTAGGTCTTTGATGAGATAGACGTAGCTGGTAAAAACAACTTTCTTAATCGAAACGATACTACAACTGAACATACAAAATGTTTTTTAAAAAGCTGATCTAAAAACGAGTTCTGTGTACAATGATGCAAAATATTTAGGAAAATCTTCAAATAAATCCCGAAAATTCCTAGAAAAAAACTGTGACAATATAATAAAAAGTCTAGGATAAAAATCCCACGAGCTTGAAAAAAGCAAAATCTAAAGATACTTAATCTACCATATTAAAAACACTTTGCTTGTTTTAGGGATAAAAACTGAAAAAAAGAAAAACAATCCATAACTCCTAGAAAAAGGTCTGATTTTCTACAACTAACCATCGAACGACATACAAAAACTCTGAACTAGTTAAGGAAAATCACGGTGGTAGGTATTACGACAATTCAGCTGCCCCCATGGTTTGGTTTGGACGTTTCCAATTTGTCAGTTTGACGTTTTTTTTAATTTAGTAGCAATAAAATGACAAAAACCAAAGTTTTTTGTTATTAGAAACATTGTTTTCTATAAAAAAATTAATTACTAATACTCCGTTCCACCAATATGTCGAAAAGTAGAGTTAATCTGAGATTTTCAGGGTTTTTCGTGACGGTGTACGCTCGGTTTTTCGAGATGGAGTGTGCGCGTATCTTAAGAATTTACCCTCAGGATTTTTCTATAACGCTCCAAAAGAAGTATAACTCTAACAATGAACATGGTTTACTTTGTCTAATAAAACACAGTAGGTCTAAAAAACGTACACATAAAAACTTTTTAAAAAAATTAAACCTCCTTCAAAAAAAAAATGCACTAAAAAGCCAGAAATAAAATCTTTATTTCTTAAAAAAATTGGAAACAACTAGGCTTCTGATTTCGATTTCCTTGAAGCCGTTTTCATTGGTTTATATCTTTGCAAAAGATTTGAGTTACTAACATTCGAAATCTAGATTTAAATAGAGGGTAATTTGCCATTGGAGCCGACTTTAAGGAAATCGAAATCAGATGCCTAGTTGTTTCCAATTTCTTTAAGAAATAAAGATTTTATTTCTGGCTTTTTATTGCATTTTTTTTTGAAGGAGGTTTAATTTTTGTTAAAAAGTTTTTATTTTATTATTTTTAGTTGCTACTTGATTCATACTGTACTATTTCCAAGACCTTCCAAATACCGTGCAAGAGGTACTGAGTTCAATCCCCAACAATCCCGACATGTACCAATGTGACTTTTTGGAGACAAAAGTAAATTGTCTAACACGTAGAAACACGAAGCACGTACGGTAAAGAAAACATCGTGATGAAACATGGACTTAATTGTCAGAAATCACCAACACGCAGTGAGCAAGAGAATTGATTAAAGCTCATTCCTTCTCCTTGTAAGAAGAGGTCTTTGGCTTTACAGTGGGACAGTAACGGGCTAATTATTATGTTTTTATTTTATACATCATTATTAACATTTAACTTAACCTCAAAGCTTATTTTATTGTTTTTTGTTTTTCTTGGAATATCTTCCACATTGATGACCAGACCTTAATCAAATTTCTATGGGATCACACATTCTTTCGAATGCAAAACAAATTGTTTAAATCGGATTATAAATACCGGAGATATTCGGTAACATAAAAAAAAACTATGGTCGAATTGAGAACCCCCTCTTTTTTTAAATCGGTTATAGTAGGACAGTAACGCGCCAATTATTATGTTTTTATGTTATACATCATTATTTACATATTAACTTAACTGCAGAGCTTATTCTGTTGATTTTTGTGGTATTTCCTGGAATATCTTTCACATTGATGACCAGACCTTTACCAAATTTTTATGGGACCAATAGGAAACTTTACTTTTTAAAGGCAAAAAGAATTTTTCAAATCGGATTATAAATGCCGGAGATATTCGGTAACATACATAAAAAAAATGGTCGAATTGATAACCTTCTCCTTTTTTGAACTCGGTTAAAAAATTAATAATCACAATAATAATAATCAACTATTAAAAATATTGTTAAGCATAATTAATTGTATACGACAATATCGGTTCATATAAAATTACATTCCGTAACTTTTGTCTTAAGCGGGTTGAAACAAAAACTATTTGATGGGAAATTAAATAGCGGAGATTCCATTCGATACTTCTATCAAAAGATATCGAAAATTAATGAATCCAAGCAAGTTATGTAACTCTGCATAGGAGAAGACAGTTGAATTACCTTCTGAGCACTGAACTTCCGTTAAAGATAATGAAATGTCTACTGTCTGCTGTGGAACATTCAACATCTGCTCTGTGATTAAAATCGCTCTTCTTACGGTTATCTGAACACTTCGCAGGCGAACTAAATGAACAGTTTAACAATGGGATAAACGTCATTTCAACGTATAACACATAAGAGCAGATACACTTTCGTCCGGAATATCGTAATGAGTTCAAGTTTACCTTAAATTTTTACCTGAAGAAATGACACTTTAGTCCAAGGCAAATATTTTTGCATATACCTACACTTTCGTCCAGGGGTCGAGGTGGGCGGGGATCAATCCCATATTTAAAAAAAGTTTATCTTACTGCATTATAAAATTTATTACCTTAGATTAGTGAATTTTATTTACAACTTACAAAATAAGTAGCAAATAATAATAAACCTACTTTAAAACTAAAATAATAATGGAATGTATATTTAACATATTCCAGCCTAGCAATAGTTTTTTCATTAAAATTTTATATTTTACTTTTAAAAAATTTCTCACGAGCAACAGTTTTGTTATTAGTTCTGTTACATTTATGAATACTTTGATTTCTAATGTAGATCTCATTTTAATATTGATTGATAGCCTCTAAAAACACAAATATATATTCGGACGGTATACAATCACCAACTTCTTGGTGATCTAGAAAAAGAAGACCAAATAAGCAATGACATTTTTCCACTTCGGTTCTGTTTTGGTAATCATTTGTTAAGCCAAGTTCTTAAATTTTACGCCTTGAAGGTCTGAATATTTGATTATATCAAATTGAAACATGTTTCAGCTGTAGATGATAATTTATCTGGCAATAAAAAAATACTAGTAGAATGTAGTGGCCATTGTAGTATCAATGAATTGTAAACATTTGATGATAGAATGTTGGGCAGACACTTATGATCTAAGTATAATAAGAAACTATAAATTTCGCTGAGATGTTACAAACATGCAAACGTACTGATATACAACATCTCAGCGAAATTTATAGTTTCTTATTATACAGGGTGCGGCAGCATAACTTCCTTTTTTAAAATGCGCGCCATTCAGTTAGTTGATGTCATAGCGGAGCGCTAGTGGTCTCGTTCAAGAGGGGGTACTGTAAAGTTTTGTTCCGATACGGTTCAGTCGCCATCATGCGTTGGAATAGTGAGGAGCGTGCCTTTGCCGTTGAGGCGTACTTTTCAAGCGGATGTTCGGTTATTGCAACACAGCGTGCATTTCGCAATTGCTTTAATTTAGCCCCGTTGGCTCCCGTCCCAGATTGCAAAAGTGGCCTCGACCTATTAAGTTAGCCACAACAAATCAATAATATTCAACTCACTCTCTTGGCTGTGTTATTCTTTTTTCCAAAAAACGAAGTAGTAACGTCTCTCTTTTATTTCAATCCAACATGGCGATGGCGGCCTAGCCTAAACTCTGCTTTTCGCCGGTTGTTGAGTGTTTCAAATGGTATTTTCTCCTGGGAAGTTTTCCTAATAGTTTAACTACAGATTTTGGTCTGACACACTATGGTGATTGTTTTCCATAATTTATCCTCAACACACCTATGTACTTCTATTTCCATCGTTGGCTTCATCCTCACAAGAGTAAGTGAAATATTATCAGAACATAACTAGCTATTATTGTAATCTAATTGTAACATTTGTAGTAACTTCCTGAAGATGTTAAAAAAATTTTAACGAAATATTGGAGTATTAAAATATATATATATATATATATATATATATATATATATATATATATATATATATATGTTATGATGTATATGTATATATATATATATATATATATATATATATATATAGTAAAACTGTAGATTTTACTAGCCTTCGACAGAATCTGGATTATGAAATAACATTAAAATAAACTTAATGCATGCAGTATTCTGTCTAAAAGCCGCTTAGACTAGATGAAATACGTAAGTATAGAGCGCAGATTCCTTGTGGTAGAGGATGAAACCTCAATACAGATACTCTCAGAATGCATTGCATTACGTGATTCTTGTGTCAAATACCTAGGGTTCTACAAAATAGAAGATGAAGATCTACCTAACTTAAAACCCAACGATATCCTAAATTTTCTAAGAAAGATAGGACTAGAAGAGCTGATATAAATCTAAAAAAATCATCAGAAATATAGCAAGAAAAGAGGGACAAAATAGATCTTATAGGTCGCAGGTATATCTGTTATCCCTAATTTGCTCATACATACATACATACAAGTCTAAAGCGGGAATCTGCCTAAAACGGGTAACCTCTTTAAATTTGGCGAACTTTGGCGGTACTGTTATTTCCGTATACATAAGAGTAACGCATGCATCGACCAATCACATACATTCTGTTCACAAGTTCTACTTTATAAAATTTCACTGTTTGCAATTAGGATAATAAAGTAATGTAATTGTAGTTTAGCGAGCTTGGCTTGCAGAATTTTTTTATTTGTGTAATATTATTGTGTTTGTATATTTAAATCCTATTTTATGCCAAAAACAGTTTTGATTTTCAAACTATAAAAGTACAAAATAGGAATTCCATTAGGTACCTATACTAGTTTGAGTCGTACAAAATTATTTTATATTTTTATTAGGGCCTTAAACCTTTTGTTTTAATTTTGTCGTAATTATGTGTCAACATTTTATAAATTGTAGATACTTATTTAATTTTGGTTGATTATGTAAATAAAAGCATTCAACAAATCAACTAAAAGTATAATCGAAAAAATCCATACACATTTAAGCCATTAACTCTTAGGATATGTGCATTGTAGACCAGTTTTAATTCCTTTATAATATAACGAAATAAAATGACGAAATTAAACATGCCACAAAGCATAACAAAAAAGTTTTAAATTCCTCTGCTACACCTTTTTAGGCATGTTGGTGGCAGGTTCGTCAACGCCAGCTAACCGCAAACAATTTACCTGCACGTTATTTTTCTGGTTTATAATTTTTTTGGGATCCGTTGCTTTTTATAATTCGCTTATATGTATACAAAAATGTTTATATATTTTTAGTGAGAGTGTCTTTC